>OY970831.1:37068423-37668423 GCA_963853835.1 Calendula officinalis
TCTCGTCGGGAAGTGCCCAAACCTTGCGGCGAGAATGTGATATATGGATCCTAAGCCTAAAATATTAATTATGGGTTTATAATATATTTTAGAGAATGTTTGTTGATGATTACTAATTAAACTGGGTTTAATTTTGTAGATGGCGCAACAACCAACACGACACATACCAATCTCTCACTACGCTTGTTTCTAGAAAATGACAAATTGACTAGGTCAAAGTTTCTCAATTGGAAGCGTGATCTTCGGATTATGCTTAGGCATGAGAGAAAAGGAAAAGTCTTAGAAAGAGCAATGCTAAATGCCCCTGCCGCGAATGCTAGAGATGAACCAGGACAAGCATATTACGCTTGTAGAGTGTTCAACTCTTGCAAGATGGTTAATGGATCATCAGTAAGTGCTCACATCATGAAAATGAAAGAGCACATGGATCGTCTTAAAAAGACTAGGACACCCAGTATCGTTGCCGTTAGCAACAGTAATGATGCTCAACTCGTTGTTAGATGACTATATGCCTTATGTAGTCAACTACAACATGCATAACATGGAGAAATCCATTGATGAGCTAAATTCCATGCTCAAGACTAATGAGTTGAGTTTTGGGACCAAGTTTAAGAATGATCTTGTAGTAACTGATGATGGTAGTGAAAAGAGAAAGAGGCGCAGTGGAAAGGGAAAGGGTAAAACCGATCTCAGTCAAGACGTGCCCAAGGGTAATGGAGTCAAACAAAAGGTCAAGAAGGTGAAGCCAAACAAGACAAGGACCGAGAAACGGTGTCTTGGTTGTGGCAAGGGTCAAAGGGTAGGAGGCAATGCAAGCTCCTCAGTTGACTTGACCAACTTCTAGATATTCACTTCAAGACGCTTGAAAAGTTTATTACGAGTAACTCAACTTTTGCAATCCTTTATTGCAAGAGATGATGGAAAGTGAA
Source organism: Calendula officinalis (assembly GCA_963853835.1). Taxonomy (NCBI): domain Eukaryota; kingdom Viridiplantae; phylum Streptophyta; class Magnoliopsida; order Asterales; family Asteraceae; genus Calendula; species Calendula officinalis. The sequence goes on from OY970831.1 coordinate 37,069,353, forward strand.
GATGGCCTGCATGAGATAGTAATGATCCCACGAGCACCAAGATTTTATAATTCAGTATTTTTTATGGATTCAGTGAAAAACAATTTTTTATTTTATTGTTTGAATAATCATTTTATTTTTATGTTAAAACAAGGTTTTTGGTTTTAATAAATTCGAATCCATGGTTGAATTATATTGTGTGCATGTGTGATAATTACACTAGTCAAGGTTTATGACTAGATTGTAAGTCAAGTTTTTGATTTACTTAATATTTCATGTTTTTATACTTGTTTGATTGTTGTATGAGTAATGTCTTAGATAGCTCAAATACTTAGATACTAGAAATTAGAAGTTTCTTCTAAAGTATTTAAGAGTTTCTATGGAAAGCATAAAGTTCAAAGTACACTGAACTTATTTAAAACATCTTAAGTAATGGTTACTTATGATAGTAAGTTTTAAAGTGTTAGTATTAATATAGTATGATTATAATGGATATAATCAGGGTAGACTTTAAAGAGTATTATTACAAGTCTTTTATACTTGTAATGAAGAAATTTAATGAAGTCATAATTCCTTAATAGGAATAATTGGATATTCGTAAAATCCAAGTAAAATGACTTAGACATTAAATGAACTCTTAAAATAGACAAACTATATTAAAGTATTTAAGAATTAAAAGGTATTGTTGCAAGTCTTTTATACTTGTAATAAATACAATATTTAATCAAGTCATAATTCCCTAATAGGAGTAATGGATATTTGAGAAATCCAAGAAATGACTTTGGCATTAAATAAGATTCTTAAAAGATACTAATACACTTAAGAATTGGAAGTATCGTTTCAAGTGTTTCATACTTGTTAGATACAGTAATCAATGAAAGTCATGATTCTCTTATTAGGAATGTTGGATATTCGCAAATCCAAAGAATGACTTTGATAATTGATTAATTCTTAAAGGATTAAACTATAAGTTTTGACTAGGTCAAAAGTAGTAGTTTAAGTAATGCTTATTTTCCATAAAATTAAGTGGGAGCTATGACTGACATGTTCATCAAAGGTACTAATGAATATAGTAAAGTTAGTTAGGACATTAACAACAAGGAATTACCAAGTCGTTAGCCAAAGAGTTAAGAGAAATAAATGAACATTGATTAGATTATTGCAAACCTAATAGCGTGATCGCAAGTCTTGTGATTAATTATTGCACATCTAATAGGATGTTCACACTCCAGTGAAGAAGTTAATCATTTAAGGAAATTTCTTTAACTAGTAAGAATATCTACAAATCAAGTAGCTAAAAGAGATTTAGTTACAAGGCAAGTTTTAAAAGATTCAAGAAACTGAATGAGTAATTTTCCAATCCTCCTATGTTTACCGAGTCATATAAAAAGAGCAAGACTAGAATATGTTCTAAATGTTGCATGAACAATATCTAGCAAAGACAAAAGTAATAGTATTCTTAAATACTCGTCTTATGTCTTTAGTTTAATAGAAATGACTAATTGTAATTAGTGATAAAAGTTACAATTAAGAGTCATTGAGCAATCAACACAAACACAAAGAATAAGTAATGATCCATTAATAATTCAGTATCTATGTCCAGTGAGGAATAGTACATGAGTTAGTATCATTGTTATTCAGAATTTGTATGTTTTACAAACATCCATGAATAAAAGTCTATTTATTCAAAAAGGTATAAATCCGTGACTACTCGTCTTGGTGGGAAACTTGATGGGACGTTAAAGTCATCGCGGTATTTGGTGGTAGATTCGAAATTCTTCGAAGATAGCTACATAAGTTTTGTGTAAACCGAATATCGGTGATATTCTGTTGGAGCTCGACGAATATTGGATTGACCACCGTGATAATACTTCGTGGTTGAAAAGTTCAAAAGTATTATTCACTAGGATTGTCCTTAAGCCTGAGGTATTTGGTCTGGGATACATTGACTAATGTGCTTTGGTTCGTCTTAGACAATTCTGAAATATGGTTGTCATACGAGGCCTTACTGGGTACAAAGGAATTTGTATTTTGAATCGAAATATAACAAGATAGCAATTGCACCTCCTTTTTAAGAGAGATATTTATGGGTCCTTTGACATGATGAGATAACTGGAAAGTGCATGGTCATGCCCAAACGAACTGATTTGTTCTTTGTCGTTTATCACAACAGTTTGAATCAAGAAGTCATTAAATGATTTCGAATACAAGAGTTGATATCTTTCTACCATGCTCGTATTCGTCATCACAAATATCGTGCTGCAAGGGATAAACCTAACATAGTTGCCCAAGAAGTAGAGACAGAGTGTTCTTTACTAGGAGACGCTATTAAAGAGTTTTTCAAGAAACTATACCTGGGTTACACAAAGCTATTTTAATGGGGTTGGTTACCTACATGACCATTAGAAGGCCACTGTAGCTCGTATCATTAAAACAAAGGTTACAAACTTGCACAAGTGGGAGTCTGGAGGATTTATGTGCACAGTTAGTCAACCTATGATGATACATCCATGCCTACGAAACACTTAAGGGTCACACCGGTGAGTGCATGTAATACGAGTAAGATATGTAATGATACTTGGAAGAGGATTGATTCATAATAGTCATTTATGAATCAAGTTAAGTATTAAGTCAAGTTTGACTTATTACTAGATTAGTTTAACTAACTAATTAATACAAGTATTTGTACATTTACTAGTTGAGTAAATATACAATGTGTTAATTATAGATTATCCATAATATGATTTAAAGCTATTAAATCATATAGTTTTTGGACAATATTATTGTTTAGATTATATAAAGTTTATTATATAATTAATTATTAAAAGTATAAATACAAGAATACATTTCGTGTATTCATATACCGAAATATTAAGTGTATAATACTAGACATTTAATAATTAAGTGTAACAATAATAACTAGTTAAACAACAAGGGTTTAATGTGTAAAAGATAAGTTTAGTTAAGAGATTGATCTTAATTAAACTAGAAGGGCCCTAAGTGAAAGTCCTTCTATTATAAATAGAAGGCTTGGGGTTCCCTTGTTTGGTTACACCTTAGAGCCGAAACCCTAGCCCTTCCTCTCCCCTATTTCGGCCGAACACTCCCACAAGAACACAAGCTTTGTGTTCTTCGTGTTCTTCGTGTTCTTCGTCCGTTCTTCGTATTCTTCAAGTCTTGAAGATTCGAAGATCATTACAAGGATCAACTAGAAGGTCGCTCGTCGTGTTCATCACCAGTGGACTAACTTAAGCAAGATAAGGTATGTTTTGAGAAAACCTTTTGTTCCTTCTCCCCTCTTGTTCGACTGAAACCACCAAGAACCCTAGGGTTCTTGGTAGTCGTCGAATACACACAAGTGTGTGTGTGTGTGTGTGTGTTCGAGTTTTTCGTACAAGGTTTCTTCCATTGGTAATCTAATCTAGATCTCCAAGATCTCAATCCTTTAGGGTTTAAGGATTAAGTTTAATCCCACTTCTGCTTCTAGGGATTAAATTAGCTAGATGGTTTAACCGGTCAAGAACAAGTTCATGTTCTTTGTCAGTGTGGTTCGAATCAAGTACTCTAGGAGGTTGACCCAAGTGGTCAATCAGTGTTAATAGAAACCCTTCAGTGGTATCAGAGCGTTGGTTTAGAGATCTAAACTAGATTAACAAAGTTTGTTTGTTTAATTTTATTAAAGTTTTTTTTGTTCCAACTTCTTCTTTTTCTTCTTGATGTTCGAATAGGGTAAGAACCCTAGTACCAAGTATGTTAAACTAGTTAAGTTTAATTGGTCAAAAGGATTCTAGAAAAACCCTAGAAATTTCAAACAAGTGTAAAGAACCCCCTAGGATCAAGAACATTAAACTAGTTTAGTTTAATTGATCAAAAGGTTTCTTTCCCTAACCCTAGAATTTTCAGAATTAGGTAGAACCGTAGGATCAAGATTTTCAAAAATTTTGATCAAGAGGATTCTTTCCTTAATTACTTGATCTTCAAAATCTAGGACCAAGTATGTTAAACCAAGATTTGGTTTAATTGATCAAAAAGGATTCTTTCCTTTTTCCTCAAGATTTCGTGATCAAGGAGGTTACTTGGACACCAAGTTTGTTAAACTAGCCTAGTTTAATTGGTGGAAAAGTTTCCTAGGCTTTAAGGATTTTTTCGAAAAACCCTGGATGTAATCTAGAACCCTAGAACATTAAACTAGTTTGAGTTTAATTGTTCAAAAGAATTAATTAGGTTAATAATTTAAAACCTAGATAATTAAACAAGTTCATTTTAATAGGTTTAATTACTATTTTAGTAGATTTATTAAAACTAGTTCTTTAAACCTAGAAATCTAGACAAAGTTTATTGTCTATAAGGTTTAAATTAAAAAGTTTAAATAAATTTATTAGGGTTATAATCTATCTTAGAATTTAAACAAAGTTTATTGTTTAAATAGGATTGATTAGAATTAATCTTTTAATAAATAATGTCTTTGATCAAGAAAGTCAAAACCCTAGTTTTGATTGATCAAGAACAAGATTAGGGTTAGACTAGTTAATGAGGATTAAAAGAAGTGTTAATTTTTTAGTTCAAGAAATTAACAAGATGTATTTATTTATATTTATATATTATATTTCGGATTTTAAATATTTAAAACGGATAAAGTGAATTTTAATAAATAAAGAAGTTTATATGTATTTTAATTAGATTAAGTTAAAATACATACGTATAAATTAGATTTAATATTCTTATTAGAATGTTACAAGTTTATTTTAAAGAAAAATATATATGTATATATATTAAATACAAGATTAAATGGAACATTAAAAATTAATGTTGTTTTTGATCTTTAAAGGCTAAATAATATAACTAGATATTGTATAAGTTAATTATATAATTGAGACTAGGAAGTACAAAGTTATGATTTAATTATAACTAGAAATTGTACAAGTTAAAATTATATGATAGACTAGAATATACAAAGTTATATATTAGTATTATAAGGTGTATAAAGTTATAAGTTATTATAACTAGATAAATTATACAAGTATAATATAAAGTATTTTACAAGTCATGTAATATACTAGATTAATGATCAAGAGTTAAATAACAAGATAACTTTAGAACCTATATTTAACTAGTCCAAGTTAAATGTAAGAAAGGTTTAAACAAACTAAGAATTATTATATATAGTCTTTGTATAATAAGGTTATTAGTTTCACCAAGTATAAACCGGTGATTGTGCTTGCTTAAGTTCCATCATGGTTGTTGGAGCTAGTGGGAGCTACACAAGAAAATCACAAAGTTTATAGATATGTCGTCAAGACATAAGTTTTGGTCGAATCTAATAGGTCAAAACAAATGTTTGATTTCATTATTAAACATATGAAAAACTAGGTGTGTTAAACTAGATTTATGATTCAAGTTTATGAATCGTAAAAGAATTAAAAGTTTAACATAAGTGTTTTTAAGTTTTTCAAGAAAGATAAAACAAGTAAGTTTTTACTCTAGATAAGGTTTCCCACAAAACCTAGTGATATGTTTTGTACACCTCGTTTTAGGTATACATATAAAGTGCGCAAATTCTTGAAACTATAAGTTTTAAAGAAAATTCTTAAGGTTTAAAAAGGGATGTCTTGATGAATTCTTGAATTCACAAGTCACATATTTTAAACAAGGATTAAGATTGGAATAAGGTTTAAGTTTAGTTCAAGACTTAAACAAACCCAAGAAAATCTTAGATCTAAGTACTATCCACCTAATGAACACCTCACTTGTTAAACGATATTCATATTGTAAGGATAAAGAACCTTAGATATGGATTCAAATCATTGCGAGTGTTGGGGTGCGTAAGGTTCTGTGATAATCGGGAGTCCCGGCGCAGAACATCGCACTGTCTTAGATGGTCTGATCTACTTTGGTGATAATCGGGAGTCCCGGCCCAAAAAGTACTTGAGTAGAATAAACATACTAGACTTTATTACTAACTTAGAAATGTACAATTAGATTGTACAAAGTTGTAATAAGTTATAAGTCTAAAGATTCTATGACCCCTAGAAATCGTGTCAAGTCTTGATATGATCGGTAAGGATGTTACTACCAGAAACAACATGTCTCGTCGGGAAGTGCCCAAACCTTGCGGCGAGAATGTGATATATGGATCCTAAGCCTAAAATATTAATTATGGGTTTATAATATATTTTAGAGAATGTTTGTTGATGATTACTAATTAAACTGGGTTTAATTTTGTAGATGGCGCAACAACCAACACGACACATACCAATCTCTCACTACGCTTGTTTCTAGAAAATGACAAATTGACTAGGTCAAAGTTTCTCAATTGGAAGCGTGATCTTCGGATTATGCTTAGGCATGAGAGAAAAGGAAAAGTCTTAGAAAGAGCAATGCTAAATGCCCCTGCCGCGAATGCTAGAGATGAACCAGGACAAGCATATTACGCTTGTAGAGTGTTCAACTCTTGCAAGATGGTTAATGGATCATCAGTAAGTGCTCACGTCATGAAAATGAAAGAGCACATGGATCGTCTTAAAAAGACTAGGACACCCAGTATCGTTGCCGTTAGCAACAGTAATGATGCTCAACTCGGTGTTAGATGACTATAAGCCTTATGTAGTCAACTACAACATGCATAACATGGAGAAATCCATTGATGAGCTAAATTCCATGCTCAAGACTAATGAGTTGAGTTTTGGGACCAAGTTTAAGAATGATCTTGTAGTAACTGATGATGGTAGTGAAAAGAGAAAGAGGCGCAGTGGAAAGGGAAAGGGTAAAACCGATCTCAGCCAAGACGTGCCCAAGGGTAATGGAGTCAAACAAAAGGTCAAGAAGGTGAAGCCAAACAAGACAAGGACTGAGAAACGGTGTCTTGGTTGTGGCAAGGGTCAAAGGGTAGGAGGCAATGCAAGCTCCTCAGTTGACTTGACCAACTTCTAGATATTCACTTCAAGACGCTTGAAAAGTTTATTACGAGTAACTCAACTTTTGCAATCCTTTATTGCAAGAGATGATGGAAAGTGAAGATGGCCTGCATGAGATAGTAATGATCCCACGAGCACCAAGATTTTATAATTCAGTATTTTTTATGGATTCAGTGAAAAACAATTTTTTATTTTATTGTTTGAATAATCATTTTATTTTTATGTTAAAACAAGGTTTTTGGTTTTAATAAATTCGAATACATGGTTGAATTATATTGTGTGCATGTGTGATAATTACACTAGTCAAGGTTTATGACTAGATTGTAAGTCAAGTTTTTGATTTACTTAATATTTCATGTTTTTATACTTGTTTGATTGTTGTATGAGTAATGTCTTAGATAGCTCAAATACTTAGATACTAGAAATTAGAAGTTTCTTCTAAAGTATTTAAGAGTTTCTATGGAAAGCATAAAGTTCAAAGTACACTGAACTTATTTAAAACATCTTAAGTAATGGTTACTTATGATAGTAAGTTTTAAAGTGTTAGTATTAATATAGTATGATTATAATGGATATAATCAGGGTAGACTTTAAAGAGTATTATTACAAGTCTTTTATACTTGTAATGAAGAAATTTAATGAAGTCATAATTCCTTAATAGGAATAATTGGATATTCGTAAAATCCAAGTAAAATGACTTAGACATTAAATGAACTCTTAAAATAGACAAACTATATTAAAGTATTTAAGAATTAAAAGGTATTGTTGCAAGTCTTTTATACTTGTAATAAATACAATATTTAATCAAGTCATAATTCCCTAATAGGAATAATGGATATTTGAGAAATCCAAGAAATGACTTTGGCATTAAATAAGATTCTTAAAAGATACTAATACACTTAAGAATTGGAAGTATCGTTTCAAGTGTTTCATACTTGTTAGATACAATAATCAATGAAAGTCATGATTCTCTTATCAGGAATGTTGGATATTCGCAAATCCAAAGAATGACTTTGATAATTGATTAATTCTTAAAGGATTAAACTATAAGTTTTGACTAGGTCAAAAGTAGTAGTTTAAGTAATGCTTATTTTCCATAAAATTAAGTGGGAGCTATGACTGACATGTTCATCAAAGGTACTAATGAATATAGTAAAGTTAGTTAGGACATTAACAACAAGGAATTACCAAGTCGTTAGCCAAAGAGTTAAGAGAAATAAATGATCATTGATTAGATTATTACAAACCTAATAGCGTGATCGCAAGTCTTGTGATTAATTATTGCACATCTAATAGGATGTTCACACTCCAGTGAAGAAGTTAATCATTTAAGGAAATTTCTTTAACTAGTAAGAATATCTACAAATCAAGTAGCTAAAAGAGATTTAGTTACAAGGCAAGTTTTAAAAGATTCAAGAAACTGAATGAGTAATTTTCCAATCCTCCTATGTTTACCGAGTCATATAAAAAGAGCAAGACTAGAATATGATCTAAATGTTGCATGAACAATATCTAGCAAAGACAAAAGTAATAGTATTCTTAAATACTCGTCTTATGTCTTAAGTTTAATAGAAATGACTAATTGTAATTAGTGATAAAAGTTACAATTAAGAGTCATTGAGCAATCAACACAAACACAAAGAATAAGTAATGATCCAGTAATAATTCAGTATCTATGTCCAGTGAGGAATAGTACATGAGTTAGTATCATTGTTATTCAGAATTTGTATGTTTTACAAACATCCATGAATAAAAGTCTATTTATTCAAAAAGGTATAAATCCGTGACTACTCGTCTTGGTGGGAAACTTGATGGGACGTTAAAGTCATCGCGGTATTTGGTGGTAGATTCGAAATTCTTCGAAGATAGCTACATAAGTTTTAGTGGGAGCGTTGTAGTCTTTCTAGTACTGTATGTGGATGACATACTCCTTATTGGAAATCATATTCCTACACTGCAAGATGTGAAATCTTGGTTGAGAAAATGTTTCGCAATGAAGGACCTAGGAGATGCAGCGTACATACTCGGTATAAAGATATACAGAGATAGAGAAAGACGTCTAATAGGATTGAGCCAGAGTACACACTTGGATAAAATACTGAAACGTTTTAGTATGGTTGATTCCAAGAAAGGGTATCTACCCATGAATCATGGCATAACATTGACTAAGAGTCAATGTCCCAGTACTAAGTAAGAACTGAAGAAAATGAGTCGAGTCCCCTACGCCTCGGCGATTGGATCGATCATGTATGCCATGATATGTACTTGTCCGGATGTCTCATATGCTTTGAGCATGGTGAGTCGATTCCAGGACAACCCTGTCAACGATCATTGGACTGCGGTGAAAACGATTCTCAAGTACCTAAGAAAAAAAAGGATATGTTCTTAGTGTATGCTGGGAAAGACGAACTTGTTGTGGAAGGTTATTGTGACGCGAGTTTCCTAACGGATAGAGATGACACGTGCTCACAATCTGGGTGGGTGTTCTTGTTAAATGGAGGAGCTGTCACTTGGAAGAGTTCCAAGCAGCAGGCAGTCGCTGACTCTACATGTGAATCTGAGTATGTTGCTACCAGTGAGGCAGCAAAAGAGGCCACATGGTTAAAGAATTTCATTGGTGATCTTGGTGTCGTAACAAGCATCAAGGACCCATTGAAAATCTTTTGTAACAATGAAGGTGCAGTCGCTTGGACTAAAGAATCCAAAGATCATAGTCGAACCAGGCATATACTCAGAAAGTATCACTATGTGAGAAAGTGTGTTGAGGAAGGTGACATCATAGTGACGAGAGTATCGTCGGAAAACAACCCGGCTGATCCTTTCACTAAAGCACTAAGTCGTGCCAAGCATGATGCTCATGCGAGGACGATAGGAATTAGATTTCATAGTGACTTATCTTAAAGTGTTATTCATTTGAAATTTGTAGTGAAAATTAAATTGTATGAATTGATGATTTATTTATGGAGATTAAATAATTTGCAAGTGTTCTATCATTCATATAGTATTTAATTATTCAATTTCAACCTTTTGCATGTTTAGAACATATTCCAAAGTAATCTAAGAGACTACTTAAACGTCCACAGTCAATCGTTCTCATGGGAATGAGAACTGAATTAAGATGTCATGGGAGAGTTAGTAGATTGTTCAAAAAGGATGAACATTGCATGGAGATTGCTGCTACTCTCATGAGCATTTAAAAGAAGTATTTAAATGTTGGACAAACTCACGCTCAGAGAATTACCCCCATGGACTTCATCATGGGTAATTGTGAGGCGATAATATCGTATGAGTCTTCAAACCAAGATGCATCATTTCCTTAGTACGATTTCGTGATGCATTGGTCTAACTCCAACGCTATTCGTAACTGGTAGCTATACATATTAGTTACATGCGTCATGTGATGACTATGAAGGAAGATGGTGTAGTTAAGGTTTATTCGTTCCCTCTGATCAAAGTGATAGAGGAGATATCTTTGGGCCCCCTGTTGATTTGATGTGACACTGAAGTACCTGCGCATGTCATGACTAAATTGAAAGTTCAATTAAGTATTCAAACCGTCATCATAAATCTCGAATCAGGAAACATAATCGTAACTAGAGAGATTGACAAGTCCATGTCACTAGTTACATGATATCGCGCAATGAAGGACATATGATCACCTATCATAGGACTGTTTCTGATAGTTCAGAGTTCAGCAGCTGCACATGCTATGCACACTCTAAGGGATACACTTACGCATACCGTTTATAGTTGATGAGATGTCCAAGTGAGAGACTGTTGGAAATAGTGTCCAACACATCAAATAAACCGGTATTACGGTTCGGGTATTTTAGAGTCCTATTCGGGTTGCCCTCGAGGAATCAACGAACACGAGAAAAACGTAGTGTTTAATTAATAGTTTTAATTAAATAGACTATCGGGCTTAACGGGTTTAATTAGTTAATGGGTTATTGACTAATTAATTGTTTCGGGCTAAGGCATAGGGTTCGGACCGGGCTTGGTGGTGAGAGGATTTGACCTAATTAGAGTTTGACTCTAATTAGGATTGGTGCACTATATATAGAGGTTAATGGTATTAACCTAAACACACTTGACAACTCTTGCTTGTTCCCTTGTACCATTCGGCCGACACCCCACAGCCACCACCGAACCGCCGCTGCCCCGCCGTCCAGCCTCCGTCGAACCACCGCCGGACCGCCGCTGTTCCGCCGCCGCCGTCTTCGGTAATCGAAAGAGTTTTCGATTGGTTTTCGGTTCTCGTTTTCTCAAGGTGCTTTATAATACCTAGTGGTATATCGTCCTGTTCGTGATAACCCTTGGGTGTGAAACGATAGAGGTATTCTTTCTTGAATCCTAGTGCAGTGATAATCTGGCTCGTACTAGATCACGGGGTTTGCCTCCTTCGCCAAACCATAACGATGTAAGTTTTGAATTCATTATTTAATTAGTTATTAAATAATATCTAGTTGCATTGGAATTGTAAACCTTACGTTCCAAACGTTTTAATCGGGTCGATGTTCTAATCAAGTTACTTGAGATTTCCGCCTCAAGTAAATTGTGGCTAGATGCATAGAAAACCGAACACAATCAGCCTATGATGTTCTACAAAGCCACAACCTCCCAATCGGTCTTCTTCCAAAAGGTGTCGTTGGATGCAATTTGGATCCCATTAGTGGTTAATTTTCGGTTAATTTGAATGGCAATTGTAGCTTTCATATCAGCGGTTATAAGATCAAGTATAGTCCACCAATCAAAGGCGTGATTTCCCAAAAGTTAAAAGGCGTGCAAGTGAAAGTATCACTGTTTTGGGTCAATGTTAAGAATGTCAATAGGAACCAAGATGAACTTGCGTTCAACATTAACGGTCTTGCTACTAAAAGATTCCCGGTTAATGATTTTAACTCGAGCCCGACATGTAGTTAAGCAATCTTGTAACAATGGTTCTATAGAAATGGACGTAGTATTGAATCATATGGATTTACATAAATGTAATACAGATTAAAAATTACTACTTGCTTGGTCAAAAGAATTGTAATTTCCTTTTGTTTACACTTGTTTATTTAAACATGCATTCGAGTTTCCTTTATGCTTACATTCGTATATCATCTCGTTAGAAAATTACCTCTTAATTATTTGTATGCTATACAAACTAATGTTTGTGAAATTTGGATACTTCAAAATTAAGTTTGAAATATTTTTTTTTAAATGCTAAACCTAGACATTCTATAACACATTTACATAGTAATGTAAGAGACTTGGATCCACAAACCACTTTGATTGATAGCTCATGTTCCATAAAAAACTTCTCATTTGACTTTTGCACAAGTTTTTAGGTGATAGTTAGTGGTAGGGTCATTGATAATACTTTTGATTAAGATATAAAGTTTGGTTGGAGGGAGAAAGATAGTTAATGGATATTAGTGGTGGGATCTTTAGTATTAATAGTTTTTTATTGTGTGGAGTCCATCAAATATGGGAAATGGGATGTTTTTTGTGAGACAAAAATTTAGAGTGAAATGAGAAGTTTTTTTGTGGAACGGAGAGAGTACTAGGGATCTAAAAAGAATGCCATGGCGGTGGCAAGGCTAGAGGAGCGAGCTTGATGTTACGAAATAGCTTATGGCGGTAGTGTTAGATGTGATGTATGATAAGGCGGTAAGTATTTTTGTAGTGCATGATAAAATTTATTTATTTTTTTGGAAAAAAATGATAAGATAGTGTTATGCATGTGCTCTATTTTAGTTGTACATACGTATTTGATGATATATGATTTATTTAGGTGACGTACTCATTCGCATTCATTGCTTTCAATTAGCTAGATGCGGTTTTTGGATACAAGAAAATTAGGGTTTACTAATAGGGTGATGATATTTACAGAGCTCCTTTTATCATTTTAGAGCAATTATAACTCAAATGACAAATATGCCCTTCTTCCCTTTAATAAAAAATATGTATTCCCTCAACCAGTAAAACCCGATCGGACTTCCTTCCAAACCAGAGCAAGCTCAGCTGTCAACCGTCCATTCCAAAACAAAGCAAACCTTCCGTCACCAAGATGAATTAGGGTTTGCAACAAACCCTAATTCATCTTGGTTATGGCTAAACCGAGCATACGTTATGGCTCGCTAAACGACTTGCCAACCATTTTAGTGGTTGCCATACCACACTGTGTGGCTTGATAATTGTCCGCCAAACAAAAATCGCCAAATGAAGAGAAGGCAGGGTTCATGGAGGGCTGCAAATTACCTACCGCCAGATCTTTAACATCATGGAGTGCTTTTTCACATGGGTCTCAAACCAATGTTAAAAAATCAAAATGACTTTAATATGGGTTTAACACCCTTACGATACATGTGATCTAAGATAGAGAAACAAGATTCGCATATTTTAGATGTTATGTATTTAAAGATTCTTTTTAATCACAATCCATTATATATAAAAAGTTATGAATCTAATTTATAAATTATACCTTCATTTCACGAAATCTTCATTAATAATCAAGTCCTAACTAAATTTTTTAACTCGTGAGTCAACTCATTGGAGTCCGATACTAAAAAATATATAACCAAAGTAGTGTCATCGAGTCAACCCAATTGTGTTTAAATCATCTCCCATAATTTAGTGGTGAGCCTAATATTAAAACACTCAACCCGTAAAACTCGCAAGCCTTATTGAGCATGAGCTAATTTACACTTATACCCTTTCACGAGTAGGCGGGTCAACCGGTTTATGTACAACCAACCGGAACAAACAACATACAAAAATGCCACATGTGAAACACAACAAGCCATAAGCACTAGAAATATGCAATCCTAAACTAGCTTAAGCCAAAACAAGAAGTTGCATTTTTAAGACAAAAAACACTATGAGCAGAAAAATTCTTGTTTCATACCAATAATATACTCTGCAATAGACTTCATTTGCATCAAACAAGCATGGGATAAACTTATTCAACAAAAAAGAAAAAGATAGAAATTACAAAAGGTCTGCATAAACTTATTACGTTGCAGGAAAGCAAGGAAACAAGAACAACACACTACAATCCACCTATATCACCATAATATCCGTCAATCTTTTTATTTTTTGTAAATTTAGTGCTTCACCACATGCAGGATATGAAGGAGAATGAGAGGGACTGAAGAGTAGCAAATCAGCTCAGTGAATCCAGCCATTCCAAAGAAGATTTGGTAGAAACTATTGTAGGTGAAGCAAATCAAGCCTGTTTTCATACAGACGAGATAAAACAACAATGCAACAGCGGATAGAAACGATGCTGCAATTCGATTAGAAATTGAAAACATCGAATTCGATTGAGGTTTATAGATCGAAAGATGAGGAGATAACGGACGAGCATGACTGACTGATGGACTGGCAGCAGATGCAATTGCAGCGGATGAGAATTTATTTGAAATTGAGAACATTGAAGGGATTTGCGACTTGTAAATATTAGCATGAGCAGAGAATGGACGGATGGAGTTCAGAAAGGAGTAAACCTGATTTGATCGGAATTCTGGAACCGGTGGCGTTGATTTCGATGATTCTTCGGTCCGTTTCATCATCGTAGCAGCAGCACCACCACCGCCGATCGCACCTCCCTGTGGTGCGGCAGCAATTCCACGCCTGAAAGAAACAATTTCATACACAGTCATCAAACAATTAGCTACAGATTATAGCTAATTAATAATTTCGGTATAAAATACACACACAGATCTAATCAGAAAGCAATTTTAGGTCAAATTACTTGGAAATAGCTACGGAAAGCTGATCACCGAAGAAAGATGAGAGTCGCTTAGCGTTTGAGAATGATCGAGCCATTTTTACGGTTAGGTTCCGGTAACGGAGAGATCGATTCGACCGGCGTTGCAATGGAAACTTGGATCGTAGGTTAATCTGATCGCCGTTAACGAAATGATGGCAGAAGAGATTGGGAAAGAGAATTTTCATTAATGGGCCAGGCCATGAGTTTTCAAATTCAGCGGGTCCAAATTAGAGACCACATTCATGGTCCATTAAAAACATGACTTCTAAGTAGATCAGCAGCACAAATCAGTTTTTTTTGGAAACCCGGACCGGTTTAATAACCGGTTTGGTTTAAGTCTTCGTTGGTCAAAACAGGTTATAGTGTAACCTTTTCAGTTTTGCACCAGTTTTGAGTGAATTGTAGGGTATCCGGTTCGAACCGGATCAGGCGGAAACCGATTCGGGGTACCAATTTGATCCGGTTCGATGGGATTTCGTGATTTTTGGTTTTTTTAAGGTATAAAATAAATCAATAAAAATAGGGTTTTGATGTACATTGAGGTAGGAAATGCTAATACAAGAATTGCGTAGAAATTATAATAAAAATAATAACGTTAAACAAATCCATCTTCTTAATACAATAGTTGTGTTTTTATTATTCTCGCCCGAATAGTGGTGGTACATGTTATAACGGGAGGCAAAACACAAGTCATAATTGCACCAAATATCCTGATTACTCTTTGTAGCTAGTATTTTAACATCATAAGTTGACTTAAAGATTCGCCAACACCGACAAAATCTTGAGAGTCGTAAGCCATTTTTGTGAGTGCTTTTGCGTTTTTGAGAGTTTGTAATCTTTGAGTGGCGATTGATTCTTAGCACCTAAGAGGTATTTATATGTGATTTGGGGTGTAAAAACAAGAAAAAAATGGCTTGTAACCATCCCAATTGCTAGTTTAACGGCTCTTCCTGCACCCACTCGAAAACCCAGTTTAAAAACGGGTTCACGGAACTTAACGGCTATATGCGGTTTAAACTGATTTAACATGAAAGAACTTAACGGCTATATGCGGTTTAAACTGATTTAACATGAAAACGGATATATATCCGGTTTAAAAACTGGTTTTTGCGAATCCGAATTTAAAACCAGTTCACCACCTAAAACACCATATGATCCAGAACCCTCGGTCTTCGAGCCGATCCGATCTGCACATGTATATAACGGCCTCAAACCGGTCCCAAATCAGTTTTGAAACCGATCTGGTTCAAAATCCAATGTGCATCTCTACTTCTAATAGATTATTGGGCTTTCTATCCGATGCAACTAGCCAACCAGGGGAGGACCTAGTATGGTCAGGCCCAGCCCAAGGCATGGGCGAGCTGGGCTTGAGCCCAGGGCAGCAAATATCTAATCTGCTAAGAGCATCTCCAGCCATAAACTCTACAAAAATCATTTTATCTCTATAATTGGTGGGTCCATTCACTCTAAAAATAACATCAACTCCAACCATAAACCCATAGCAATACAAGTAAAAGTTAGAAAAAATAAATTGAAAGTAAATTATTAGATGTGGGGTCCATGGATAGAGTGAGTTTCTCTCACTCTAAGTATAGAGTGAGTTTTAAGAAACTCTATATTTAGAGTGAATGATAGAGTTGGGTTGAAGATGAAAAAACTATAAATATAGATATAGAGTTTGGAATAGAGTGTGGTTGGAGATGCTCTAAGAATAATGAACGAAAGGAAGGGGAGACGCAGAGGCCGGCCGGCAAAATGGGAAGTCCAGAAGGTGAGAAGGGGGCAGAATACTAGAAGGCAATGGGAAAAAAAGAATCTTCTATTGGACTTTTTTAGGGGCACTTGCAAACATAAATCAACGAGCATAATCCTTTGATTTCCATTAATGACTGATGTTTACCGATGACGATGATGATGAATAAATAGATAACAAAATTGAAGCATTGAATGATTTTCCATTTTTCCTAACTCGAGGTGATTTAATTTATAGCCTTCAATGCTATACAAATTTCACTTTCATTCCACATCTCTACTACTTATAAAGCATTTAGGACCTTTCTATAATTAGCCGGCTGAAAATTCAGCCAAATAATTTCTATTTTTAGATTTTGTTTGTTTTGTGTTAAAAAAGATACACCAAGGGGGTCTCGAACCCGGGACATGCATGTCAATCAAGAACAACCAAACCACCTGATCTAGCTTCTCTCTTGGTTACGATGACTAAACAAATACTTATTAAATGGTCCGTTATCCGGAGCCGGCTATTCTCATACCCTCCTAAAACCGTCGATTACACCGATTATGCAATTAGGGTATGTTTGGATGTGCTTATTTAACTTCAAAAGTGCTTTTAGGTAAAAGTCCTTATTGACTTTTTGGTTTTAAAAAGTTATTTTAAAAATACTGTTTGGTTTAGCTTATTGACTTATTGTCTTTTTTGTAGTGAAAAGCTAAAAAGCTCTTTGAAAAGTAAGTACCCCCTTACTTTTTAAAAACTCCTTTTCAAAGCTTTTCAAAAAGTCATTTAAAAAGCACTTCTTACCTTATCCAAACAACTTATTGACTTTTTGACTTTTTGAAGAAGCCAATAAGTCAATAAGCACTTTTCAAATGAATTCCCAAACACCCTCTTAGCCTCTTCACATGCCCCCCTCGAACCTGCCATATTTCCCTCGATTCAAGCAATTGGCGTGTTCTACTTTCAAACAAGCGCATGCAATCTTTTCTTCTTCCAGAGATCTCCATCTTCTACCTTCAAACTCCGTTTCAGTCACATATCTATCCTCTCCATCTCAAGAAACCACCACAACGCCAGAAATCCCCAAGAAATCCAAGTAACCCGCAAGAAATAACTATCAATTTCTGCTTCGTCTCTATCGAATCAACCATTTCCCCCCAGTCATGAGGTTATCACCGGATCAAGTAAGTTCATCATCTGATTGCAGTGAGTTAGTTCGATTTTATATTTACTATTTCTTCAGTATTGATTTTATATTTACTATTTTGTTAGCTTATCATTAGTTCAAAATTATGCAATCGTTTTTTTTCATTTCAGAAGTTGTTTACAACGGATGAGTCTTTCTTGCTTGAGAATCGTGTGATACTGAGAGCAATGTATGCGAGTTTGTTTTTAATCTTATTTTTCGATTATCATGTCTCTTTCGCTAGGTAAAATTCAAAGAAATTGCAGACACTGAAGATCCTTACTTAAGATGGTGCCTAATTGACAAAAATCCTCGATTTCACTCTATTTACATTGATTAAAAATGAATATAATTAGATTGTTGAAGTATTGAAATTATTGTTGTTCGAAATCAACACATTTTCACTCCTGATTCTTACAATTTGTCTTGCTTTATGTTCATCCTATACACAGATATGTAGCTAATGGAAGACCTTTCTGGCAACATATAGTGTTCATCAACGGGCAACGGGCTGTTCTGACTCTCAATATTTCGAGGAGCATTATAATCATTATACCACCGAAAAGGTTTGTTACGTTTTTATTATTTAATTATATAAATCATAAATATACATATATTTGTGTGTTTATTTATCTTTTTGTTGCATTGAAAGGCATGGTATCTATGTGATCCAAATGCTTAAAAGGTATTTATAGCTCTGAATAAAGCAGGTGAAAAATGATCGATCAATCGTTTTGAATATCAGATTCGTCAATTTAGTCCATATTGACTTCAATTTTTATCTCAAGTGGTGAAGAATCTGGTATGTTAAAATTTGTATTTTTATCTTGATATATATATTATTTAAAGTTATTATTTTGGTAAAAAGGTTTAAATTCCATCATTGACTGTTGTTCTTCTTGTATTTGGGTAGATATGGGAAGTCAGTTCAAAATGGAATCTGGAATCTACATGTCATCATTCGTTGCAGCTATCTTCATTGGATCACTCGTAAAGTTGGGATCTTACTAATAACTTTACTAACTGCATTAACCATAATGTTACAATCATGTCAAAGTAAGGAAGTTGGAGTAATGGATTGTAAACCTTCAGAGGCTGAATTATATTGCCTTAGTGCCATATCAGATCTTGTTCTTCTCCAATGTATAACTTGCTTCTTTTTTTTAATATGACCAGCAGATTGTATAAGATGAATGTGTACATCCAAATTGAAGATGCATTATTGAATCACGGGTTAGCTGGTCGGTCTGTTTACCACCCCTTATTAAATATGATTGCAACTACAATGTCATTCTCTTTCTCACCAACTCACCATATCCATTCTCTATGATTTACTCATGTCAAACATTGAGTTTTGATTTAGAAATAATTTTTAAAAAAGTGATATTAAGAAGTTGGGCGAACGGCCATTAGGAAGTGTAGCTTGCAAAATCTTAATCATTTGAAAAAGAAGCTAGAATTCTAAAACAAGCACGAGTCCATTTGGAGAAAAATTTCCAATATGAATTCAATAGGTTTGAAAACATCAAAGAGAATCGTAGAAATGCTGAAAAATAAACTAAAAGAGTATTGGTTGACCTTGATTGCCGCGCCAAAAAGAGATATGAGACTTAACATGCTACAGACAAACGACCGACTGAATATGCAAGACTCGAGAGACTTAACAAACCCCTAGACGAACAAAATGAAAACTGAACATGATTTTGTTTGCCGGCAGAAATATAGTTAAAGGATACCCGCCGCCGCATTGCGCGGGTACCTGCTAGTTACTACTTATAATGCATTTAAAACCTTTCCTTAAATAGCATTTTAAAAATTCAGCCAATTTCTTTCCATTTTGGGATTTTAAGATATGTATCAAAAAATACACCAGCAATGCCTCGAACCCATGACCTCACGCTTAATTGGGACGCACCAAACCACCTGGTCTAGCAGGTACTTATCTTTAAAAATCAAAACAATTCCTATTAAACACTACGGCCTTCGGCCTGCAGGGCTAAGATCGCCCTTTCAAATACCCACCTTTCTTATGCCCACCTTTCACACTTCGGCCTCCCTCTTCTGCATCTGCCCACCTCGAACACTGAAATCGCCCATTCAAATACCAGCCTCGATGACGGCAATTACCTCGATTCTGCAATTAGCCCTTTCAAATGTCCACCTCCATTCAAGAAATTATCATCTTCACCTTACATGTTTCTAAACCCTATAAATACAAAAGGGGATGGAGAAGACAGCGTAAGAATTCTCCTCCAATTAGCCTGCTTCTTGTTTTGATTCCCGTTTTACACAACTGTCCATCTTTTGTTTTAACGAAAACTATGAACAGGTTTGCAATTCCCATTTTGCTTTTAATTTCAGTTCTGTTTTCAATTATTTCCATAAAATTTGTTTTTGTTTAATTTCCATGAAATGCGTTTAATTTCGTATCTGTTTTAACGAAAACTCAGCATTGGATCACTGAATGACACCCATTTGTTTAATTTCCATGAACAGATCAAGCTTTTCATGCCTTATTTTGAAGCTTTTCTTAATTTCTCTGGTGCTGTCGTTAGTATAAGGTTAACTAAGGTATTAAAAAAGTTAAATAAATTAGAGTGATGTGATCATGAGTTTGTGCTAATTGTTCTTGTCTTCATAGGCATTAGTGTAATTCTAGCCCAGTTGTTGAGGTAGCAAATGCTGCTGATTGGATTCAACGTAGACAACGATGTACAATGTAAGCTTTCTGAAATTTTCGGTATCATATAATTATGTAACTTTGTATAAAATATGCTTTAAAATGGGAATGTAGGTCCAAGGACTTATGAAGTTCAGATACATTAGACAAAAAACAGTTGGGAGTGATGCAATTTTCGATCTTTTCTTGGTGCTGGCATTACTAAAAGCATGAAATCATGGTGGGAATGGATGTTCTTTGCGTTGACAAAACATGAACTTTAACATTAATGGGAGATTGTTATTGCATTTACTTATAGACGAAATGGAGAACCTATTAATTGCAAGTATTGGGATTTTGTAAAGAAATTTTGACAAGTCTCTCTCACTCTCAAACAGGGAAGTTAATCATCAGACTATTGGAGAACGTGATGTGAGCAATTTACAACGATATTACCAATTTGCTCAGTTTTTTTATACATAGTTTTTTTTTTGAACGGCAAACAAGAGATAACATTAAAAATCTAGCAAGGAGCTAGAAGGGAACAATTTGTACTTTAATAGGTATTCTACAAGGCATCAAAGAAGAGTTTTAATGGTGATTCTGAGGGCATGTTTGGGAAATCTTATTAAGGAGGCTTATTAGCTTAATAAACTTGAAAGTCAAGTTTATTAAGCTAATAAGCCTCCTTAATAAGCTTTCCCAAACATGCCTGAGTTCAAAGAAAGAGCCTAACAGGCAACAGTTAGTCTTTAGGTAAAATATCCAACTTGTGGCCTGGTCCAATGATTTTACTACAACTTTTTTATGAAATGTTCCATTTGCAAATTTATTCACTATGTAGGTTTTGCCTTAATGAAGAAAAAGGTGAGTAGAGTCTGGGGATTATATGTCTCTGATGTAGGTCAGAGAGAGCATTTTGAAATGTTTTTCACTGTAAGTCATTTTCTCTAAAAATCTAAATAAAAAAAATGGTAAATTGGATTTTGATATTTCTTATGCATGGCTGCTAAACGTGCAGGATGGATACCAATTGATAAAAATAAATACACGAAAACAAATCATGTTGGATTTGGCCCAGTTCTTGGTGATGATTGAAAAAGATTTAGGACTCGTAGTACCGAAGTTGTTAAGTTAGTTGATTTACTTGATGAAGTTAAAACTTGTAAAGCTGCTCTTGTGGAGAGTTTTTTAATTATTATAAATTATTAATCGTTTACCTTAAAACAATGAATCTCGACTATATGTAATGCATTTATGCAGGGGTGTCATAAGAGGCAACCCGTTTCGAATCTGACAAACCCGGCTTAGCACCGGGTATCGGGTTTGGATTGCTTACATTATCGGGTTTCGGATTGAACCGATTAGACCTGAACCAATTCTGAAAGTTTTTGACTTTTTTTTAATATGTTATTTTAGGTTGGAAAGGTAGCACCCCCGGGAATTAGTTTTATGTTTCCTGTTTCATGTACTGTACATTTATAGAGTGCTAACTTGAAACCATATATACAAAGATAGCGAAATCATACGGGGTTGTAACTTGTAAGGCCAAATTTTTAATGGTGTTTTTTCTGTTTTAACTTAAAATGTTAATTATGTCAGGTAATATGTAACAAATTTTGGTGAACAAGATAGTAATCTGGCAAGCATTTTCGAAAGATATGCAACATTTGGTCTATGTAAGTCGGACAACCTGAAATCTGACCAACCCGTAACGGACCAACCCGTTTTTTTATAGGTTCGGCTTTTTGTTTGACTTTGAACTTCAAGTTTTGATTTTCATTTTAAGACTGCACCCAATGGAAAAACAAACTGATACCGTCAGTTGTTGCCAAATCAGCGCCACGTCAGCTCACCCTTCAACCGACACTAAACCAACGTACGCATGCCAATAATACCATTTCCCTTTAATTATTTGGAATCCACCATTACAAAAAAAACACACACACACACACAAAATACCTCTTTGGGACCCACCCACCAAACTAACGCAACCTTTCTTCCCGTCTCCAAAGTGGCGAGGTGCCAACCGGCGGAAAGACTGCAGGGGCGTGCCAATGGTGCATGAAAGTGGTGAGAAAGTGGCGTGAAAGTGGCGAGAAACTGGCGAACACCATTAGCAATGATCTAAGGGTACTACAAAACCAGTATAAATAGTTAATTACTGAATTAGGTTTGTTGGGTCAGGTTAAAAAAACCCGATATCAATATGACATGAATACATCCGACGACCTGACTAGCATAATTATGTTCAGGTTGGTTGGGAACTCAGGATGACCCTTTTTAACACCCCTAGCTTCCCACACGTCCATTTTGCAACATCTAAATATTACTTAATGATTACTATCTTCCCCACTTAGTACTGTTGGAATCGAAGCCACGGGATCTAGCAACATGAAATTCTCCATGAAATTAAGGTTGCATCTTAGTCGGGAGGACATTAGACGTTGTAAATGTTAAAATAAGATAAAGAAGTTGGAGAAGACAACTTTTTTTTTCTCAATGGTGCAAGATTAATGATTGTATTCTTTGAGCCCTACCCTCTTTTTGAAGATGTGAATGAATATGTAAGAAGTGGTGTTTGGGGTTATTGTTAAAAGTAATGTGTAACCAAACGAAATTTGTTCACTACAAAATATAGTTTCCGGGTACCCGCCGTTGCATTGCGCGGGTACCCTGCTAGTTTCAGTAAATTAGGCAACTTTCATTCCCCTGTTGCCGTTCAAAAAAAAGATCATCTTTATGTCCAAATTGTGTGTGCAGCTTTAGTTCTTCGTCAAATTTTGTTGTTTAATTTGAGTACAAAATTAATTTAATGGTTGTTATGCGTTCAGTTTTTATGAATATATGATGTTTTCCAGTTTCAAGTTTGTTGTTTTCAGCTTTTTATGTTGAAAAAAATATTTATTACTCCCTCCCTCCGTCCCTAAATAAAGTTCCTATTTGTGCTGGACACAACATTTTAGGAGATAGTTAGTGGTGGGGTATTTGATATTACTTTTGAATAAAATATAAGGTTTGATTGGAGAGAGTAAGTGTTTTAAGAGATAGTTAGTGATGAAAGTATTGGTAATAATATTATTATATTAAGTGGGTCCCTTAAGTTTGAGAAATGGGAACTTTATTTAGGGACAAAACTTGAAGGTGAAATGGAACTTTATTTAGGGACGGAGGGAATATTATTTTTACTTGAGGGAAAAAATAATAGATGTGTTTCCCCATTTTATACAACTACTCTTTATTTTTCTTCCAGAGTCTATATATAAATTTTTTTTACAGGTTATCATATTCATTGCAAGCCATTCTCACTTTAAAATTGCTCTAATGACTGTTTATAGAAAAGTTGGTCAATCAATTAAATCAACGTCTCCCCATCACACAGGTAAAAAAATGTTATTATTTTTGTTGCAGTCTCTGAAAATTGTTATAACTTAAAAATTCATGGTTTTAGGTAGTTTACAAGTATTTTCGTAATGGTTAGAACTAAAACGTATTACTTTCAAGTTTACACATTTATGTTAGTAGTATATTATTTTTCATGTGACGTCAAAGTTTACACTTAGAGGGCATTTTTTCCCACTTCGCCCAAGAAATTAAATTTCAGTGGGCCGGCCCTTAGAGATTTTTAATATTACAATTACAATAAGCAGAGCATATTCGATGAAAGATTTTTTATGAGGTTATTACTATTTGAATAATTTTTAAAATGACTTTATACTATTAGAATGCATGATTTTTCTAAGAGGTCACTCCGACCACTTATTCTTCCATAACCGTTTAATCAAGTTTTAATGTTTGTTTTTTTAGTCCTTATATTTAATAATTTTACATTTTAAACCCCTATATATTTATATGTGAATCATTTATTATTTTGCAATGTAATATTTTTATCTATTTCAATATTAAGGTCGAGCAACCACAAGGTGGTGGCCTAGTGGTTGAACTTGATCTCCTGAAGGGTAAAACTCTTAGGAGGTCCCGAGTTCAGTCCCTACTAGGAGCAAAAAAATACCCCCTTGTGGCCACGAAGGTTCACCTGCGCCGACTCCGGGCTACTCGCAAAGCGTGTGGTCGCCCTGGGATTAGTCGGCTCGCAAAGCTAGTCGGAACCCTGATTACCAAAAAAAAAATTAAGGTCTGACATTATAATATTTTTGTATTAGACATATTATAAAAATGTTAAATTTTATTAATGCTATAAAAGCTGTTAAATTATATACGTGAAGACATTTATAGAACATTTGAGATATATAAAGGTAAATTCGTAATATTAATAAGAAAAATCTTTTAATAAGTTAACCATTGGAAAGGTTTCTTATTAAGTGGTTTTTAATTAGTGAAAAGATGATATGAAAAAAGTAATAAGCTAAGATTAACTATTGCCCCAAATGCTAATAAAATTGTTAAATATTTAACTTAAATTACAAATAACTTAATTATTTAAAACTCAATATTAATAGATCAATATGGTTCTACCAATAAAATATAAACCCTTTTCCGGTGACGAAAGCTTAGATCTTAGCTCTACTTCTTCAAATAATGTCTCCGATCAGCATCACAATAATCTTCACCATCTCAACCCTCTTGATCTCACCGATCTCAATCTCCTCCCCGATCGCCGCCGGCGATGACAACCTTACGGCCTATGAGATCATCGAATCGTACGGATTTCCGAGGGGAATTCTTCCGATCGGCGTCACCGGCTACGAATTGGATAAATCCACCGGGAAATTTAAAGCATTCTTCAACGGTACATGTAGTTTCGCTCTAGAAGGTACTTATGATCTTAAATACAAATCGACAATTAGTGGAATCATATCGAAAGGTAGGTTAGTTAACCTAAGTGGGGTTAGCGTTAAGGTGCTTTTCTTTTGGTTAAATATTGTTGAAGTTTATACGACAGATGATGAATTGGG
This sequence comes from Calendula officinalis, assembly GCA_963853835.1. Taxonomy (NCBI): domain Eukaryota; kingdom Viridiplantae; phylum Streptophyta; class Magnoliopsida; order Asterales; family Asteraceae; genus Calendula; species Calendula officinalis. The sequence goes on from OY970831.1 coordinate 37,094,504, forward strand.
ATTTTCTGTTGGGATTGCTTCAGCTGGATTTCCGATTGATAATTTTGAAATTTGTCCGCAGTGTGGATGTGGTATGGATTGCAATGGAGTTGTTTCTTCATTATAGAGATTCTAGCATTTCATTTTTTCCATTTTAAATTATGTTTTAGTCTTGTAATATTTTTTATGTTTGAATTCCAGTATGATTATTTGCAAGTGGATTATGCTTTGAATTTATAGCAGTTCAGCATATTGATTGTTAGTTAATTCTGATGTTAATTTTGTCCATGTTATTCTTATGTTTCATTTATTTCATCCTATTTCGCCTAAAATAACCAAAATATCTTCTTCTTTTTTATGTATGTAAAATTTTAATTAATTATTTCTTTTTTCAATCATCTTCTCCGGTAAACTTCTGGTTATCTTCTTTGATGTCTTCGTCTGCACTTGATACTTTGTCTCCGGAGTTCGCGGGAGAAGATGATTGGAAAAAGAAAAACAAAATAATAAATTTGATATACTAAAAATAAGGATATTTTGGATAGGGAAAAAAAGACTAAATAAATGAAAATGAGAACCACATAGACAAAAAAAAAACAAGGAACATACTATGAAAAAAAAAAGGCGAAACCCAAATAACACGACCTAATAAAATGATTCATAGCTAGTAACAGAAATACATAAAAATTAACAAAGCAATATAAGATCGTTTAATAGTAGTAATCCTTCCATGCGAGCTGATTAAATCCTTAATTTAATGTCATTCTTCAACGGCATCCATCAATATAATATGTGTGTTATGACTTGTGAGTGATGCCATTGGTATGGTATGTTTTGGATGATTTAACGAGATTTATCATTTCATTTCGACCCAACAAATTTAGTTTTGTCGGTTTTTTTGTTTCAAAAGCAATTCACGTAACTCAATTGCATCAACCTGGTTTACTTGACCCTCAGGTTTATAATAACCTGTAACTGGATCTGGGACCCACGGAATCGATTTCTTCGATTCCTCACCTCCTTTTTTCATCATTGCAACTCCACTTCCTCTCACGTTTCCAACTGATGCTGTTGTCGCAAATCCACGCCTATAATTAAACAAATCAAAATAATTATCAAACAACGAGTTTATAAGGATTGAATCATATAATCACGTTATCTCTAAGCAATTTACACAAGATTTAAACATGATATTTATGTAAATTACCTTGTAACAACAACAAGTTGGTTAACAATGTATGAGGAAATAAGCTTTGTGTTTGAGAGAGATCGAGCCATTTCTTCGATTAACGATTTGGAAAACAGAGATTAAGTTACAATCTTGAATTAACGACTTTATATTCTCGAAAGTGTTTGATTTTGGTTTATGATGAGGAATTGTTTGGTATTTATAGATGAAAATGGTAAACGCGTGAAGGAAGAAATCAAGACTATATTCTTGGAATAACTATTAAAATTTATATATTAATGATGAGGTGGCATGAAAATTGAAAGCGTCAATATATTAGTGACACCTGGATTTGGTCACTCACACGGAAGTAGAGCCGTTTGGCTCTTTGCTATTGACCCTGGCCTAACTTTTGCCAAGGGTGTCAAATACTTGGTCAATGATTTCAGTAGAAATAGATGGTGTTTGGTTGAACATTATCATAGTTAGGGAATAAGTATGACTGCTTAATTGTTTATAGGGTTGTTTACCTAAATCCAATGTTTTAAAACTCGGATTTTGAATTGAACCGGTCTATGCTCTAAAAATGGTCGAACCGGTCGGACCGGTTGAGTTGGCCAGTCAAACCGGATTACAATACTATTGAGTATTTATGTTAAATGAAATCAAACGATTAATATTCAACTGAAAACTTGGTTTTTCAAACTTCAAAACATATAATAAAGCTTCAAACATATAAAAAATGATATGAAATATTCATTATAATAAAAATAAAATTGAGATGAAAAGAAAATTAAAAAAAAAAACCCGGTTCAATCATCCCGGTCCGACCGGGTTCACTGTTAACTCGGCCGGTTCGAAGCAGTTCATAAACAGACGTTTAACCCGGTCGATTCAACGAGGCATACTTCCATTTTCCAGTCGGACCGGGTCCAACTAGTCGGTAGAACACGGGTTTTAAAACACTATTTAAATCATGAACTCATCCTAATCCTAATATCAAATGGCTAGCCGTTTAATTCAAAATTGCGTAAACCAAACACTACCTTAATAGCTTTATTAATCGATAAGCAGTCAAGTTTAGTTATTGATTCGTTTAGTCACTTGAGTTTTATATAGGCGTGAGATTTTAAGATAATTGGTTAAATAAACGTTAATTTTCATCATATAAAAAAGTATATGTAGATAAACAAACTAATTTATAGCTCGTCTCGAAGATGTTATGTTATTGTTTTATTATTATTTTTTGGTAACATAAGCTTCGATTCGCTTTGTTTGTCGACTAAACCATGAGTGATCACTTGCTTTGGGGTATTCGGCACATGTGAACCTCCATAGCCACAAAGGGTATTGTTTTGCTTTCGGGAATTGATACTAAAACATGCAAATAATTTCACCATTTTGAAAATCATATCCAATCACTAGGCGTTTCACTTGTGGTTTCGGTAACATTATGTTAAACTTAGCTAATTTTAATTTTTTTAATCATTCTTCTTCATTCACGTAGAACTTGGTTTAAGTAAAATGTCCTTTCTTTTTAGCTCGTATTTGTTCGACCTCAAACTCAATTAACACCAAAAATAACATACCTTTGTGAAAAGTACAATTATTCGATACTTGGAAGCAGTCTCTATATTTTTAGGTGGATGTATGATTATCTATATCTTATCTTTTCATATCATTTCTTTAAAGAGAATGAGTATGATTATTGTTTCTTACATAAAAACTTAATTTAACTTTGGTTTCTATTTTGTGAAGTCGACATGTGGTCGACCACATACGACTGAGCTTAGAGTTTCACATGATCTCACTTTCCACATGCTTTCGGTTGTCGTTTGAACAAATTATTGGTTGGTACGTGACCCACACCAAGTGGGTTGAGCGACATTCGGTTCATGAATGTACATGACAAAAATTAAAAATATCTATTACTCTTAAAACTATTAAAAAATACTAATTAAAATTATAGTAAACTATATTATCATAAGTTGTCAGCTTCAGACTGGTATAATTTAAAGAGTAAATTACGTGGATGGTCCTTTAGGTTTAACGCAAATTTCACCAATGGTCTTTTAGTTTCAAAAATTACACCGATGGTCCTTATTTTTAAAAGGTTTTTCACCGATGGTCCTTTACCAGAATGTCCGTTTAGTTTTCAAGTTAACTAACATCACATGTGATGCACTTGGGGGTATTTTGGTAAATTTTTGAAACTAAAGGACCATTGATGAAATTTGCTATAATCCTAAAGGACCATCCGTGTAATTTAAATGAGAAGGGGAAAGACAAATTGACCAAAATACCCCCAAGTGCATCACATATGATGTTAGTTAACTTGAAAAATAAATGGACATTTCGGTAAAGGACCATCGGTGAAAAATCTTTCAAAAATAAGGACCGTCGTGTAATTTTTGAAAATAAAGGACCATTGGTGAAATTTGCTATAAACCTAAAGGACCATCCATGTAATTAACTCTAATTTAAAGTAATAACAGTTAAATGGATAGAGAATTGATAGACAATCATTTAAAATACAAACAATGTTTTTATTATTTTTTAAGATTTTTAAATTTAAAAACATAAATTTATTATTATTTTCATTTTCAATACATTAATTATAAGTCATGAATCATTACCTAATTTACCCAATTTTTTTACGGTTCGAATTAAAAATCGAGGAATGGTATTGGTGTTTATTATTTATGTCTATTGTGACAATTCGATATTTCTGGTATGTAATCTCATTTCATTTCTAAACTTTCCTTATTTAGAAACTTTCATTTCTAAATATTTCTATTTTTGGCATCCAAACACACAACAAAAATATTTCATTTTCACCATGCATCAGTGTTTGACTATTTTGGTCAACACACCATTTCATTTTAATTGTAGTCACAGCATTGAGCTAAATCATTTCTAAAAATAATAACTTTATATTATTTACACATCAAATGAATTTAATTAAATGAATGTGACTCGATTTGAACTATATTCTAAACATGACACCTTGACCACTTGACCGACCACCATAGGGACGGTCTAGCCCTTGCTCGTGACCCCCTTTGGCCGAAACACCCTTATGGTGTTGGCCTTATCTTTTAATCTTGATGGTAATCATTATCTTCATTTGAAAGAGTCCAAGTTCTACTCAAATACCAACTCTAAACCCTAATCCTTCTACTATATAAGCACACTTAAACCATTTAACCCTACTTTTGCCTCACCTTGTTTCGGAAACCGCAAGCAACATCACCACTGATCGGAATTGAGTTCGAAACAAGCTACAATCATCTTCATTCAATTTCTTGTTCGTTCGATCATAAGGTAGTACCCAGACTCTTTTAGTTACTCTTACTTTTCTTTGTTTCGGTATTAATTCGAACCCGAGACCAAGGCCTAAGGCCAAGTGGTCTCCGTCACTCTTCAAACCCGATTGCATGCATACATGCTTACGTTGATCGTATGCATGTGTTGCGTGTACGGTTCTTATTTGTTTATTCACTGTTTGTCTCGATTGATTTGTTATTGTTTTAAATCCATGGTTATACCCTAGATAAATACCGTCGTTATGACCAAAACCTTAGATTGATAAACCCTAGGCGAACCTGTGATCCTTTGTTCGAACCCTAGCCGACGCATGCATACATGCATACGTTCGTCTATATGTGTGTATGTGTCACGTTATCGATTGTATACTTTGCTAACCATTCGTTGGATGAAACCGTAATTTCTTCATAATCTTAATAAACTCTAGGAAACCCTAGACTCGTTTTGTGACTAGAGTCACCGGCGCCGGTAGCCGGTGACGGTTTGATGCTCAAACCCGAGACCCAACACCCTATGCCCGAACTCAAACTAGAAACCCTAGCTAGTTGATCCGTTTGACAATCATTAACCCGAAACCATAACGCAAAAACCGTATATAGCAAACCCTAATTGACCTAGTTGACTTTTGTTGACATTCGTGACTGTTGACCATTGTTGACCTCTAGATTTGACTAATTTTGACCCACAAGTCAAACCGGGTCAAGGCCGTATCTTGACCCAAAACCGTGACCCAAACCCAAATACCTAATCGGGCCAAGGCCCGTACTTGGCCCATTCGATCTATCCAAGCCCATCGGGCCAAACCTTAGTCAACCCATTAGTAACTAAGCCCATTTGGGCCAAAGCCCAACCCTTTGGCCCATTCCTAACCCAAACCGATCCCAATTGGGCCCAAGCCCAATCCATGGCCCAACTCAATTGGACCTAAGCCCAACTTAAGGCCCAGGAGGCCCATCTAGGCCCATTAGGCCCACCTAGTGGCCCATTAAGCCCATCTAGGCCCATTAAGCCAAACCCATTTCATTTCATGTCATTTCATTTCAAAACCCATTTCATTTCATGACATTACATTTTAAAGACCATTTCATTTTATGTCATTTCATTTCATTTCACTTCATTTCATTAAGGTCTAATAACCCAAGTGTACTCGATGTCACAAAACCTATAACATAACGCAAATCATAAACCATAATCAATTATTATTATGTCGCATGTGTTAGCTTAGTCTAATTAGAAACGTTATTACGTTTAAGAAGCTAGGAGTCTGTAAAGGAGTCCTCTGTCCCATCAAGTTGCTAAGCTTTGCCCAGGTGAGTCCACAACCCCTTTTACTACTATTTACTGTTTTATAAACTAACGGGGTGGAAAACATAAACTATGCTAATGTTTACTATGACTGTACAACAACTTTACATTTTCATTATCGCGTTGGCATGACAAACAATTGTTATACTCGACTAAGGTTTCCAGCAATCATTAACTAGTGTATCTAGGCCATGGATATGCAGATAGTACTATTGGCTGGCACTCATACTCCCAACATTATTTGATCATTACTTGGTTATCCAAGACATCTTTCGGGAGTGTATATCCATAAAAGAACGATAACATACTGGAGTTGAAGTGTTGATTGTGGACTTAGGGGTTGGTATATTAACTCAATGGACTAGCTACTTGTTGGGGATAACAGTCATGCGATGTCAAACATAACAACTTATTCAACACTTTTTCATAAACAAAACTAGTCATTGTAGATATTCTACAATTACACTCTAATTTCATACTTATTTCTCATAACATATGGTGTTGAACTTATACTTTTCAGTCATAAAACTATTTTCATAACAATCATTTTGGGTAGCAAACACAATACTTTTACTATAAACAATAACCCTGTGGATTCACTCAACAATATTCGTTGACCCTTTTACTTTATGTTTTTCAGGTGATTTAGGTGCGTAGTGAGACTGGAGGATATGAGCAAATGGATTGTCGTGAGCCATGAATAAAACCTTTAAGTTTACGAACAATCATTTTATTTTCAAACTATTTCTATTTTAGGAAACTGCTATTTTTGGAAACTTTCCATTTTTAGGAAATAAAACTATTTTAGTTTGTTATTTACATGGTTGTTTGTTTACTTAATTTTTGCTATGTCATCATGAACGTTACACCTCCGTTCTTCCGCAAAACATTTGAAATGACGTAAAACTCATTTTTAGCGGGGTGTGACATCTACTTATGTGCCTACCTATTTGATGATGACAAATGTCAAAATTCAGAGATGATATGAGGAAATGTAATTAGTGGATTACTCCTGTCAAGTTTAGAGATGAGTAGGCACATAAGTATGCACAAATGGTAGGCACAAATATCATTTTTCTTGAAACTCCGTCATATAAAACAAAGAAAAACAGAATTTTAACACGACACAATTTTTGTATATGCGGCAATGATGCGTTGAACTTGAACGAGAAAGTGATAGACTCCACAACGTCCATCGACATGATTTTTATAATAAACTAGTTGATTTCTACCCCGCGCGATGTCCCGGGGATTTTCATATAATATCGAAAATACTGTTTACTGATATATTCATACATGTTTCATGATAAGTGATATATTTGGTATTTTACGTTTTTTGAGACAAAATATTATAATGCATGTCAGATTAAATTAAATTAGATAATTAGGGGGTGATGAGTTTTACACATTTTGATTAAAGCGAGTTTAATGACTTTTAAAACTAAAGTTAATGATAAATAGGTTATTTAGTATATTAAATAAGATAGTTAGTGGGTGTGATTTCAATTATTTTTTTTACCAAATAAGACAACTTTTATAAATGTATCATTTATTTAGAAACACTCCAACATAAAAAATGTATCACTTATTTTGAAACGGAAGAAATATAAGAATTTAAACTCTTAAATGAAATTACCAATGTCTGAAAGTGAAAGGACTATTATAAAACTTTCAAATAAGGAGCACTATAATAGACAATATCTTATGGTAAATATAAAAAAAGTGAAGGGGCTAAATGAAACTATAATAGACAATATCTTATAGTAAATGTAAAAAAGTGGATGCGCTAAATGAAAATTATGTAAAAAAGAAGGGGCTAAAAAAAATTCTGTGAAAAATGGAGGGCTAAATGAAAAAGGTGTAAAAGAGTTGAGGGCTAAATGAAAAATGTGTAAAAGAGTTGAGGGGGGTAAATGGAAATTAACTTACAAAAAGACAAAACAATTGAAGGGTAAAATAGTAATTGTACATCCCTTGCTAAATGTTATACTTCCTCCGATTCAAAATAAGTAATACATTTTGGTTTTCACGATTTTTGAGGCAAAATATTATAATGATGGTTAAATTAGATTAATTAGGTGGTTAGTTGGGAATGGGTCCCACACCTTTTGTATAAAGTGAGGTTAATATGTTTAAAAGTAAAAAGTAAGGATAAAGAGTCATTTCACTTTCTTAAAGTAGATAGTTAATGGGGTGAGAGTCCCACTATTTTAGGGCGAGTGAGAGAGATGTTAAACAACTTGTTTTATGCATAAGTAGAATCTTCTTCTAGGATTTTGAGATGTTCAAAATGTTAGAATTATTGCACTTTTACTACAAAAAAAAATCATTTTCGGAAAAAGATTCTATTTATACCATAAACACTTAATTTTATCTAACACTTCTTTGATATGCCCTACATCTAATTCATCTTTTTTTCATAGCTCAAAGTGTTGATTTATAGGGTGGTTTGATCCAGTAATGTGTCAACATTTAAATTGTTAGAATATTCATCAAAAGCAACTCTGCTCCGGTTCTGATTTGAGGACTGTCTTAACTGGGTAACAACAAGAACAGTAGGCATTGTAGTCTTGGAACCTTTGTCTACATGGGATTTCAGACGAGTTTCTTCAGCAATTAACTCGTGAACAACCGAATCAACAGAGGGAAGTGGAGTGCGATGCAAGATTGAACCACGCAGACCTTCAAAATCTGAACGTAATGCCATCAAAAACTGAACCAAACGCTGCTCTTCCCTTCTATCAGTGTAAGGCTAAAAAGCCTTCAATTCAGCCGGTTCTGTAAGGACCAGCTGATCCCACAAGTCAGACATAGCAGCATAAAATTCTTGAACACTTAAACTATTCTGTTGAAGTGCTCGAATATCAAATTCCAACTGATACTGTTTTGCAAAATTAGATTGAGTATACAATCTATCCAAGTGATCCCAAACTTCCTTAGCTGTGTCATACTTTGCTAACTGAGTACCAATCGATTGAAGAACATAATTATTAATCCAAGTGATGATCTTGGAGTTTTCAGTTTCCCAAGTATCTAATAAGGTTGCATAATTCGCAGCCTTATCATCTTTTGGTTTATTTTTGGTACCTGTTACAATACCCCACAAGTTCTTTCCTCGAAAAAAGTTTTTCATAACATAACTCCAATAGGCATAGTTCTTGCCATCTAGTTGAGTGCTAATTGACTTTAGAGAATCGTCTCGAGCCATGATCAAACAGAATTAAATAACCAGCAGAAACAGTTACTATTGCTAAATACCAGCAGAAACAGAAGACCAGCAGAAATGGACGAGCAGAAACTGTTAATACTGCTAAACACCAGTAGAAACGGTTACTGTTGCTAAATATCAGCAGAAACAGAAGACCAGCAGAAACTTATAATACTGCTAAACACAGTAGAACCGGTTACTACTGCTCAGCACAAACACCAGTAGAAACAGTTAATACTGCTCAGCACAAACACCAGTAGAAACGGTTAGTACTGCTCAATACAAACACCAGTAGAAACGGTTACTACTGCTCAATACAAACACCAGTAGAAACGGTTACTACTGCTCCACCAAAATCAAGATTTCCCCAAATCAGGAAATCAGAAACTCTAACGAATACAAATCGCCCAAACAGAAATACCAGTACCAACAACCAAAATGAAACCCCCAAAATCAACAAAACCAAACGAATCAAAGCAAACGAAATACTGAAACGAGCAAGAAAAACATTCCCAAATTCGTCAAAACGAGCAATTTTTGATGGCGCTACATTTTGATGGCGTCGCTAATGTTGCTGCCTCTAGTGTTGATTTGTCATCTTTTCGTTTGAGTCAGTCATCGTCTGTTTTTTATCTTTGGCATTCTCGTTTGGGACATGTATCATCTTCACGTTTGCAATTTTTGATTTCCACTGGTGTGTTAGGTTACTTTAAAAACTGATGACATTTCTGATTGTTGTGGTTGCAAACTTGGAAAATTTTCTACTTTACCATTTAATAGAAGTATGACTTGTTCCGTTGCTCCATTTGACATTGTACACTCTGATGTGTGGGGTCCATCCCCAGTTGCCTCTAAATCGGGCTTAAAATATTATGTTTCTTTTATCGATGATTACACTCGTTATACATGGATTTATTTTATGAAGAACAAGTATGATTTTTTGACTATATATAACGAATTCCGAGCTCTTATCAAGACTCAGCACTCTGCTGTTATCAAATGTTTTCGTTGTGACTTAGGTGGTGAATTTACCTCTAATGATTTTAATCGATTGTTAACATCGGATGAGACTGTGCATCAGTCCTTCTGCACTGACACACCTCAGCAAAACGGTGTTGCTGAAAGAAAACATCGACATCTCCTAGAAACTGCTTGATCATTGTTATTATCTGCTCAAGTTCCAAATATGTTTTGGGGAGAAGTTGTTCTTACAGCTACATATGTTGTTAATCGTATTCCTATTGCTCACAACTCAGGCAAGTCACCTTATGAAATGTTGTTTGGGCAAACACCAGATTATGCATCATTGCGGGTGTTTGGGTGTACATGTTTTGTCTTGAAGCCTCATGTGGAGAGAAATAAGTTATCCTCAAAATCAGCTCTTTGTGTTTTTTTGGGATATGGCATTGGTCAGAAAGGTTATCGATGTTATGATCCATCGAATCAAAAGTTATATGTGTCTCGCAATGTTACTTTCTTGGAGCATATCCCGTTTTATAGTATCCCTGCTCAGGCACATGATGTTACCCGAGAGGAACTTTGTACTATTGATCCTTTTTGATATTGATGTTGTTGATTCACCACCGGTCACTAATCCACCACTGGTTGATGAACCACCACCGATTGCTGATCCACCACCGGTTGTTGACCCCCCACCGGGGAGGCCTATTCGTAATAAGAAGTCCACACAACTTCCTGATTTTGTCTACTCTACTTATTCGCAAATGTTTGCCTCCTTTATGGCCAATGTTCATCGTCTTACTGAGCCATCATCCTACAAAGAGGCTATCTCTAATCCTCTTTGGCAGACTGCTATGGCTGAGGAACTTGCGGCTCTTTATCAAACTCATACATGGGATTTGGTTCCGCTTCCGCTTGGAAAGCACACGATTGGTTGTCGTTGGGTATACAAAATCAAGACAAAATCTGATGGATCAATTGAATGTTATAAAGCCAAACTTGTTGCCAAAGGGTATTCACAACAGTATGGTATGGATTATGAGGAAACCTTTTCTCCCGTTGCAAAAATGACGACTGTTCGAACTTTGATTGCAGTTTCCTCAATTCGCCAATGGAAAATCTATCAGATGGATGTCAAGAATGCGTTCTTGAATGGTGATCTTCATGAAGAGGTATACATGTCACCTCCCCAGGTATTGCTCACAAACCAGGTGAAGTCTGTCGCCTTCGAAAGGCCCTGTATGGTCTCAAACAAGCACCGCATGCTTGGTTTGAGAAGTTCTCTGCAGTCATCACTTCACTTGGTTTTCAACCAAGTAATCACGATTCGACTCTTTTTGTTCGATGCACAGATAAAGGTAGAATCCTTCTTTCCTTATATGTTGATGATATGATCATTACTGGCGATGATCAAGATGGTATAGAATCTTTGAAACGAGATTTAGCCCATCGTTTTGCTATGAAGGATTTGGGTTTGCTTCGGTATTTCTTGGGAATTGAAGTTGCTCAATCCCCAAAGGGTTACATTTTATCTCAGACAAAGTATATCTCAGATTTGTTTGACCGTGCTCGACTCACGGATAACCGGACAGTTGATACCCCTTTAGAAAGCAATGCTAAGTACTCTCCAACTGACGGTGTTCCTTTATCTAATCCGAGCCTTTATCGTACCATTGTGGGAAGTCTGGTTTATCTCACGGTCACAAGGCCTGATATTGCTCATGCAGTTCATGTTGTTAGCCAGTTTGTCACTGCTCCTACTAGTGTTCATTGGGGAGCTGTGATGCGTATTTTGAGATATCTTCGTGGTACACAGTTTCGCAGCCTTGTTTTTCCTTCTACATCCTCACTTGAGTTACGTGCCTATAGTGATGCTGATTGGGATAGTGATGTTTATGATCGTAAATCCACTACTGGGTATTGTATTTCCCTTGGAGATTCACTGATTTCATGGAAAAGTAAGAAACAGGATATTGTCTCAACTCTCACTCTCACGCTCTTCTACAGAATCTGAGTATCGTGCCATGGCCCTTGCCACTTGTGAGATTGTTTGGTTACGGTGGCTTCTTGCAGATATGGGTGTTCACATTTCGAAGCCTACTCCATTGCATTGTGATAATGAAAGTGCCATATTGATTGCCAAGAATTCGGTATTTCATGAGCGGACAAAGCATATTGAGATTGATTGTCACTTCACTCGTCATCATTTGCTGCAAGGGACTATCTCGCTTCCGCATATTCCATCTACGCTGCAGATTGTTGATATGTTCACAAAGCCTTTGACTGCTCCTTGGTTTCACTTTCTGACTGACAAACTCTCAATGCTTATTACTGTTGCATTATGAGTTTGAGGGGGATGTTAGAATATTAGCATTATTGGGTTTATTAGTTGGGCCTTATGTCTAGCCCATTAGTTTGTTAGCTTTACTATATATATTGTTTTCCTTTCTATTTGTAAAGTAACTTCTCTTTTGATATATGAATGAAACTCTAGCCTCTCTTTGTAACTTCACACGAATAAAGTTAATTATAGGCTCGTTGAGGTATAAGAAAAACCATTAGTTTAAATTATTGTCTTTAATTTATAAGGTTGTTTCAAAGCAAATAATGATCCATGTAACTTCAAAACAAAAATGAGTACTAAACGTGAAATTTTAAGGATTTATTCATGTAATTTACTCTGTATTTAATGAGTCAATAAACTTAAAGCTAGGAAACATACATAAAATGACATGTATTCCCTCATGTGCTATTTCAAAACGAAATATACTGAAAGCAAACTCTAACGCAAATTACAAGTACCATCCATCTAATTTACTCTTCTCTTATTTATAAACTAGATTAGTACTTATAATAATGTTAATATTAGATTAAATTAAATGGTATTTTTTAAAAAATGCTTAAAAACGATGACAAGTGTTAAACCTACATTTTCAAGACAGAAAGCCGGTAACATTGTCTTATTTATTCAATGGTTTGTATTTAAAGAGATTCCACTCACAAATATAATATCCATGTTAAAGCTTTATGTTTCACATAACCTAAACTTCGGGTCCTACAAGTCGACAATCCACATATTATTTTTCCTTGTATATAATTGTTTGAGTTCGTGATATCAAATAATTTGGCATATATTTTAATATCTTATATTCTGTCCTTGTCTTTTGCCCAATTGTTGTGATCAATATCATGTGGCATTCATTATGTTATTGTTTATAGTAGCAGATAACCTATAAACAAGTCACTTATTTGTTTTTTCAATTAGAGCATTTGGTGTGGTATATTAAAGGTGTACTAAACCAAATTCGCACTAGTCTTTGTGCCAAAGGTTTGACGACATTGGATTAACACTGGTTTAAATGTGTTTGTGTGTTTTAAATTGTGATAGTTTTGAGTACTTTTTATGGGTCTCAAAGAGATTTTAAATAAATATTATATCAGGGATAATAATTTTGAGATGTATATTAAAATATACATATAACATAGCTTCAACATAATATTATACTTTATGCTCTACCTACTTTATAATTATGTCATTCTAATATGTGGGTGCTTTCATTTATGCAAAGTTTGGCACAAAAAATAAAATGTTAGATGTTACCATCTTAAACTTTATGATAAAATTGTCGAAAAATTATTGTATGTAAATATCTATCGGCTTGTTAAAAAAAACTACAGAAATTTTCATTATATTCCATTTTTATAACGAGTTTTGATATTAAACGAAGCTATAATTAAGCATAGTTTGTCAGGATCGATTAACTATAGAAAAGTTAATAAACACTTTAGATCTAATTGAATATAGAAGTTGCAGCGGATCAACACTATATCAATGTAATTAAGAACAATGAACTGTAAATAATATGCGAAAGTATTAAGAACACAGTTTCACAAAAAGCTTCAATGTATATTATTGAGTTAACAATACACACGTACGTTTACAATTCGTAAGGAACTATTTATAATAGTCCTTGAAGCTAAACTATTTACCCTAGTTATTCTAGGACTTGCTTTACATCGAATAATAAAAGATATACATTGATTTACATTCTATAACTATCTCTACGAAGATCTCGGACTTGATATTCTTCAAAAACGCGTATCAGTAGTAAAACCAATCACCAGTAGTAAATATGCACCATCAGTAGTAAACTTGGTGATCAGTAGTAAGTCCAGAAACCATCGTCAGTAGTAACTACTAAGATCAGTAGTATCTTCAATCTTTGCATGATCAGTAGTAACTAAGTTATAGTATCACCAGTATCAACTTCATCAGTAGTAACATGTTCTGCCCCATCAGTACTAATTATTGTCAGTACTAACTGCAGCATCAGTATCAAGTTGATCTGTGTTTTGCTCCAACAATCTCCCCCTAAACTTATTGATTATCTTTTAATCAATCAAGTTTCTTTTGTTCTTCTTGTTCTCTTCTTCTTTTCTCAAGAGTTCGTTGATTCTGTTGAAGCCTTTGTTCAATAATATATCTGCTGTTCCTCTTTGTAAAGTAATTCAGTTTGTTTTGGAACATAACAGCATCATAAGGTTTCATCAAAGTGTTTATGAATATCTGATACATAGTCTTCTCAGAATGTGGATATTCTTTTTCATATAAGTACAATTCACACACTTTGCCTGATTTCTCAAAGAAGTACATATTGGCAGTAGGAATGACATTCCAAGCATATACATTACCTGGATCTGTAAATTGTTCTGGATAATTATCTGGATAAAATGAAGCATCTATCATTTTTGTTAAGTATCCAGCACCAGACTCTTTCCATGATTTCTTTGTCATTCTATGTTTTCCAATAATCAGAAGCTTGATTACATCACTTCTAGAGCATGATCTGATTAATGGTAACCATCCAGTGAATCTTTGTACAACTTTGTCTTCCCTTATGACCTCTATAACATTGTTCTGTATCACTCTCCAGTTAATAATTGGATTGTTCTATAATGGAGCAATAGGCATTTCAAGAACAGGTACAATTTGTTTTGATTTCTTCTTTGAGCTTTGTTCTTGATCAACAGTTTTTCTTTTCTTTGATTGGGGAGTTGAAGTATCACCAATAGTTGAAACACTACCAGCTTTGATTACGTTTGGACTGATTGGGATAAGAGTTTTGGCTTTCTTTGTTTCTTCAGCTTCTTGTTCAGCCAAGTCTTTCTTCTTTGCAGTGCAGTATTTTTCAATTATAGTTATCATTTTCATTCTTCCAAAAGATTTTGCACTGTGCCCTTTTGTTTTGAGAAAGTCTATCATAAGTGTCTTTTGTTCAAAGATATCATCTGGTAGATCACCTTTTGTTCTTTTACATTCAGCTACCAGATCTTCAAGACAGTTTAGATGTTCTTCTTCTACTTTTCTGAGCCTTTTGAATTCTGCTTCTTGGGCTTCTATCTGAACATCTTTGATTTGAGCAGGTATTTGAACAGGAGTTGTACTTTGAACTTTCTTTTTCTTTTCTACTAAAGCTTGATACATTTCCACTTTCTCCAAAAATTTTCTGTGTTTAATTCTCCATCTGGATTGCTTTTCTGCTCTGACATGATTAATCTTGTTTACCATGTGATGTCCTAAAGCTCTGTTTGGATAATCATCATCATATATTTCTTTTCCTTTTCCAATATGAGCAGATGGTGGAGGTGGAATGTATTTCATATCTGGTATACCCATCATCAGAAGTTTTGGATAAAATAGATGTAGTTGACCTTCTGGTAAGATTTTAGGGTGTGGGGGAAGTGTACATTCATCTACCTCAAACCAATTCACATTATCATCAATGTCAGGTATGATAAGTGGTTGATCAGGTGTTGGTGGTTTGGAGATGATGACATGTCTTTCTCTTTCAAGTAGCTCTGGGAATTGCAGTTCTTCCTCTTCAGTAGTAACCAGAGTAGTTACTACTGGTGTGACTTCAGGAGTTACTACTGATAGGGCATCAGTAGTATTTGGTGCTTTCAATTCCTCTTCTTCATTTACTACTGCTATAATATCAGTAGTAGGGGTTACTACTGGTATTTCCTTTTCAACTTGTTCTTCAATTGTAGCAGTAGTAATTGGCTCATCTTCTGTAACCATCATGTCTGGGCCTTCATCAACTTCTGTTTCTTTTAAATTTAAGAGAGAGGATGCTGCTGCTGCAATAGATTCATCAATCATGGTCTGTATGTTATCCTTCTCCCCCTTAGTGAGCTCAACTGGTGGAGCCTCACTATCATCAATCTTTTTCTTCAATTTTCTGATGATTTTGGTTTGTTGATGAAGCCTGTGCTCATATAATCTCATTCTCTTGTTGATGGTATTGACATGTCTTTTAATAGCAGCCATGGTTTTTCCTTGGTTTGTAAGATATGTAAGGCAATTTTGTACAGTGGATTCAAGAGAATCCACTTTTTCCGTCAATTGGTTGATTTTAATACTGCCCTCACTCCATCTAGCAAGATCATCGGGCTCACTAACAGGTACATTGGCTTTGAGGTTTTCCATCCTATCCATCAATTCAAAAGATCTGCCCTCATCACTTCTTGATGATTCATTGGGTCTTTTAGACATTCTCTTCTTCCTAGAAGAAGCAGAGATGCCCCCCCTTGTGGTTTCTTGGCACCGAGGTCCTTTGAATAACTCCTCAAATGAGTCATCACTCAAAGTTGCCGAGGTCTGGGTCCTAATTATGTTTTCACTGTCCTGTGCACCCACCTTTGGGGCATCAGTAGTGAAAGCCCTCGCCTCATGTCCTCTCTCCTCCTTGGAGGACAACTCTTGGAGCCTGGGGTTTGACTCAATGTGTCCCCTGGTGTCCTTTAAAGATTTCTTTCTTTTGTAAAGTGTGGAAATAGTTTTAGTTTTATCTGGTAGGTCTTCCACAGAGTGAAGAGTAGCACTCTGCAGATTCATATCAAGTTCCTGGGACACATTCAGGACTTCTGCTTGGGCTGGTGATTGAGTGGCTAGTTGGGGTGGTGTTTGGGCTGTATTTGGGGGTGATGGAGTGGGTTGAGGTTCAACTTGGGTTGTAGCAATGGTTGAACCCTCTCCAATATGTGGTTGATCATTGATCATGTTAGGAAACAAAGGGGTTTCCTTGCCCGAAAATTTAAATTGTTTTCTCATATTTGAGAAAACTTTCTTGTTCAACTCAGGTAGTATGAAAATGTTTTTAGGAGTTGACAAGTTTTGTAATTCACAATTTATGATATGTTGTAGAAATCTGGGATACATTAAAAATTTAGAGGAACTAAGATTTCCCAACATACCTTCAAAAATCATTTGAGAAAAATTAAATACTTGGTCTGTGGATAAACAGACAACAGCAGATGCTATTGCCTTATTAAACTCATTCCAAGTACTTCTTTTTGGAGAAATACAATGCTGAATAGTGTGAACTAAGAATTTCCATTGTGGGGAGAGAAGACCCTTTTGAAATGTTACTATGTCCAGTCTTCCCTCATAATCCATTTTTTGTAAAATTTCAGCAATGTATTCCTTAGGTAGAGTAAACATACCTGAATCGTCATGAAGTTGTAGATGGTGTCTGATTGATTGTTCTGTTACTGTGATATACTTTCCATCTACTTGTGATTTGATCATTGAAATGGTTGTTCCTTCCGTTTGATCAGCATTGGTCCAGAAATCCACCAAGTGCTGTTGATATGATTTTGGTTTTACAGTTAAAGCAAACTGTATATAGGAATTTCTCAAGAACTTGACGATCGGTCGAAAATCTTTTGTGCCGTCGGGATTCTTTAGGAAGGCACACATGTTGTGAAATTCTGAATATTTAAGATCGGTTTGAACATTCAAAGATTTTAGAGTTGCCATTTTTGTTGAATTTTGTGAAGAACAGGAATGAATTTTGTTATTGATGAAGGGTTTTTGATCGTAAGCTAGGGTTTATCGAGAGGATTTAGCAAATCGAAGTGAAGATAATGCTAAACTAATCGACTGCCGCCTTTTATATCTGTCGATTTAACCTGCAAAACTACTAAAATGCCCTTCGAATCGTAACATAACGGTTATTTTCATGGGGGTTAGTTTGGTAATTGTGTTTCTGATAGACCAGTAGTGAATAAGAAATCAATAGTAAAACGTCAGTAGTATCTACTAACATCAGTAGTGACTAAGGATTTTGACATCAGTAGTAACTAAGGACATCAGTAGTAACCACTAACACACAAGACCAGTAGTATATGTGAATACCAGTAGTACTGAACACCAGTAGTATTCATGTATACCTAATACACACCAGTAGTATTTAACTACCAGTAGTATTTTGTGCACATGCCTACACACCAGTAGTACAGATATACCAGTAGTAAAACACTTAAGTAAATAAATAATATTCAACAATAACTTTACACATGATTTTAAGAGAGATTTTAAGTTATCAAAATCATTCCAATACTGCTAACCAAGAAGTTGAATCTTCCTACATCAAATGCTTTTGTAAAAAGATCTGCTAATTGATCATCAGTATGGATTTTAACTACTTTGATTAATTTCTTTTCATTACAATCTCTTATCAAGTGAAATCTTATTTCAATGTGTTTAGTTTTTGAGTGTTTTACTGGATTATTCACAATACTAATAGCACTTTGATTATCAATAAAAATAGGAGTTTTAAGTATAGAGATACCAAAGTCTAGAAGCTGATTTTGAATCCATAGTACTTGAGCACAGCAAGCAGATGCAGCTACATATTCTGCTTCAGCAGTTGATGTTGATACATTTGTTTGCTTCTTACATTGCCATGACACCAGTCTTGATCCGAAGAATTGACATCCACCAGTAGTGGACTTTCTATCTTGACATTCACCTCCATAGTCACTATCTGTGTAGGCTATGAGTTCAAAGGGTGAATCATGTGAATACCATAGACCTAGTGATGGTTTGCCTTTCAAGTATCTGAATATTCTTTTAACAGCCTGCAAGTGTAGTTCTTTGGGTCTTGCTTGATATCTTGCACACACACAAACACTATACATAATGTCAGGTCTTGAAGCAGTTAAGTACATCAAAGAACCTATCATTGATCTATATAAGTGTTCATCTACATCCTCCCCCTCAACATCAGGATGTAGGTGTTTGTGTGTTTCTATTGGTGTACTAGCACTTTTACTGTCTTTCAAATCAAACTTTTCGAAGATGTCTTTGACATATTTTGATTGATTTATCAAAATACCATCAGTTCTTTGATTGACTTGGAGTCCAAGGAAGAAGTTCATTGGACCCATAGAGCTCATCTTGAATTTAATTTGCATCAGTTCTTCAAATTCTTTGCATAATAAATCATTGGTTGAGCCAAAGATGATATCATCTACATAAATTTGTACCAGTAGTATATCATCTTTGACTTTCTTTGTAAACAAAGTTTTGTCAATGGCTCCTCTTTTAAAGTTGTTCTTCAATAGGTATGATGATAATGTGTCATACCATGCTCTTGGTGCCTAATGTAGGCCATACAGAGCTTTATCCAATTTGAATACATAATCACCATGTTTTGGATCTTCAAAACCTGGAGGTTGGCAAACATAGACCTCTTCTTCAATATTCCCATATAGGAATGCACTCTTCACATCCATTTGATAGACTTTGAACTTTTTGAATGAAGCATATGCTAGAAATATTCTTATAGCTTCAATTCTAGCAACAGGAGCATATACTTCATCATAGTCTATTCCTTCTTCTTGAGTGTATCCTTGTGCTACAAGTCTGGCTTTGTTTTTGATCACTATACCTCTTTCATCTTTCTTGTTTCTGAAGATCCATCTTGTTCCAATGGCTCTTTTTCCTTTGGGTAGAGGTACAAGTGTCCAAACAGCTTGTAACTTGAATTGAAGGAGTTCTTCTTGCATTGCCTCAATCCAGTTTGAGTCCTTCATTGCTTGTTGGATCTTCTTTGGTTCGTCCTGAGACAAAAATCATTCAAACATACACTCATTAGCAATAAGACTTATATTACACATGTTTGCAGTTAGGCTTTTATTTAGTTTGCTTCTTGTTTGAAGTGGTGAGTTAACATCACTTAGAACAAGGTCTAATGGATGGTTTTTCTGAGTCCTTGTGGTTGTAGTTTTATCAACTACTAGTTGATTTTCAAGATTGGACTCATTTGTCTCAGGCAATTGTTCTTCTGGTGATCCTTCATTGTCATTGAAGTTTGGTTCATCATCATCTTGGTCAGAGTTACTACTGCTATTGTCTTCATTGAGATCAGTAGTATTATTGTTGTTACTGGTATCAGTAGTATCTTGAGAATCTAGGTTAATGTTGGGACCAGTAGTATTTTGAGTACTATTACTGGTATCAGTAGTATTTGAATTACTACTGTCCTCATTCTCAGAGTTACTACTGGTTCCAGAACTTGAGTTATTACTGACATCAGTATTAACTATTGGAGCAGTATTAACTACAATGTATCTCATCTCCTCTTGACCAGTATTAACTGATGATGTTCCTTCCTTTTGATTGGGACAATTTGAATTACCTGCATTGAAATTCATGTTAGAATTAAAGGATTTGGTTAGATTGTCTATGTCAAATAACCAATCTGGACCATTTCCTTGTTCATTAGGTACATTTTCATTAAGGATACATTGATGCTTTCTTCAATTATCCTTAGTCTTTTGTTGAATACTCTATATGATTTGCTTTGAGTAGAATATCCCACAAAGATTCCATCATCAGATTTGCAGTCAAACTTACCAATTTGTTCTCTTGTAATCAAAATAGTACAAGGACAACCAAATGATTTTAGAAAGCTTATGGAAGGTTTTCTTTTATTAAAAAGTTCATATGGTGTTTTAAAATGTGGCTTCACTATTAATACTCTGTTTTGAACATAACAAGCAGTATTAACAGCTTCTGCCCAAAAAGTAATTGGTAATTTTGAGTCTGCAAGCATTGATCTTGCTGCTTCAATGATGGTTCTATTTCTTCTTTCAGCTACACCATTTTGTTGTGGAGTTCTAGGTGAGCTGTATTGCCTGTCAATACCTTTAAAATCACAAAAGTTAATTAAGTTAGCATTTTTAAATTCTGTGCCATTATCACATCTTATGGCTTTAACTTTTTGATCAGATGTGTTTTCCAGTTTGACAATTAAGTTCTTTATGAGTTCACTTGTTTCATCCTTTGTCCTGAGAAAGAAAACCCATGTATATCTGGAAAAGTCATCAGTAATAACAAGACACTATTGTTTCTTTCCAATACTCATTACATTTGTAGGTCCAAATAGGTCCATATGTAAGAGCTGCAAAGGAACAGAAATAGAGTTCACAGTTTTGGACTTATGAGAAGTCTTGTGTTGTTTACCTTTTAGGCATGCAACACAGTGATGATCACACATGAATTGTTTTTGAGGTAGTCCAATGACCAGATTTCTTTTTACTAAATTGTTCATGTTTTTAAAATTTGTGTGACACATCCTTCTATGCCATAGTTCTGATTCAGTGGTGTTTGCCTTGGATATAAAACAGTTGACCTCATTTGTAGAAATGAGTTCTCCCCCTATATCTAGGCAATACACATTGTTTCTCCTTGGAGTTCTTAAAACAACATATTTTTCATCTAAAATAAAATCAGGAGAAAGAATGATGCACTCAATGTCTGTGAAAAGAATTTTGTTCTTTTTATCACAAACTTGAGACACACTGACAAGATTGTATTTTAGTTCAGCTACATAAAATACATCATCAAAGGTAATTTTGCCATTAGTAACAGTACCTTTACCTGTAATCTTACCTCCTTGGGGATTCTCACCAAAAGCCACATATCCTCCATCAAATGACTTGAAATCTTTAAGAATTTGCAGATTTCCAGTCATGTGCCTTGAGCATCCACTATCAATATGCCATGTTCTTCCTTCTTCTGGGATCTGAATGCTCTGCACAAGTGAGTAAAGGATTAGTTAAGTTTGGGAACCCAAGCTTTATATGTCTTGGGTTCATCCTTTGAGAAATAAGCTTTGGGAGATTTAACTTTAAACACTTTTGGTACCCATACTTGTTTGTTACTGGTGTTTTGTTTTATTACTGCCCTTTTGAAAGTATTACTGGTGTGAGAATTTCCTACTGATCTTGGTTTGTACCCGTGAATTTTTGCTTTTGAATGCTTTACTACTGATGGACCAGTAGTATTTGGGTACTTACCATGTTTAGAATGACCAGTAGTGTTTTTAGGGTTGACACCAGTAGTATTTTTGAAAGTTGTTTTGGGAGCAGTAGTATTTTTGTAATTAGGGTTTTTACCAGTAGTATTCTTGTACTGGTACCATACAGCATTATAATTAGGGTTAACACCAGTAGTAAAGTTGTTAAAGTTTTTACTGGTGTTGAAAAATTTAAAATATTGTTTATTTTGATTGGATTTTACATTGTTGTTGAAGTAATTGCTGTTCTTTGGGCTTCCAACTCTTCTGTTTTGCACAAATCTTGGTGCACTTCTTCCAAATCTTGGAATTTCAGCAATTGGAGTTTTAATTTTATTTACTACTGAAGGACCAGTAGTATCTTTTAACTTTTGAGTTTTTGCATTTTCTTTAAAAATTTTAAATTCCTTTAACTCTTTGCAGTTTATTGGATTGAAGTGACAATCCTTTGCTAAATGGTTCATTTTGTTGCATATAACACATCTTAATTTCTTATTTTTTGCACCTTCAGGTATTCTTTGGTCTAAGAGTTGTTTTTTATTTCTTTCATTTCCCCTTGTTAAAATTTTTGGTACATTTTCTGCATTATATTTAGGAGATTCATTTGGACTTTGAGCTGTGTGAAAACTTGTATCAATTGATTTTGGTGATTCAGTTTGAGAGATTGTAAATTCAATTGATTGATCATCATCAGAAGAATCATTTGATTCAGATGTTTCATTATGTGATTCAGTTTGATTTTCAGTTTTCAATTCATTAATGATTCTTTCTGAACTGTTTTTAAGTGGTGGAATGATTTTATATGGAGGTGGTACAGCATGATATCCCACCCCATGAACAACTTTTTCTGTAGTTTGATTATTAGTTAATTCATCAAGAATTTTAGTGCTTCTTTCAAACTTTTTAATTGTTAATTTATTTTGTTCAATTTCAAGCTGACATTCTTCTAATTTACTTGTTAGTTCTTTATTTTTTATTTCATAAAATTCTTTCTCATCCACAGCCTGAAGCAGTTCTTCCTTTATCCTTTGATCAATCATCTGGTACACCTTTATTTGATGTTCTTGATCAGTAATCACACCATCAAATTCATGATTTCTTCTGACTGCTTTTGCTAAATCTTCATTTAATTTAGTGTTTTCTTTTTCTAAGTTTTTAACAATTTTAGCACATTCAGAAGTACAAGGTTTAGGTTTTACCTCAGTTTTGTTGTCAGTAAAGGCCATGAGAGCTTGATTTTGAGCATGCTCTTCTGCTTGGAAGCTCCAGTCATAGCCTTGTCCTTGTTGTGATACAAGGGCAGTTGATTTTGATCTTTTGTCTGGCTGAGGACATTCTTTTGCAAAGTGACCAAGGTTGTTACAGTTGTAACATTTGACTTTAGTCTTGTCAAATCCTGCTTTGTCACCTTTGTTGAAGTTGAGGCTTGTCCTACCAGTTCTCTTTAAGAATCTTTTTGTCCTTAGACTCAGCATAGCCATCTGCCATTTAAGATCCATCTCCTCAAGATCATCTGGATTCAATTGTTCCAAGTCATCACTAATCAATGCAGTATGCACATGACTAGTGAAGAAGGATTCTCTTGCAGCATCCTCAGAATCTGCAGCCTTTCCTGTGAAGGTTTCCTGACCTTGACCTGTACTAGA
Organism: Calendula officinalis; assembly: GCA_963853835.1. Classification (NCBI taxonomy): domain Eukaryota; kingdom Viridiplantae; phylum Streptophyta; class Magnoliopsida; order Asterales; family Asteraceae; genus Calendula; species Calendula officinalis. The sequence goes on from OY970831.1 coordinate 37,118,246, forward strand.
GACAAATGCAGCATTATTAGAAGAAATAGAAGGGTTCTTTTGGTTTACCTCAGTTTCAAATACTCTGAGATCATTGTAGAGTTCATCCAACTCTTTTTCTTCTAGAGCATCTCTTTGTCTATATACCACAGTATACATGGCCCATTCTTCACTAAGAGATCTTAGGAACTTCATGTTGACATCTTCTTGATCCATCTTAACCCCAACCTGGTTAAGTTCACCAATTAGCTTGTTGAATCTGTCAAACACTTGAGTGAGTGTTTCATTGGGGTTTCCTTTGAAGTTTTCAAAGTCTTGTTTGAGAACAGACTTCATGTTACTCTTGGTGCTCTTGGTCCCAACGAATCTCTTCTCCAGTGCTTCCCATAGCACCTTTGCATCATCATACTCAACAAAGAGATGTTGATAATCGTTAGGAATGGCCAGTAGGAGAGTGCTTAGAGCTTTGAGTTCGATTCCCTTGTCCTTCTTTTCCTTCTCACACTTAAGTTTGTCTGCCTCAGTTGCAGAGCTGCTTGCTTGACCAGGACCAGTTTTGTTTCCTTCAAGGACAACTTCCCACATAGAATAATCTGTAATAAGCATGTATTGCTTAATACGATTCTTCCACATCCCAAAGTTGTTGGGAGTGAGTATAGGAATTTTGTTGGCCTGAGTGCTTTCATTATTATCAGACATGATTAACAATGTGTGTGTTTTAAAGATTAAAACTTTTTGTTGTTCTTAACAAATAGTAGATCTAGAACCAATAAGCTCTGATACCACTTGTCAGGATCGATTAACTATAGAAAAGTTAATAAACACTTTAGATCTAATTGAATATAGAAGTTGCAGCGGATCAACACTATATCAATGTAATTAAGAACAATGAACTGTAAATAATATGCGAAAGTATTAAGAACACAGTTTCACAAAAAGCTTCAATGTATATTATTGAGTTAACAATACACACGTACGTTTACAATTCGTAAGGAACTATTTATAATAGTCCTTGAAGCTAAACTATTTACCCTAGTTATTCTAGGACTTGCTTTACATCGAATAATAAAAGATATACATTGATTTACATTCTATAACTATCTCTACGAAGATCTCGGACTTGATATTCTTCAAAAACGCGTATCAGTTGTAAAACTAATCACCAGTAGTAAATATGCACCATCAGTAGTAAACTTGGTGATCAGTAGTAAGTCCAGAAACCATCGTCAGTAGTAACTACTAAGATCAGTAGTATCTTCAATCTTTGCATGATCAGTAGTAACTAAGTTATAGTATCACCAGTATCAACTTCATCAGTAGTAACATGTTCTGCCCCATCAGTACTAATTATTGTCAGTACTAACTGTAGCATCAGTATCAAGTTGATCTGTGTTTTGCTCCAACATAGTTGTTTAGTGTATATTTTTTTATTAGCAATAGTTGAGTACTCAAAGTTGTCTTTAACGAAAAAATGCTTTAATTATCAAGTCATTAGTTATAGTTGAAACAAAATATATATTGAGTTGGATTTATTGCACACTATCTATCTAAATTTTACATTATCAATTTAGAGAAACGTTCAAGAAGGTCCATAATTTTTATAAAGTCCTGAGGAATATATCTCAGCCATTGGATCAATCAATCCTCAAACCACCACCACCATCAGAATCACATGTGATTCAACACATCAAAACCACCACCACCCCATGTGTATTAAATCACATGTGATTGCACACCATCGACCACCACCACCACCCTATGTGTATTAAAACACATGCGATTTAACACGGCCGACCACCACCACCAACCTCTGCTGGTCACCGTCTTCACCACTGGCGACCCCTCATCACCGTTGCCTGCTTGTAATCACATGTGATTGCGTATCCAATCGCATGTGATTGCGAAGACCGGAGTGGCGGCCGGCGGAGGCGCCGGCCGGAGGCGGCGGGCCTCTGGTCGCTGGCGGCAGTGGCCGACGGTGGTGGTTGTATATTGAATCAAATGTGATTTGATGATTGTGGTGATTAAGAGATCTTTTGATCTAATGACTAAGATTTGTCCCTTGGAACTTTATAAAAAATAAAGACCTCCCTGAATGTAACTCTATTAACTTATCATAAGGTGGTGATAAACACACCACAACTTTTAGTGAGTATACCACAATTATTGTTTTATATGATTGTACAGTATGCTGCAAAACTTGTACCTTGTGGTGTAGACCTTAAAAACTGTGGTACTAAAATGAATTCCCCTTATCATAAATAATATTATAATATGGTTCATTCATTTGATTTAACCGGCCCGACCGTCTTTAAGGCATCGATAAAATCCAATTTAAAATCCGGATCTTAAAGTATTGTTAATTTAAAATCAAATAAAAGTAATTAACTCATTCTAATAATAGTATACTCGTACGAGTATCAAAAGGAATATAATTAAAAACTATTTAGCAAAAGGAATAAATTACAAGTATAATATTTTATCATAAGATAATTCCTTCACTGTTGCGTTGTAACATTGATACAATACGAAACAAAAATCTTTCAATGTTGATGCACAAAATTTAATGAATTGTATAAATCCATTTTCTGACAAGTTTAGTTTCGGCGGGTTTTTTGTTTCAAAAGAAGTTCACGTAACTCGGCTGCATCAACTTGATTTGTTTGTCCTTCAGGTTTATAATAACCAGTAACCGGACATGGAATCCATGAAGTTGATTTCTTTGATTCATCACCTCCTTTTTTCATCATTGTAACTCCACTTCCCATCACGCTTTTTGATATATTCTCTTGTGTTGCTGTCGCAAATCCACGCCTGATCAAATGATACAAAATAAGATCATCAATTACATTAGACAATTACATGTTTATATCGTGTTTCATAAGTATAAGGTAATTAACCACAACTTATAATAATTTGTTTATAAAAGTTTACGTAATCTCTATTATCATCAATGAAATTAGTTACTTTTTTTAAAGTCGATAGGGTGATGAGTGTTGATAAATTTTGTGGACAAAGAATTTATCGAAATATATTATTCAAATGATAGAGTTCAAATAAACCATAAATTACCTCGCAACAACAACGAAGGATGATATAAGCTTAGCGTTTGCCATTTCACGGATTAGTGATTTGATTGATTTGAAAGTTGAGATCTTTAGAAACTTCTAGTTAGAAAGATTGTGTTGTGGTGAGAGGATGTTTTTGTGATTGATAGATGAAGAGAAATGTAACGGTATTTATATAGGATGGAAGGAAGAAAGTGGGGAGAAAACGGGCCGGGTCAGGAAAATGAATGGGTGAATTGGAGTAGGACACGTGGTGGCCATCACGTGTGGTGTAGAGCCGTTTTCTTTTTTAACGGCCGGCGACTATTTTTAACTTTTGGCGAGTTTAGTGGACGTCAAACACTTGGTCAACATGTTGTTCTAGAGTCATCTACATTGATTCACGTGAATCCAGAAATCTATGGTCATTCTCACCGCTTGACTCATCTCATGTTAAAATTAATTACCCAAAGAAAAATCTATGTAATTAATATAAATATTCAAATTAAATTATAAAATTAAAAAAGAGAATTAATAAGTTTTATAGGTCTTCTCTATAGTATAAGTTGTTGCTTCATTAAATTTGCTTCAGGCTCATGATTCGATTTTAATTTTTATGGGCTATTATCAAGCTTGAGTCCTTCATTCATTTTATAAATAAGAGAATAAAGTAGGAAGATTTAATAGGAAACAATACAAATTTAAAAAAGAAATACTTTTTATGTGTAACCAATTTATCCAAGTAACATAATCTTAATTCATGTTATCATCTTGTTACCGCTATGTTTCCCAAAATAACCGAATCAAACTAGAACCGAAAGTATTATTTTAGTCTGATTCTTAATTTTTGTCTTATGTATTTTTCAATTTTGAATTTTTCATTTCTCGATTAGTTTTAGAAACAAACATATCCCTAGAGTAATCTTTAATATATTGTCTATAAAACTTTATATATCTAGGTATTGTGGTGAGTTAAACAATTATGAAATTATTGCTATTCACTAACTTTCTTTTATATCCGTAACTTAAACTAGTCGGTCTATAATTTTCACAAAATGATAACAAACTTTAGCAATAATACTTCCGTAGCTCCTCTTATTTTTGTATAAAAAAATCAAGATCTAGACTTTTTTCTTTTTTGAACAACAAATCTATCCTACTCCTACTCCTATCTAACACCAATTAAATCACCAATATCCACAAAGTCCCCCCTATGGGAATTGAACTTGGGACCTCCTAGGGAAAACTCCCCCCAAGGCAAGCTTGGTGGCCAAGTGAGCTAGACTTTAGTTGACATAATTGGTGTATTTCTCCATTTAATTGCTTTTAATTTGTATTGTACTTTCCTAGCTCGTCGCTAGTTTTGTTATAATCATAATGCCATTAAAAAAAACAAACTTTAGTAATTTTTATATTATTTTATTCGTATTTGGTGCGTATAACAATGTTGTGGAGAATCAAGGAAGCAACTCGGGGGCGGCGGAATGTGGATTCTATGAACTTGAACGAGTTCGTGGGGTCGTTACGGTTGGTCAACTTGACAAATTGTGTTTGGTATACGCCACTATTTTCCACCCACTTGCGTTATGTCACCCTTTCACCTAAGAAGAACATGCATCGATTTTTCCTTTTTTTTCCCCTCGTTATCAACCTAACTAAAATGTTACATCCACAAATTAATATTAATTTTATTTAATTTATATTGAATAACTAATATTCCCCCGTCTCATTTTTATTATCTAGTATTATACTCCCTCCGTCCCAAATTAATTGTCCACTAGACAAAAGACACATAGTTTTATGAGAATGCAATTATTACACTGTCCACCAATAAAATCTCATATTTACCCACTTATAATTCATATGATTGGTTGTAATTTGAAATTGACAATTGTTTTGGGTTAAACTAAAATAGTAATGTGGACAATAAAAATAGGACGGAGGGAGTAATATTTTAGTTTGTCTAACAAAGACTGTCTTTCCTAAATTTCAACCAATCAAAAAATATTTAAGTGAGAAAAAGAAAATTTGATTGATGACATAGTATAATTAATGTACTTTTTTTAAACTATATGTTTTTTTGTAGTGGACAATAAATTTGGAACGCAAGGAGTAACTATTATTACGGAATGTCAGCTCAAGATACAATATAGAAGTAGCGAAATATGCAAGGTAATCATTAATTTTTATCTAGTCTTAAGGGATAAATTTAAATTATTAATCAATAAGATCTAATAGTCAAGATTAATCACGTTTATTATACATGTAAGAGTATTTTGATCATTTGGCACTTACAAAAAAAATTGATTTATTTTACTTTTTTATTTTTTATTATTATTTTTTTATTTAGTTTTTCGTTAAAAAAGATAAGATTATTTGATAATTACATGTGGTAATTAATCACATGTGATTTTAATGTACAATCACATGTGACTGTTTATTTAATCACATGTGATGTTTTAGAATAATCACATGTGATTCAGTATATAATCACATGTAATTAAATATATAATCACATGTGGTTATCATATTATAATTAACAAAAAACAAATAATTTTTTTTTTAAAATAAAATAATAATAAAAAATTAAAATAACTTCTATAATAAATAATAACATTTTTTTTTAAAAATAACCAAAATACCCTTCCATGTATAAAATATGTGATTGAAGACTACCTTGAATACATCTCTATTAAAATAAATGGGGTATGGTAGATTATAAAGGGCTCGGCCACTCGGGGTTAAAATGGTCGTATTTAGGTTGAGTTATTGATTAACGAAATGATCCGCCGACGCCTTTACCAAACAACAAATAGGAAAATTACAAATATTACAGTTAATCTGTCAACTTGTTTATAATTCGGTTATGAGATATCTAACTTGTTCAACCCGTTTACTGTCCTCTTAAGTCACCAACCCGACATGGGTTGAGTTTTATTGGGGCGTGTGTGTGTGGTGTGGGGGGGGGGGGGGGGTTGACTTCTCTAATTTTGAGATTTATGTTTACAAGGTTGTGTGTTCAAGTCTCGCCGTTGACAAATGTAGAATTAAGAAGTATGTGTTTGTCGTTACATTTTTTTGAAATTTATGTGTCAAATTAATATATAATTTGCAATTGCATACAAATATTGCCTAACTTTTGAGACTTATATGTTAAATTTATATATAATTAGCAATTATATACATATGTTTTAGAAAATTTCATATTTCGGCCCCTCTAAAAAGATAAAAATAAAAATATATAAAGATTTTGGTCTCTGCGATTATAGTGTTTGTTCCGCACTTCCACCGCTACAACGTGATTGATTCATTCATTTAAATATAAGGATGTTACTTTTGGTTGTGTTCAAGTTAGATAATACTAATCCGCCAATCAAATTAACTAGTCAAGTTGTGTACGGGTTGGGTGATATCAACCTATCACCCGTCAATCCAAGACGCACGAGATTTACCACCCGGCCCTAAATTTAATTTTGTTTAGATAAATTATGGAAAGAATATTATTTATGTGCGTTATATCACATATAGTTACTTTAATTTGCTTAAGAAATTTCAAAAGAATACATGGCAAAAATGTACACATATGAAAGCTAAATTATAGACGTCAAGTCCTTCAAAAAAATATCTGTTTTGGCGTATGCAAACATTCTGACAAATGTCCAACTTGTATATATGCTAAATCTATTGATTGGTAGTCGGTATAAAGAACCTCCAACACATATAATGTCATACTTAATATTTTATGTGGTGGTTTACATGTCTACAAACTGGATTCCAACTGCTATATTTTAATAATTTTTGTTATATATTCTTGTCCTCAAATCATTATGTCTTTATTTATAATATATATTCTGGTTACAAATCATTACAAGAATAAATATCCCATCCTCATAAAGTTAGGTTATGGCAAAGTTGCGATTTATTCTAAGGTGTTGTTTAGTAACATCTGATAATTAATATCTGAATTATATAGAGATCTGAATGATTCAAACTTTTCTTCACATCTGTCTAATACATCTGTCTAATAAAGAGGCAGAACATGTTTAATATTTGATTCAGAAGCTAGTTAAGAGGTCTTAATAAACGCTCTGGATCTGCCCGATTAAGAGTTTGTCCTCTTAATGAAATCATTAAGAGGATTACTAAACAACACCTAAGTCTTTCTCCTATCCGATAATAGAGAAACGATTTCGAAAAGGAACATAATGTTATTTAGGAGACAAAACAATTTAGCAACCACGTACAACAATTATCAATACAAATGACATGGTCCTAAAGAATAATCTTGCACATGAGTAGGGTTTAACACATTTAAAATGGTCAATTAGAGTGTAACCATTAGAAACCTTATATAGTAGTGTTTCCCACTGACCAAGGTACAATTAGAAACCTTACCGAGTAGTCTTGAGGAGAGTATAACATAATTTTACCAACAAATAACAATACATAAGCAAAAGGAACATAAAAAACGATCAATAGAGGGAAGGCGCTTGCTACTATAAAAACCCTAAAACCAAAAAAAAAAAAAAAAGGATAATGATACCTACAAGAAAAATATATGGATATGAAATCTGTTATATTAATCTTGATTTATCAAGTTAATTAACATAAGTATTATAGTTAGGATAAAATAAATAAAAACAAGTGAAAGTGTCACCGGCCAGACACTGAACCGGCACCACCCCGCGTTTTCCGGCACCACCAGTAACCGTCAATAACTGCCGCCACAACCGTCACAACGAATCGTCGTGACTGTTACTCGCACCTTTTCACATAGTATAAATATGTATAGATTTGTTTCTGTAAATTCATCGAATCTTTGTAATCAAAATCATATTAATAAAAGTTTAGACTTTGATTTATTTTTGTCTGAATCTATTCGATCCAACAATTGGTATCAGAGCTTTGTGTAAATCAAAGCCTATTCATCATATACCAAGAAGAACCACTGCAACCGGCGTCGTTTGCAATCATCGATAATCACCGCAAAAGAGAGTGGAGATTTCAGATCGCAAATCAACAAGGGACTCCCAGGGTGGCTAATCAAAGAGGATCTACCACCAAACTGGCACCCACCGATTAAGAGAAAACATACCTTATCGGAGAAGACGACCGGAGCAAGTGACGAACAGCAGCAAACAAGAGCCGCCGTTCAAAATTAGGGCACAATCATCGTCGCCCAACAACAGAAACCGTAGATCCATCAATAATCGACGGTCAAACAGCAAATCGGATCAAACGGCAAGATAATAGCCGCCTATACTGAAGAACATTCGAAGACGAACAAGAAAGAGAAGAAAGATACACATACAAACACCTTGTCTGTGTTTCCTTTTTCCAAAAAAAAAAGCGTATTCTCCTTGTTAATATTAAGTGTATTAAATACTATTAGTATTAAAAGCCATTTAATAAAAAGAAACGTTTTACTCTTTCCAATACACCTCTTTCCAAAGAAAAACAAAACGTTTTTATTAAATAATTTTTGTTTAAAGAACAAGTGTTATTTTATTATATATATTTAATCTTTAATATAAGATTTTAATATAAATATAAAATATTAATTATAAAATTATAATTAATAAATCTTTCAAAAAAAAAATTGTTCTTTAAATAAATTTTACAAAAATGACAAGAAAAGAAAATGAAGATAAAGCGGAGAGTTCCAAAATCTATAAAGAAAGTGGAATCTCCACAAATTTTCAATGCCCTGTGTTAAAATCAACAAATTACACTACATGGGCAATAAGAATGCAAATTATTTTGGAAGCAAATGGTCTATGGGAAACTATTGAATCTGAACCAACAGCTGAACAAGATACCAAAAAGGATAAAACTGCTATCGCGTATCTTTACCAATCACTACCAGAAGATCAATTACTGCTTATTTCAAAATACAAGACTGCAAAGGCAGTTTGGGATGCCTTAAAGACACGACACATCGGTGTACAAAGTGTTCAACATGCAAAGATACAAACACTCAAATCAGAGTTTGAGATGTTACAAATGAAAGACACTGAATCAATAGACTATTTCATTACAAGATTAACGGGTATTATCAACAAAGCAGCTAGTCTAGGGTCATCATATGAAGACTCTACAATAGTACGGAAATTATTAAATTCTGTACCAGATAAATTCCTTCAAATAGTTGCGTCAATGGAACAATACTCGGATCTAAACACCATGTCATTAGACGAAGCAATTGGCAGACTCAAGACATTTGAAGAAAGACTTAAATTCAAAAGGGATAAATCAGTGAACACCCAAGAAGGACTAATGTTCACACAACATGAAGACAAAGGTCAACCTTCCAGAGGTCGTGGACGAGGAAGATTTAACCAATCACGAGGCCGAGGGCATAACAAATTCAAATCTGAAAGAAGAAATTGGGAACCCTCACAAAGCAACTTCAAGAAAAATACTCAAGATAGTAAAAAGAAGTTCACCCCAGATAAGTCTAAAGTAAATTGCTACAAATGCAAGAAATTTGGACATTACGCACCAGAATGTCCACAAAATGATCAAGAAAAAGGTCAATCAAACTTAATTGAAGAAGATTTAGAACCAACACTGCTCATGGCAACAGTTGAAGAACACAAAAAAGTATTCCTGACTGAAAAGAACCTTGACTTAAAGAAGACTACATCAAATGATGAAAGCTTATGGTACTTAGACAACGGTGCAAGCAATCACATGACAGGAGTCAAGAGTCATTTCAATGAAATTGACGAAACAGTTACAGGAAACGTAAAATTTGGAGATGGATCAAATGTAGAGATTAAAGGAAAAGGATCCATATTACTCAACTGCAAAACTGAGGAACAAAAGGTTATTTCTCAAGTCTACTAAATTCCAAAGTTAAGAAGCAATATCTTAAGTTTGGGACAACTAACAGAAAATGGTTGCAAAGTGGTTATGAAAAAAGACATACTACTACTCTACGACTCAAATAATAACAGTCTGCTAAGAGTTACACGATCTAAGAATCGACTCTACAAGGCAAATCTAAAGATTGGCAAACCTATTTGTTTACTAGCAAACCTACATGATGAAACATGGTTATGGCATGCAAGACTAGGTCACTTAAACTTTGGATCATTAAAGAAAATGCATTCAAAGAACTTGGTTAAAGGAATACCACACATTTCACAAACTACAAGTATTTGTGATATATGCCTAATAGGAAAACAAAGTAGAGCACCATTTCCACAACAAGCAACATCAAGAGCAAAAGCACCACTAGATTTAGTTTATGGAGACTTATGTGGACCTATCTCACCAGCTACCCCAACAGGCAAAAGATATATATTTCTACTAGTAGATGACTACTCAAGATATATGTGGGAATATTTTCTAGAATCAAAGGACCAAGCTTTTGGAATCTTCAAAGGATTCAAACAAAGGGTAGAAAATGAACTTGGAATCAAGTTAAAAATGTTCAGAACAGACAGAGGAGGAGAATTCACATCACATGAATTCTTGGAATATTGCAAAGAAAATGGCATAGCAAGACAATTAACTGCACCATACACACCTCAGCAAAATGGAGTTGTTGAAAGGAAAAATAGAACAATTCTCTCAACAACAAGGTGTATGATGAAAGCAACAAACCTGCCGCAAAACTTTTGGGCAGAAGCAGTAAGACATGCCATACTAATACTAAATTGCACTCCCACAAAGTCACTAGAAGATGTTACTCCATATGAAGCTTTAAAGGGAAGAAAGCCTAACTTATATCATCTCAGAATACTCGGTTGCATTGCCTATGCAAAAGTACCATCTCAACACCTTACAAAGCTGGATGATAGAAGTATAAAAATGGTATACTTAGGGAGTGAACCAGGATCAAAAGCATATCGCCTATATGATCCAATTAAGAAGAAAATTTGCATCAGTAGAGATGTAAAATTTAAGGAAGACGAGTCATGGAACTGGGAAGGAAGTAATGAAGACTACGATCCAAACAAACTAGAATGGATCGACTTTACTGTAGAAAATAATGAAGCATCTGAAGATCAACAAAGCACACATCAAGAATATGAGCCTGATAATGCACATGACAATAGTTATTCAGATGAAGAAATGTCAAATTCTCCCAACTCCCAGATACAAGACAGTCCTCAACAATCCATCATTAACACATCAGATTCTGAAGTAGAAACTCCTTCAACAAACTCAAGTATTGATCACACACCTGTAAGAGGTTACAGAACGTTAAGTGATATATATGATAATACAAATGAATTATTACTAGTTGAAGATGAGCCAAGAAACTACAAAGAAGCATCAAAAGATGACAAATGGATTGAAGCTATGAAAGCAGAAATAGACTCCATCAACAAAAATGACACATGGAGACTAACCACTTTACCAAACAATCATAAACAAATTGGGCTAAAGTGGATTTTTAAGACAAAGAGAGATGCTGACGGAAGGATACTAAAACACAAAGCAAGATTAGTAGCCAAAGGATACATACAAGAGCATGGCATAGATTTTGATGAAGTATTTGCACCAGTAGCACGAATTGAAACAATTCGTCTAATACTAGCTCTTGCAGCATACAACAAATGGGAAGTACATCACCTTGATGTAAAGTCAGCCTTCCTACATGGAGAATTAAAAGAAGAAGTATATGTGTCACAACCTGAAGGTTTCATACAAAAAGGAGATGAAGGAAAAGTCTATAGACTTGTTAAAGCACTATATGGACTTAGACAAGCACCACGAGCTTGGTACACGAAACTAGACACTACTTTGAAGACACTAGGATTCAAGAAGTGTGCATTAGAACAAGCAGTCTACACAAGAACTAGCGATACCTCAACACTACTTGTTGGAGTATACGTAGATGATTTAATAGTCACAGGAACACCAAAGAAAGAAATCAACATCTTTAAAGATCAAATGCAAAAGAAATTTGAGATGAGTGATCTTGGACTACTAGCATATTATCTTGGCATTGAAGTTTCACAAAATCCTGGCAAAATCTCAATAAAACAAACAGGATACGCAAACAAGATACTCAAAGACACTGGCATGTTAGACTGCAATGATGCAAAAATACCTATGGAACCAGGACTCAAGTTAACAAAAATTATTGAAGACAAATATGTAGACACTACAGAATATCGAAGTATAATTGGATGCTTACGATACCTACTACATACAAGACCAGACTTAAGTTATCCAGTTGGATTACTTAGCCGCTTCATGCAAAAGCCTCAAGAACAACATATGAAGGCAATTAAGCAAATCCTACGTTATATCAAAGGAACTAAAGACTACGGTATAACTTATGAACATTCAGGAGGAAACAAAATTCAAGGTTTCAGTGACAGTAGCTATGGCGTTAACACACAAGAAGGAAAAGGCACAACATGCATAATCTTTTACTTCGGTAACGCCCCAATCAGCTGGAGTACACAAAAGCAAGGAACAGTAGCATTATCCTCATGCGAATCAGAGTTTATAGCAGCAACAGCAGCAACAACTCAAGCACTCTGGTTAAAAAGACTACTCAGCAAAATTACCAACGAAAGAGAAGAAAGAATCACAATCTACGTGGACAACAGATCAGCAATAGCTCTAATGAAGAACCCAGTCTTCCACGGACGAAGCAAACATATAGATACGAAGTATCACTTCATACGAGATTGTGTTGAAAAAGAAGATATAATGGTCGAGCACATAAGTGGAGATTTACAACGAGCAGACATACTCACAAAGCCACTTCCAAGGATAAGATTCGTCACAATGAGACAACTACTTGGAGTCAAAGACCATCAAGAAGAAAATCAAGATTAAGGGGGAGAATGTTATATTAATCTTGATTTATCAAGTTAATTAACATAAGTATTATAGTTAGGATAAAATAAATAAAAACAAGTGAAAGTGTCACCGGCCAGAAACTGAACCGGCACCACCCCGCGTTTTCCGGCACCACCAGTAACCGTCAATAACTGCCGCCACAACCGTCACAACGAATCGTCGTGACTGTTACTCGCACCTTTTCACATAGTATAAATATGTATAGATTTGTTTCTGTAAATTCATCGAATCTTTGTAATCAAAATCATATTAATAAAAGTTTAGACTTTGATTTATTTTTGTCTGAATCTATTCGATCCAACAAAATCACCTCCTAATCGTCGGCAGTAGCCACAACCCTTCGCCAGCGACTAAGGGTTTCCAAAATCACCTCTAGACCGTGAAATTTAGGGTAACAATTTGGGTTTTACCATTTGTAACACTTAAACGCTTTTACAACCCACCACTCTAAAACCAAATATCTAAACAATTAAGTTTCAAACAAAATCAAATAACAAATACTATATTTAATTAATTAATTAACCTAATTTGGCAACAAAAAATTGACCTTTATTTCGCTTAAAAAAATCCAACGACTTGATAAGTAATCTACTATTCAACTATTTGTTGGAAAATTTTGGACACATATAATTATATATTTAAGTATATATAATTAATGATTGGTATGTCCAAAATGGAGTGTAGTGAATGAGATATCGACTCTCAAAGTGGGGTGTATGGAACAAAGAAATCAAACAAATGAACTAGTGAAAACTCGAACCTATCCACACTCGTCTCCCGGGTTTCATGGGGTTCGGTTTTTATGGTTAAGAAATTCAAATAATAATAATATTATTATTAATATTATTAAGAAGTTTAATGTGTGTCATTAAACATATAATTGAATTTGGTGGTTTTATTTCTTTGTAATGAATATGTATAATGACAATTATGATTGTTATTAACATGATGACACATTTCTAGTATAAATAGAGATGGTGTGGTTCATTTGTAAGACACACATTCACCAACTTGTCTACACGCACTTACAAGCATCACAATTTGCTCTCTCCATTTTTTAGTGTTCCTTAAACACAAGAACTTTCGATAAGTGTTCGGGCTTGGATTATATTCGGTAGTGTAAAACTACTCGGTTGTTTTACTCTGGGAAATAGACAACGAATCTATTTTAAGGGGATCGTGAATTTCACGAGACTCAACCAAAATTTGTTTTCATCTTTGTTTCTACATATTCTTGTTTCAATCTTGTAATTGTTTTAGTCATTTTCCAATTGTATTGTATTTTATTTAATGAGAATTGGTATTAGCTCCTACAAACTTAAAATAGATTTTTCCAGTCTTGCTAATACCGGTTGGAAAATACATATTTTTCTTTTCAATTTTTGCTTTTTAATAGCATCAATTTGGAAAAAGTTTTTGATTGAAATGTTTATGTAAAACAAGATGTTTGGTTAAGTTTATTATAAATTGTTAAATCAAATTTTTGGATTTAAAGTTTATTATATCAAGTTTTTAAAGTTTGATTTTAAATAACTTGATATATTGTTTAAAACAATTTTGGATTTAAAATTTATAATTGTGAAAATTATTGTTGTTAATTATAAGTTTTGCAATCATATTTGTTTGTAAGGTTCAAGATAGTCATAGGCTTCTTGAATTGATTCTCATTAGAGATGATATTTGAAATAAATATTACAAACATTTGTATATCATTGTGAAATTTGTTAATTATTAATATATCAAAAAATTATGTTGGTTTGTAAGAGATTTTGATTTCCATTTTCTTCATCTCAAGGTAGCTTTGACTTCTTGACATATGGTTTCAATTTGTGAGACTATTTGGAAATCAAATATTTTGGATTTATATTTCATAATATTGTCGTTATTCTTCAATTATAAAGAATTTGTTTGAGAAAATATTTTATAAATTTTTCGTAATTTCCAATTTATACATATCAAGAATACTTTGGTATCTTGAATATAGTCTCATTGTGTGAGATATTTGGAAATTAAAAGTTTTTGAATATAAATGTTTTGATTTATTTGGTTTCAAGTATCAAGATAACCTAGGTTTTCTTGACTTTAATCTCATATAGTGAGAAAATGTACTTGAATCTTTGGTTTTAAAATTTTATAACTTTTAGTTATCAAGATTGCCTTGGCATCTTGAATTTATTCTCAATCTTGTGAGAGTTTACTTTATGATTTTTAAAATTTTGAATTTAAGAAAAGTACATACGTTCATGTTATTTCCATTTTATGCATGTCAAGGTAGCTTTGGCTTCTTGACATATGGTTTCAATTTGTGAGACTATTTGGAAATTGAATGTTTGGATTGAAGTTTCACATTATTGTTGTTCTCTTGAATTATAGAGATTTTTCTTTGAAAAATTTTAATTTCCATTTTATGCATGTCAAGATTACTTTGGTTTTTTGAATATAGTCTCATAATGTGAGATATTTGGAAATTATAAGATTTTTGGTAAAAGTTAAATTCTTCGGATTTGTATATCTATGGATTGCTTTGGCATCTAGAATTTTACTTTCAAATTGTGAGACTTGGTAAAATTTTGGTTCATATTAATGAGTAAGATACAAGATAGTCTTTGGCTTCTTGAGTTGAGTCTTGATAAGATGATACTTGAAATATATCTCACTACTAATTGAAATATTTTGATTGTTGAGGCTTATTTGTCAAATTTGCATTTTTTATTTGATAAAAATGACAAATGTTGTGACAATGCCTAACATGGACATGTACATGAAGGAAGATGTGCATAATGCGGCCATGATTTCCGATCTGTCGGAAGTAAATTTGGTGGGAACTGATTCAAGTGGATGATATATCGATACTGGTGCTACCCGTCATGTGTGTTTCGATAAAAATATGTTTATCATTTTCAAAGATGTTGAAAAATGAGTAAAAAAACTTTTTATGGGAAACTCGGCTACCACATGTATCAACGGTGAAGGAAATGTTATCTTAAGGATGACTTTCGGAAATGATGTCATCTTGAGATAATTAATAATTACCATTGTATCTGATTAAAATACATTTTTAAGAATTATGTGTTAATTGGATAGTCAATAATTAATTATGTATCATAACTAAGGTGTGACGTTTCGGGTTTTTAATAAATTAATGAGGCGCGACGTTTTGTTGGTTTAATAATCATGTACACTTTTATTTACGACATTTTAAGATGTGGCGACGTTTTAAATTCTGAGAGTTAAGTGCCGGGTCAAGGCCGGCCGTAGGCCAAGGCCAAGACCCGATTAATTTCATTACGTTTTCGGTAAGGATGTAAAGTAAGAACCCAACCCTTACCCATTTTTTTATGTCCGATTTAAGAGAAAAAGGGCCTGAGTTTAGCTTGCTTCCATTGAGTCCATAATCGAGAAGCCCAGCAAGTGTTGTTGTGCGCTTAAGCTTAGTTCGGTAATTCTTAAGGGGTTCTACAACTCGTTAATTCTCTGATATCTTCACGTGGCTGACCCTAATTCCTCTTTCTCTGTTGTTTCGTTCGTAAGTCCAAAGGGAGCAGAGGTTGCCAAGGAAGCCAAGCAATTTCGTGTGGAATTCCGTCATCAATAATCGGTAGAGGTGGTGCTCTTTCTTTCCTGTTCGTTACCCTTTGTTCTGGTGTCTTTAATTCCGATTTAATAACCTGTTACTTGGTGGTGTACAATGGTGTCGGGAAGCATCAAACATGGGATTGAAAGGAAGTGCTGATTGTGTCAAGCGTGCGGTGGCTATTGATCAAAAACTACCCTGCTCGTGAGTTTGGTGCTGATAGGAAGTTGGAATTTTAATGAAGCTGGTCACGTGATAAGAGGTGGAGATTTATTTTCCTTGCAAGTGTTGTCGGTAAAAAAAAAAAGAGAGTGAAGAATAGCAGCTCACGTGGAAGATTAACATATATTTTAGAGGGAGATGGGCATTTGATATTTCTGAGGTTTACAAGCAAGAGTCGGTGGTCAAAAATAGAGGGCTGCACTATTTAGGTGGCACATCAAGCAAGCAGGCTGCTCGGTCCTTTGTTCTCCAGCCGTGAGTCCAAAGTGATTACCGAGTGCGTAGGTTCGAGTCAAGGATCGAATGTTGATTTAGCCGGTAGAAATTCTTTCTTCCTTTCTTTCTTTTTCCAGTTGTTTTTCGTTGATGGATATTATTCTGAGTGTAAATCTGTTTCGTGTATAGGGCTGCGGGTTTTTGATGAGTTGATACCGAGCCGAGTCGGGTTTGGTTTAGTTGAGAGTTTTATTGTGTCGGGTTTTGTGAATATGTTTGTGGTACCGAGAATTGCTTGTTTGTGTTATAATCGTCAAACCGTTTTCTACAAAGTTTAAAGTGAGTTATGGGTCGGGTTTTGGCCACTGAATTCTCTTGATGTCGGGTTTGGTTTGGGTAAAATCCTCTTGTTGATAATTAGACATTTTGTTAACCGAAAAACCCGGAAACCGAACCTTAGGGTTCTTGGTTTCCTAAACCGAAAGAGATTCTTAAAAAGAAAGGGATAAATCATTTTAATTAAGTTTCTGAGTTAAAAATGGATTTCGGGGCTTTCGGGTGTCTTGGGAATATACGGGTTGATGTCGGGATTTAAAACGGGTTTTAAAACTATATGCTGAATTCTTTTGACAGATTGTGTGATCTGACTTTGAGTCCGTTTTTACCAAACTTAAAGTATGTTTCTGGATTTTTGGCCCGCGCTGGTCTCTACTTTTCTGAGTCCTCTTTCCGTTTCCGCTGACGTCTCGTAAATCTGATTTACGTTTAAAAGTTATGACTATTTTATTTAGCTGCTATCAGAATTTCTATCCGTTCCGTTATTCTGTCTTGTGAGCCGGTTTTGAGACCCTTAGAGTCGGAATTTGGGCAGAAGCCACTTGACAATGTTTTGTATTATTCTGAGTCTAGTTTTCGTGGTTAAAATATGGGGAAAATCTAATGAACGGTTTGGGAGTTATGACCGTTCCCGTGAGAGTGCTGAGTGCTGTTTAGTTTCTCCTGAAACTACCTTTGAGCCTAGTCCTAACCCGAGCTTCCTTGTGATTTGTAGGACCTTCTAGGACCTGATTAGAGACGCTTTTCCGTGCTAAGTATATTCAAGAGCTTACGTTTATTCGAGGTGGGTAATCTCACTATAAACTTGTACTTACTTTCGATTCATGATTATGTGCTATGTGTTATGAATTGTCTTGTTGGTTGAGCTTGAGTATTGGTTGTGTGGTTTATCTGAGTTACCTGTGATCTGAGTTATTTGTGATCTGAGTTATCTGAGTTCTGAGTTCTTGAGTTAAAACACTAAACATAATAAACTTGACTTGACACCGAAGAGCACTGGTGTCAGATGTTTGTCTTGGCACCGAAGAGTACTGGTGCCAGATGTTTTGACTCAACACCGAAGAGTACAGGTGTTGAGCCTTGAGTGGTGTGAGGCGGGTCGAGGTTGCTCTCTCAGCCCAAGTCACACCGGCGCGCTATATAAATTAAAATCTGAGAAATAAACTTGAGTAATTGAGAATTGAGTAGAGTGTGTAGGGATCACTTATGTGACTTGAGTTGTTTGTACTTACATGTTATTTTTATATTATTTACTCAGCGGTGGTTGACCCCAAACACCCCCCCCCCCCCCCCCCCCCCCCGCATTTTGCAGGTACTAGAGCAAGTGTATTGGATGAGCTGTTACTCGACGAGCTCTTATGGATTTGGATTCCAAACGTTTATTTTGAGTCAAATGTTTTTAAAACAACTATTTTATTTATTCCGCATTTAAAACCATGAGATGGTTTATTTCTACATTTATGAGTTGGGACCTTTGAGTTACCTGTACTTTGAGGAAATTAATATATTTTATTGTTTAAATTGTATTTTAAATTTCCTCTGATTTTTGGGATGTTACAAGTTGGTATCAGAGCTCTGGCTTGAGAGAATTGGGTCCACAAGGGGTGGATTCCAAACCCAAGTCGAAGCATGAGTTTTCAAATGAGTTTTTCAAATGTTTTTTTTATGAGTCCAAATCCAAATCGAGAAGCAGCGCATCACGATGACCTTATTATCATGTGATTATTTAGTTTATTAAAAACGTCGTGAGTGACATTGGTTACTAAGAGAATGAAAGAGAATTAACTTGAGATGAGCGTGAATTGTGCGACTATACATAGATATATATACTTTACTTGTTGATGTGAACTACTTGTTATGTGGATGGTATGAGGATGGGAGATCGTGGAATTTTTGAAACTGGCTCGAAACCATGATAGGGGTAAGTGCGGATAATAATAGAGGGCCCCTATTATTATACGCACATTACCCGTGTCTATGTTTCGAAAAGGATTCAAGGAGATCATTGGTCAAGCATTTAAGTATCATGAAAACCCCCAATTATTATATATAATAATTGATAATAAAAATCACTAAAAGAGATTTATGAGAAAACAGTGCAATCAATTGAATAAAAGAATCATCAAACACGAATTGATAAAGAGTTATCAAAACATGTCAAGAGAGAGACAATAAATCAAATTGGGTTGAATTCGTTAAATGATTTAATTGAGTTATTAACACCTCGAGAACGATTGAGCAATCGTTAAAGCAAAATAAGCGAGAAGATAAGAAAAATGTTAAGTTCAAATATATGAGTAAAGAGGATGAAAACATCACTAAATCGAGGTTTATGATAAAACAATAAATAATCAATGAGAGAGCATTAATTTAAGTTAATAAGGAGTTATCCAAACAAATCAAGTGAAAGTTATTAAACCAAATTGAGTGGGAATCACTAATGATAAATTGTTAAATTAAGTAATATTAATTGGTCGAAAACCTAAGATAATAATTAAGTAATAATGATTAAGAATAATTTAATTCGTATAATTGAGAAGTCATTGAAATTTCGAGAAAATTTATAAAGCAAGAACGATTGGAAAATTATCTAAAATGAATCAAATAGAGAGATTTTAATTATGCATAATCATTAAATTGAGTAAAGGAGAAACTATGAGTAAACAAATTAATGAAGTCATGAGAATTAATGCAAAATGAGAAAAAAATTTGTGAATTTAGAAATTTTATGCGAAGAACTATGGAGTTAATTTTACATTTATGTAACTGATGGGAGAAACATCGAATATATGAAATAAATGAGGAATATTAATTGAGCAAGAGATGGAAATTTATAAAGTTAATGGAAGTCATAAATATTAAGACATCACTAATTGGATGAGATGAGAAACCCAAGACGAGTTAATTGAAAAGAGGAATATTTACGAGGTTCATTCATGACGAATTTAATGAGAACTTTATTTAACGATAAAACTGTTATATGGTAATGATAATACCAAATATGTTATGAGTAACCAAAATGAGGGCTTATACTCAGAATTGATCAAGAGATGATCGTGAATGTGTAACGCGAAATAACAAAATTGTGGTGCTAATATGTGTAAGGAATTTGATTTATGAGGAGTTATAAAATGAATAATTATTAAATGAGAAATAATTATGAAATTATTAAAGAATAACGAGTTATGATTGAGGAGACCTAATAAGAGCACAAGAACCCATGGGAAGGCTAATGAGAAAGCTAACACCTATTATAAGCAATGAATTTTATAAGGTGATAAAAATTTAATGAGTAGGGGTGTGAGAGGGGCGTAAAGAGTATACGTTGGGACCGACTCACACCTGTGCATAAGAGTTTGATTATCGAGTAATTTAATGAAACCTTCAAATATATAGTTAAAAATGAGAATCAACAAACCAAACTATCGAGTGTTCGTAACAAGTTCTATGAGTATAAAATATGAGATTCTGAATACCACCTCAAAACTCGGGGACGGGTTTTCTCCAAGTGGAGTTGAGTAGGAGTAAATTAAGAGAATTACCAAGAGAAATTTTTTTTGTTATGTCTTAATTATAATTGTTATGAGCATATATGTTCATATAACTGGCTAGAAAGTGATTAGAGTGACTAATTAATCGTGAAATTATTCCTGTGAGAATATAATGAGATAAAAAGAGATTATTAAAATATGAGAATTTATTATGAATTGTTCAAGTCAAGTTAAATGAGAAAAACGTGATTATGAGAAATTATTAAATTCAGTCGAGAAAGTTATTGAATCAAATTATTGTGTCGAGTATTATATATTACCGAGTAATTATTAAATCGAGAGTAATTACTGAAATAAGTAAAAGAGAAAAATAGTAAGTGGATTGAGCAATAAAATTATATTTCTGAGCAAGATATATATGCATATGATTGGAGAATTTATAAGGATAATTGCGAATAATTAATTTCATGTGATGATATAATGGTTAAGTTGTAAGAAATTCATAAATCAAGAGTAATGGTGCAAATGAGAAGTAGCAAGTACTATAATTATATAAATAATGAGAAATTATGAAATTAGAAAAATGGGAATTTAATTATGAGTTAATGATTAAATTGTTATACTAAAGGTAAAAGATAAAGATTTAAACTAATGGAGAACTAGTAAATCAAGCTAAGCGAATAAATTATATAAATGAATCAAATGAGAATTAAGAGGATTATCGAGTTAAATTACTAAATTGAATGTCATCAATTATTATGTTTTACGGAATAATTATTGAATCGAGAAGGGTTACTGTAATGAGCAAATGAGAAAAATATTAAGTGAATTAAGAAATAAAATGTTATTAAAATGCTATGGGTTGCAAAACTGAGGAAATGTAAAAATATATATATATATAAAGTAATGAGGAAATTTTTATGGAGAACGAGAAAATAATTGAGTAATCAAGTGCATGAGAATTAACGAGTTAATTAATCGAATAAAGAGAAAACCTTAAGTTGAGGCGTTTAAAACTTATAATAAAATGAGAATAATAAGTGGTCAATTAGTCAAATTGACCAAGTGACAATTAAATGAAAATAAAGCGAGAAAATAATTAACGAGCCAAATGATAAAATCATTAATCGTGTTGATAAATATCGTTAGAATGAGTTAAGCGAGTAGTGTTATAAAAGAGTTAACAAGAGATTGATAAATATGAGTTAACAAGAAAACTGATAACGCGGCTTAAAAGAGAAATCATCTGTTCGAGTAGTCTGATAATTAAATTTGATCGCATGAAAAATCGTAAAAGCGAGTAAATGTATACATTGTGTTGATTCGTGAGAAGTCATTAAACGAGATTTGAGTTTAAATTGATAATATAAGCTTGCGTTAAGTTAAAAACAAGTTATAGAGATTTGAGGTAAGTGCATTTGAGTATATGCAAATTGAGTACAAGGCATGAGTTGCCTACTATCTGAGGTTTCTGTGTGACAAATACATTTATTGTGAATAATGTACTTGTTTGTGTATTGTTTGATAGTGGTGTTAACCACTAAATTGTTTCTTATGCCTTAGACAGACTAATGTCTTATAGAGTAGAGGACCTTGAAATGCCATTTATTGATAGAGATTGCCAATAATAAGATTGTATTTGTTTATAAAATGTAAAAGTGATAATTTGTTGGAACTATGCGGGAAAGTTTTTCCCATAAAAACTCATTGTTATCGTCACGAGATGGCCGAGTGTTATTGTGAACACATAGTGGATGACCGAGTACCACGTCGAGATCATCTGTCGCCGCAAACAAACCGTAACAAATCTCTAAGTGGAGTTGAATCGGAGATTCAACGCAACGTTAACCGCTGGGTGCGGGAACAGTGTCCAGCTACGAGGGCAAGAAGAAACCTACAGCAGAGTATCGTGGTTTATTTTGTGCTTATTATCGACATCCTTTTTCATCGACAGACCGAGATCCTTAGAGAGCGTCCCGATTTTGTTTCCTACCGTATCATATTGCGCCGTTAGAGACGGAAGACTTGTGTGCGCAAGAGCCGGAGTTCATGATGATCGAGTGAGTCACCATGAGGAGTTTCTTTTTATTCTTAACCTTGTTGTTTCCCATTTGAGCATGTGAGTCATTGGCGAGCCTGAGTCTGAGACGCGAGATCGTTACCCTGAGCTTCTTCCGAGCAATGACTTCGGGGACGAAGTCCATTTCAAGTGGAGTTGAGATGTAACGCCCCAAAAATTGAGATAATTAATAATTACCTTTGTATCTGATTAAAATACATTTTTAAGAATTATGTGTTAATTGGATAGTCAATAATTAATTATGTATCATAACTAAGGTGTGACGTTTCGGGTTTTTAATAAATTAATGAGGCGCGACGTTTTGTCGGTTTAATAATCATGTACACTTTTATTTACGACATTTTAAGATGTGGCGACGTTTTAAATTCTGAGAGTTAAGTGCCGGGTCAAGGCCGGCCGTAGGCCAAGGCCGAGACCCGATTAATTTCATTACGTTTTCGGTAAGGATGTAAAGTAAGAACCCAACCCTTACCCATTTTTTTTATGTCCGGTTTAAGAGAAAAAGGGCCTGAGTTTAGCTTGCTTCCATTGAGTCCATAATCGAGAAGCCCAGCAAGTGTTGTTGTGGGCTTAAGCTTAGTTCGGTAATTCTTAAGGGGTTCTACAACTCGTTAATTCTCTGATATCTTCATGTGGCCGACCCTAATTCCTCTTTCTCTGTTGTTTCGTTCGTAAGTCCAAAGGGAGCAGAGGTTGCCAAGGAAGCCAAGCAATTTCGTGTGGAATTCCGTCATCAATAATCGGTAGAGGTGGTGCTCTTTCTTTCCTGTTCGTTACCCTTTGTTCTGGTGTCTTTAATTCCGATTTAATAACATGTTACTTGGTGGTGTACAATGGTGTAAGGAAGCATCAAACACAGGATTGAAAGGAAGTGCTTATTGTGTCAAGCGTGCGGTGGCTATTGATCAAAAACTACCCTGCTCGTGAGTTTGGTGCTGATAGGAAGTTGGAATTTTAATGAAGTTGGTCACGTGATAAGAGGTGGAGATTTATTTTCCTTGCAAGTGTTGTCGGTAAAAAAAAAAAAAAAAGAGAGTGAAGAATAGCAGCTCACGTGGAAGATTAACATATATTTTAGAGGGAGATGGGCATTTGATATTTCTGAGATTTACAAGCAAGAGTCGGTGGTCAAAAATAGAGTGGCACATCAAGCAAGCAGGCTGCTGGGTCCTTTGTTTTCCAGCCGTGAGTCCAAAGTGATTACCGAGTGCGTAGGTTCGAGTCAAGGATCGAATGTTGATTTAGCCGGTAGAAATTCTTTCTTCCTTTCTTTCTTTTTCCCGTTTACTTGTTTTTCGTTGATGGATATTATTCTGAGTGTAAATCTGTTTCGTGTATAGGGCTGCGGGTTTTTGATGAGTTGATACCGAGCCGAGTCGGGTTTGGTTTAGTTGAGAGTTTTATTGTGTCGGGTTTTGTGAATATGTTTGTGGTACCGAGAATTGCTTGTTTGTGTTATAATCGTCAAACCATTTTCTCCAAAGTTTAAAGTGAGTTATGGGTCGGGTTTTGGCCACTGAATTCTCTTGATGTCGGGTTTGGTTTGGGTAAAATCCTCTTGTTGATAATTAGACGTTTTGTTAACCGAAAAACCCGGAAACCGAACCTTAGGGTTCTTGGTTTCCTAAACCGAAAGAGATTCTTAAAAAGATAGGGATAAATCATTTTAATTAAGTTTCTGAGTTAAAAATGGATTTCGGGGCTTTCGGGTGTCTCGGGAATATACGGGTTGATGTCGGGATTTAAAACGGGCTTTAAAACTATATGCTGAATTCTTTTGACAGATTGTGTGATCTGACTTTGAGTCCGTTTTTACCAAACTTAAAATATGTTACTGGATTTTTGGCCCGCGCTGGTCTCTACTTTTCTGAGTCCTCTTTCCGTTTCCGCTGACGTCTCGTAAATCTGATTTACCGTTTAAAAGTTATGACTGTTTTATTTAGCTGCTATCAGAATTTCTATCCGTTCCGTTATTCTGTCTTGTGAGCCGGTTTTGAGACCCTTAGAGTCGGAATTTGGGCAGAAGCCACTTGACAATGTTTTGTAGTATTCCGAGTCTAGTTTTCGTGGTTAAAATATGGGGAAAATCTAATGAACGGTTTGGGAGTTATGACCGTTCCCGTGAGAGTGCTGTTTAGTTTCTGCTGAAACTACCTTTGAGCCTAGTCCTAACCCAAGCTTCCTTGTGATTTGTAGGACCTTCTAGGACCTGATTAGAGATGCTTTTTCGTGCTAAGGATATTCAGGAGCTTACGTTTATTCGAGGTGGGTAATCTCACTATAAACTTGTACTTATTTTCGATTCATGATTATGTGCTATATGTTATGAATTGTCTTGTTGGTTGAGCTTGAGTATTAGTTGTGCGATTTATCTGAGTTACCTGTGATCTGAGTTATTTGTGATCTGAGTTATCTGAGTTCTGAGTTCTTGAGTTAAAACACTAAACATAATATACTTGACTTGACACCGAAGAGCACTGGTGTCAGATGTTTGTCTTGGCACCGAAGAGTACTGGTGCCAGACGTTTTGACTCAACACCGAAGAGTACAGGTGTTGAGCCTTGAGTGGTGTGAGGCGGGTCGAGGTTGATCTCTCAGCCCAAGTCACACCGGCGCGCTATATAAATTAAAATCTGAGAAATAAACTTGAGTAATTGAGAATTGAGTAGAGTCTGTAGGGATCAGTTATGTGACTTGAGTTGTTTGTACTTACATGTTATTTTGATATTATTCACTCAGCGGTGGTTGACCCCAAACACCCCCCCCCCCATTTTGCAGGTACTAGAGCAAGTGCATTGGATGAGCTGTTACTCGATGAGCTCTTATGGATTTGTATTCCAAATGTTTATTTTGAGTCAAATGTTTTTAAAACAACTATTTTATTTATTCCGCATTTAAAACCATGAGATGGTTTATTTCTACATTTATGAGTTGGGACCTTTGAGTTACCTGTAGTTTGAGGAAATTAATATATTTTATTGTTTAATTTTTTTTTTTATATTTCCTCTGATTTTTGGGATGTTACAATATGTTTTAAATAAATTAAATGGCATACCACCAACATTTCACATTGATTCAAAGTCACAAATATAACAAATTGACAAAAGCATCCTTCCATTTGGTTGAAAGAAATAACCAAATTCCTTGATATGACTCACACAAAAGTGTGTGATTTAAAATCAACTCCTACTAAATGTGGTGACAAGAAAATCATAATGTATATTGATGATTGTACTACATAGTGATATGTAGGAATGAACCTATATTGTAATTTTACTTTAGAGAAAAGTAAATATGAAGTAATTGATACATTAATTTGTACAAATATGGGGGTATGTCGTGTGTCGACTACTTATCTCTTTCATAAGATATCTCGTGACGGTTAGATGAAACATCGTACGAATTTTGGTTTGAAAGAAAACCGTCTTAGAAATACGTACGAATGTGGGGGTACCTTGCAAAGGTATTTATTCATCTTCTTAAAGTAACATCAATTAAGGATGATATTCCAAATAATTGATGTATAAATTGGCATATATCGTTGTCTAACATTTACATTAGTCAAGTGTACAATGTATAATAGTAAGACATAATAAGACATAATACGATATGATAACTACTCTCAATTGATGTTATCAAGATTAACTATCAAAAGTTAAATGATAACATCGCGGATCCGCTTATGAAAAAGCTTAAGTAGAGAGTTAGTTATAATGGAATGGGACTAAAGCCCTTGGGATAAAGTTTATGCGAAGGAAACCTAACCTAGTTGACTGGAGATCCCAAGATCTAGGTTCAATAGGACAACCTAATTGTATAAACGAAGGGATGTCACTGTGGGGGTAACGGAATTCCTCCAAACATTCTTAAATGGAGTAAATTGTACTACTTCCTAGTCCATTCCTAGTTCAGTGACAATGAGGATAAGCACTACGGCTTTTAATGATTCCTTGTAGAGAATCACCTATGTGAAGGAGAAGTGGGGTCGCTTCGAATGGAATTGTTGGGGCACAATTCTTAGTAGCTCTCGCAGAACCAGGCAGTGTCCATGACCAAGACGGGCACGATAAGAAGATATGAACAAGTCAGGGAGAGTCTTGTGAGAATGTATATTGTCGACTACACAAAAGGCGGTTCAGTTCAAGGACATCGCGTCTACTGACTGCTAGGAGACTAAGTATGCTTCTCAAGGGAAGGTTCAAAGGGTAACACCTACATATCCTTTGCAAGACTTAACTGCTGAACATTTATCGAAATTTTGTTGTGTTTTCGATCGATCTCTACTCATCTGGGGGATTGTTGGAAAATTTTGGACACATATAATTATATATTTAAGTATATATAATTAATGGTTGGTATGTCCAAAATGGAGTGTGATGAATGAGATATCGACTCTCAAAGTGGGGTGTATGGAACAAAGAAATTAAACAAATGAACTAGTGGAAACTCGAACCTACCCACACTCGTCTCCCGGGTTTCATGGGGTTCGGTTTTTATGGTTAAGAAATTCAAATAATAATAATATTATTATTAATATTATTAAGAAGTTTAATGTGTGTCATTAAACATAGAATTGAATTTGGTGGTTTTATTTCTTTGTAATGAATATGTATAATGACAATTATGATTGTTATTAACATGATGACACATTTCTAGTATAAATAGAGATGGTGTGGTTCATTTGTAAGACACACATTCACCAACTTGTCTACACGTACTTACAAGCATCACAATTTGCTCTCTCCATTTTTTAGTGTTCCTTAAACACAAGAACTTTCGATAAGTGTTCGGGCTTGGATTATATTCGGTAGTGTAAAACTACTCGGTTGTTTTACCCTGGGAAATAGACAACGAATCTATTTTAAGGGGATCGTGAATTTCACGAGACTCAACCAAAATTTGTTTTCATCTTTGTTTCTACATATTCTTGTTTCAATCTTGTAATTGTATTGTATTTTATTTAATGAAAATTAGTATTAGCTCCTACACTATTCTTGTGATAACTTCCTGTCCTTTTATTGGTTTAATGATATCTTATTTTGAAACAAAATTTGTTAATTTGGGTCATAGCTAACCTAACATAATGTAATAAAGATAATTAAAAAGATATATACAAATGTTAATAAAACCGTATCCACTTATACAACTTCAATATCACTTAATGAGAATTGGTATTGCTTCCTACTATTTATTCCTATATTATCTTCCTACTCACCACAAGATGGCATATGTACTCCATTAATTATATTTCCTTATATCATCACTTGATTTTGACATTTATCTTCATCCAGTATGTAAGAAAATAAATAGGAACAAATAGTAAAAAGAAATACCATTTATCTTAATTTATATACCATACTGAAAATAGCAAATACGTCATACGTACTGAGTAATGATTTAAAAGGATACAATTTGAAACTTAAAACAATCCTTGTTTGGTGTGAGATTGCCCAAATTGATGATAGTTTTACCTACAAAGCACCATTCTTCTATTTCATTTTTACAGTTGCGTTCAAAGAGTTCCATCATTTTTATGAAGTCCCGAGTAACAAATCTCAACCATTGATTAATAAGATCTAATGGTTTAGATTAATCACATATTTTATACATAGAGGGGTATTTTGGTCATTTAAAAATAAAATATTTTTTTATTTTTTATTTTTTATTTTAGAATTTTTATTTTTATTATTTCTTTTAAAAAAATATTTTTTTATCATTAATAACACATAATGTGATTGCATAGAATCACATGTGATTGTGTACTGAATCACATGTGATTGAACTAAAACATCAAATGAGATTAAATATACAATCACATGTGATTTTACACTAAAATCACATGTGATTAAGTACTATACATAATTATCAAATAAATATTAATTTTAATAAAAAATAATAATAAAAAAATTAAAAAAAAATTAAAATAAAAAATATAAAAATTTAAAATATAAAAAATCGAAATTTTTCTTAAGTGCCAAATGACCAAAATACCCCTTCATGTATAAAATATGTGATTAATCTTGACCATTAGATCTTATTGATCAATGGTTAAGATTTGTTACTCGAGACTTCGTAAAAATGATGGACCTCCTTGAACATTTCTCTTCATTTTTAATGAGTAAATTTCAGGGATCATCACTTATGTTTATACTAAATTTCACATATAATCTTTTCCTTAAAAAAATTACACTGATACTTATTTTTCTCGAAATCTTTTTACACCTACATTCATTTAGCATAACTTTAAATTTTTTTGTTAAGAAAATACATACATAGTACTTTAAAGTTAGTAGTCATTTTTCTGTTAAATAATTAACGGACATTAAAATAAAGGACTTTAGGTGTAAAAGGTTTTGTAAACAAAGACTACCAATGCAATTTTTTAAACAAAATGAATATTCCTATATTTTAGGTAAACCTTAGGAACATCCTTATAATTTACTTTTTATACTTTCAAGAAAAAGAACATAAGTGAAAGTTTGGGTAAACTTAAATCCATGCTTGTTCAACTCAAATCTTTACACATATAATATTTAGGTTTTGTTTGGTAACATGTAAATAATTATTATCTAAATGTTGCAGGGTTCTGATTCAGACTTCCATTACATCTATCTAATTCAGAAGCTGTCATCTTAACTGAATCATTAACAGGCTTACCAAACTGCACCATATTCGTTTGCATATTTATCATCTCAAAATTGGAAACCTCTAAAGCAACTTCAAAGAGAAACACTCGGAAGGAACCATTAATTTTATTATAAAAAAGGATCATAGCAATCATTATGAACAGTAAAGAGATGGATGATCATACAACATTCGATCTATATTCTATGATCATGTACGAGTCTTGAATGGTAGTATGTTTCCGATGATTGCATTATTAATCCACTTAATTCGTCTTCATCTTCATCTTCTAAGCATCCATTTTTTTAACAACCTTAATGACTGTTACGAACTTTTTGCTTCAAAAGCAACTCACGAAGCTCAGCTGCATCAACCTGATTTGTTTGACCCTCAGGCTTATAGTAACCTGTAACTGGATCGGGAACCCATGGAGTCGATTTCTTAGATTCTTCACTTCCTTTTTTCATCATTGCAACACTATTTCCCCTCACGCTTCCATATACACTCCCTTGTGTCACCGATGTTGCAAATCCACGTCTGTTAAATTGCAAATAAAAAATCATTATATATATAATATTATAAATAATAATCATTCCTATTACATGAGCTAGGCCACCGATATCTTGATCATTAGAACATTTTTTTATCAGACATATATAAAGGATTTGAACGTTTAAATGCAACCAGAAATTACCTAGCAACAACAACAGCCAGTTGATCAACAATGAAAGTTGAGATTAGCTTAGCCATTTCTATGATTATAATAATTCAATGAGTACAAATTTAATCGAGCCACAAGATATCGAAACTTCAAGAACGAAAACACGGACAATTTTGTTTGTGTGTGACTGTGTTTTCTTGAAAGATTTGATTTATGAATGGAGAAGAGAGTCATGTTGGTATTTATAGAGGAAATTTGAAGTGGGTTGGGAAAGTTGACCGGGTCCAAATAAAGTTGTTTGACCCGATATACGGTCAAAATGGTCCATAACATGAAGGAAGAGGCGTTTTCGATTTTAATTGCAATTTGCAACTACTATTTAACCTTTTTATGAACGTTAAAGCTTGTGTCCACGTGTCACGTTTGACATGGCATGATATGGTGGCTTGTGAAGTTGGTTACTTTTTGTCACGTAAAAATAAAAGTCGTCCACAATTTGAATGCTTACTTTTTTGTCACGTAAAAAGAGTTATATTCGTTCCAACAATCCAACTGCGCTTTGGTTGAAAACTCCACAATTCAATCCTTCATTAGTATATTTTGTTTCGGTTTAGTAATGCAGTTGATGACGAAGGTTTAAGGTAATTTTATATGTATGTGTAATGCAGTTCATAAAATATTAAGTGAAAAGTTATTTTTAATATAAATGTGTCTACTAAATAGTTAGATTTATGTTTATTATCTCTTATGCTAACCTTGTATATTGTAGGGCCCTTTATGTAATTACGGTATATCTGTAATTCTATATATTGATATCAATATAACGTATAATCCTAATGATATTTCCACAATCTCGAACAAAAATGTTAAACTCACATAACATTGATTTAAAAAGAAAAATTAAAATGTTAGTTTGTTTCACAATTGAGAACCATCTTTTAATTAAGTAACTTCATGAAGTATTAAATATTTTCACATGTGCAGATGGTTGTGAACAAAAAGAAACTTCACAAATAACAATATATGGAAATTTTGATAAACCATAGAAGGGTGCCTTAAAACGAGGCGTTAAGAGAAAAACATTTGTTTTCTTTGTTTAATTCATAGAAAAATATTGAAGGTAGTCTAAGAATTTTAGCTAGTCTCGAGGGACAATTAATAACTATTGCATAAAAAAAAGTCAAAAGTCAAGATCAAGATTCAAACCATACAAGCACATGTGCTTCAATACAACAATACCCCACCCACCTCCGGCGGCCGAAGACGGCGGTCGGCCGGCGGCGGTGGACGGAGGCGGCGGACGGGGGACGGCGGCGATGGGCGGCGGTCGGCGGCGGCGGCGGACGGCGGACGGAGGTGGCCGCCGACGGTGGTGACCGGTTGTGGTGGTCGTGACTGTAAGCACATGTGTTTGAGACACATGTGTTTTGAAAATAAAGGAGTGTATATGTACAGCCAAGCACATGTGTTTCAAGTAATGAAGCACATGTGCTTCATAACGTCAAGCACATGTGCTTCATGATCAAAAGATAAATGACTTGCTTTTAAGTTACATGTGTTCAGGAACAAAATCACATGTGCTTGCCTTTATGAAGCACATGTGCTTCATAATGATATGTTCGTCACTTGTTTTGATTTTTTTTTCTTGTTAGTGAAGCACATGTGTTTCATAACGTCAAGCACATGTGCTTCGTGATTCAAACACAAATGACTTGCTTGTAAGTTACATGTATTCAGGAACAAAAACACATGCGCTTGGCTTTATGAAGCACATGTGCTTCATAATGATATGTTCGTCACTATTTTGATTTTTTTTTCTTGTTAGTGAAGCACACGTGTTTCATAACGTCAAGCACATGTGCTTCGTGATTCAAACACAAATGACTTGCTTGTAAGTTACATGTGTTCAGGAACAAAAACACATGTACTTGGCTTTATGAAGCACATGTGCTTCATAATGATATGTTCGTCACTTGTTTTGATTTTTTTTCTTGTTAGTGAAGCACATGTGTTTCATAACGTCAAATACACGTGCTTCGTGATTCAAAAACAAATGACTTGCTTGTAAGTTACATGTGTTCAGGAATAAAAACACATGTGCTTGGCTTTATGAAGCACATGTGATTTATAATGATATGTTCGTAACTTGTTTTGATTTTTTTTTTCTTGTTACTGAAGCACATGTGTTTCGTTACATCAAACACATGTGCTTCGTATGCTCCTCTGTGTGTTTAGAAACTCATGTTTTTAGTGACTTGAAACACATGTGTTTCGTGACCTGAAGCACATGTGCTTCGAAGTAATACGCTGTGTTTTAGTGAAAGCACATGTGTTTCAATACATCAATACCACCACCACCCCCATTACCGCCAGCACCTTCACTGTCAGCCACCACCACAGCCACCGGCCATCGGCGGCGGACGGCGGCGATGGGCGGCGGCGGCGGACGACGGCCGGAGGTGGCTGGAGGCGGCGGCCGACGGGTGGCTGTAG
Organism: Calendula officinalis; assembly: GCA_963853835.1. Classification (NCBI taxonomy): domain Eukaryota; kingdom Viridiplantae; phylum Streptophyta; class Magnoliopsida; order Asterales; family Asteraceae; genus Calendula; species Calendula officinalis. Next base: position 37,150,800 of record OY970831.1, read on the forward strand.
GTGGGGGATTTGATCTTGACCATTTTGATCCAATGGCTAGGATCTATCCCTTGGGACTATGCAAATCCTTTGGATCAAAATTGTCAAGATCAAATCATAGTGTTTAAGTACATGTGTTTCAAACACATGTGCTTCCAGTCACGACCACCACCACCGGTCACCACCGCGGGCCGCCGCTTCCGACCACTGTCCGCCGCCGGCCCCCGCCGAGCACCGCCGATCGCCGCCTGTGGCCGGCGGCTGCAACCGACGGCGTTGGTGGTGGCTGGCAATGAAGGTGCTGGTGGTAATGCGTTTCAAGTCACGAAACACATGTGCTCTACTGTACATATACACTCCCTTATTTTCAAAAGAACTGTTATTAGTGAAGCACATGTGTTTCTAGCTTACAAACACATGTGCTTCATTACTTGAAACACATGTGCTTGGCTGTACATATACACTCCTTTATTTTCAAAATAACTGTTATTAGTGAAGCACATGTGCTTCTAGCTTACAAACACATGTGCTTGGTTGTACATATACACTCATTTATTTTGAAAAGAAATGTTATTAGTAAAGCACACGTGCTTCTAGCTTACAAACACATGTGCTTCATTACTTGAAACACATGTGTTTGGCTGTACATATACACTCCCTTATTTTCAAGACAAATGTTATTAGTGAAACACATGTGCTTCTAGAAACGAAACACATGTGTTTCAAGTTATGAAACACATGTGCTTGCCTGTACATATACACTCCTTTATTTTCAAAACACATGTGTTTCAAAAGGTGAAACACATGTGTTTCTTCAAACATATGTGCTTCCAGTCAAGACCACCACCGCCGGCTGCCACCTCCGGCCGCCGTCTGCCGCCGCCGGAGGTGGGTGGAGTATTGATGTACTGAAGCACATGTGTTTGTATGGTTTGAATCTTGATCTTGACCTTTGACTTTTTTCTTGATCCAATGACTATTAATTATCCCTTCGGACTAGCTAAAATCCTTGGACTACCTTGAACATTTACTAAATTAACTAATATTGACATAAAAATGTTAAATATTTGCAATGTATTAAATCATTCTAACAAACTATTAAATAAACATTTATATTGTACTAGGTTAAAACCCGCGCGATGTGACGGGCTGCGAATAAAAATCAAAAACCTAATTATAAATTATAAACCTGTAAGTAACATACACGTAAAGTTACCTAATGATCAATTGAAAACTAAGTCCCTACTTTCGTCAGATAATACGAAAAATTAATAAAAGATTTTGTGCATACCTCAAATTGACGAATAATCAATGACTTACAACACAACACAATGCGTACACCTGCAATTTGAAATTGAATCAAATGAAATTAGACCAATTAGCATACACTTGTTAATGCACTGTCAAAAGTCGACAATTGTGAAGAGAAACCACTGTCGAAGTTGCTACATATATATAAACCGGAAAAAGAACAAACATTGATATGCAAGGAAATTGCTAATATATCGCGGCGGTTTGGATTTTTTTTATCGGCATCTTTAATTTGACGGGCGGGATGTGTGGTCTGAAGAAGAAATTCTTTGAACACGGAATCATAAAATATGCGGCGGTTACACACATTCATAGCGTTTTAGGGTCTAATTTGATACCACTTTTAACGGAATTAAAAAGACGGTAGGTTTGATGGGGTGTAAGTAAAACGCCAAAAATTACCCAAATCCGTTACGTTGATAAGTAACCCAGTAATAATGGAAAACTTTATTTCAATTGCCATATTACTCTTTGAATAATTAATGTTAGATGGTAGGTAATGAAATAAATCCGTTATTCATGTTTGAGCCCCTTTCACGACAGTGTAAGAAATATTTACGCGTAAATATGTGGGGGCGAAAATTAGGGGTTTTAAAGCTGGAACATTGATCACGTAAAAAATTCACTGTATTCTACCGTTTAATTATTATATTCATGGAAAACATTGAATTTCTTTTGACTCACAAATAAGTCATTCTACCGTTTATGTAATTGTCCTTGTGACTTTATTGCAATTGCTATATTAATGGAAAACATTAAATTACTTTTGACCCAAAATTATGGAGCATTAAATGTACATATGTAACCAAATCCGTTACGTTGATACCTATCCCAAAATTAATGGAAAACTTTATTTGAATTGCTATATTACTCTTTGAATAATTAATGTTAGATGGGCGGTATATGACATAATTATGTTCAATCCCCTTTCACGACAGTATATGAGATATTTACGCGCAAATAGTCACCAAAGTTGCTACCATGATAAGTGGTAAGTTATATGCCTTGGTACCTAGCCAATCCGGGTTCGAATCTCGGTAGCAACTATTTTAAAAAATTTCATTTACGCGGGTTGGACATTTCCAAAAATGGCAGGTTTGAATTCAGACTTGTCATATTTAGAAATGTGCAATCTGTATTATAAATTAGTATAGATAATTGTAACAACATAATACGTAATTATTCGGACAAAGTTCGGTTTTGTTATTATTTATTATTCCTTTGGATACAAATGAATAAATTTTGTTTAACAATCTTATCTAAATCATCATTAATGAACAATGAATATAGCCAATTACTTGAATATATATGTCGTATAAAATAACTATATGGAAAAGTCAATTTGTGAATAATATATACTAAAACCTCCATAAATTAATAAGGTTGGGACTAAGATAATTTATTAATTTAACGAGATATTAATTTAGCGATAAATTAATAAATTATTAATTTAAAGATAATATTATTATAAAATCAACTTATCTAATACGTATTCACAGGACCTTCAAAATTCTGCATCACATTCACATTCACAAGACCATCAAAATCTCACATTTATGAACTTGTCAAGTTCAATGAACATAGTCAAGTTCAACTGAAAATAATGAATTTTACGAGGTTCAAAGCATTGAATAAATTACCACGGATACCGTCCAAAATTCGGTTGATGATGAAGTTGATGATGATTCAGTTTCTTTGGAACCGGTCACTTTGAAAGAAGCATTGCAAGCGGCAACAACTCTTCACAACTTCCTGTTGCAATACGAGAATACAATGCATCAACTCTTGAGTGCAATTGGGTGATTCAAAGATGAAGCCAATATAGATTTGGAGTTCACAAAAAACAAGTGACTATAGATTCATTGTTTACTTGATAACTGTAGAAATTTGGAATTTTATTTTAGTAATTATTAATTTATAGTTTGGTTGAGACTAATATATTTACATTAGGATTTCAAAAAAATTATTATCTTATTATTTTATCGATTGGGGTCCGACTTTATACTAGTCCCAAGTTGGGACCGGATAAATTATTAATTTTGTCGAGGTTATTAATTTATCGAGTATTAATTTATGAAGGTTTTATTGTAAGTTTTCAAATTTGTTAAATAAGGAATGATACCCCTTCATGGTTTGGAGCATTTCTCATTTATACCAAGAGCCACTTAGACTCCATTATTGATTCATATTCTTATGCTTATTTATGTCGTAATGTACATGAAATAATTATTGTTTTAATAATTTTTGAATTTTCAATACATATTTACGTAGTATTTACCTAATTAAATATTAAACACATGACGTATATATTTTTTTTAGAAACTCTTATTGCTAAGCTAACACTAGATTATTACAACTTTTCATATACTTTCTTCATTTTATTTAACATTGCATTGTTAATTTAAAACAAATACACATTTCTCCAAAATCATTAATCGACGAAGGTGTATGTAAAGCGTCCGTCTAAGTGGGCTCTTGGTATAAATGAGAAATGCTCCAAACCATGAAGGGGTATCATTCCTTATTAAGACTATAGTAAAATGTCTGTATGAGTTTATTATTAAAAAATAAAAGATAAAATAATCGGTTGTTTAATATAGCTTTACGTTCTATAACAATTATTTTAGTTTAAATAAGAACATTGTGAGATAGTTTACTTTTTACTTTTTAATATTTAATATTTATAGGCCAAGCTATATATTTATTCATATAGGTGGTATTACATCACATTAATGTTATTGATTTTAGCATAAATGTCTTATTATAAAATGATTAAAATCAATGATTTTGTTAAATTTTGAATTACATGTTAGACTTTATATTGTCCGTGTATCAATAGTATTTGACCATTCAAATACTTTATAGGTTGGACATGACGTACCTTTTAAGCTATTGTTAAATATTATATCATCAATATGTTCAATATATCGAGGGATCATATACTAAATTTAGGTACACAGACTCCTAGAGAACTGTTATATTTGCTTAGAGGGTATCCATTACCTAAGTGTGATATTCATTTATAGAAAAGTGTCTAAATCAGCATAACTTGGTTGGATGTCGATCCTGACAGTTAAAACATATATATTTCTTTAGATACACCGTCTCGTATATGCATATCATGTGTTATGTATGACAAATGTATACTTACGTGTATCATTTTCGTAATTATAATACTTTTTTTTACAATCATTTCTGCTAATTACTAAGGGGGCGTTTGCCTCAACGTAATCATCCGTAATATAATTGAATTCGGTTGGAATTGAATTCGGTTGTAATTGAATACGGTTATGCGTTTGACTATCAAAATTTTGAGTTAGATATCAATTCAATACTTATGCATTTTTTAAACTTTTTTAGAATTTTTTAAATTTTATTATTTATTATTATTTTTTTATAAGTTTTTAATTTTTAATTTATATTTTATTTTTTTAAATTAAATTTTTTTAATTTTTTTAGAAAATTTTAAAAAATTTTGTTAATTTTTTTTTATTTTTCTATTTTATTTTTTGAATTTTTTGAATTTTTTTTAATTTTTTTTTAATTTTTTAACTTTTTCTAATTTTTTTAATTGTTTAAAATTTTTATTTTTTTTTAATTTTTTTTTTTGGTTTTTAAAATTTTTTGAACGATTTTAAAATCTTAAATATACAAAATATTTAAATTTGTTAGTTCATTAAAGGACCGTAATTGAATTCATAGAGTGTCGGGACGGATTTCAACTATAACGAATATCGTAATTCGAAATTACGAGAAAAAAAATCCATCCAAATGTCCCTCCGTAATGTAATTGAATTACAATTAAGAAGGATTACTTCAAAATAAGCGGGCCTAAGTTTTTGAACTGTCAAGGTAATTAGATTTTAATAGTGTTTGGAATTTGATACTTCCTTATCAGCCCATTAGCAATAATATATCACAACCAAATAACTCACAGCCTATAGCATGGCAATCCATAACTCACGACTTTTTTTTCTTCACATTTATTTCATTGTTTTATGTTTAATCGTTATATATACTCTCTTTCTACCTCTCTATCTCTTTTGTTTTTGTTGATCTATCTCTTTTGTTTTTGTTGAAGCTATGTGCTTTATTAGTAGAGTGTTTAATATCATTATCATCTTTTTTGATTTCTTTTTCAATTTCTAATGATGATTTGTTTCCTTTCATGTTTACAATAAAAAAAAAAAAAAAAAAAAAAATTTTTATCAAGAGTCACAATTCTATTTTTTTCTTTCATGGTAATAATATCATTTTATTTCATGTCAAGAGCCACATCTTTATTTCACGTAATCGTTTAATGTTGTAGTTTAATAGTTCAAGAATTATAGTTCTATCTCCTTTGCTTTCTTTTGAAGTCATGTGCTTATAAATTGTGTACTTTATGTCCATGCGGATTACCAATACGCTGATATCTTCACCAAAGGGTTAACTTGTCGACTATTTACTAGCTTCTATTTCAGTCTCTTTATGGCCAACTACAAATTCGATTGCAAGAGGGAGTATTAGTCAAAACATAAGAATGAGAATCTTTAGTTTCATATTTTAATATTTTGCATTTATGTCATTTTAATGTGTATGACTTATTTCCTATTTTATGTTTGTAACTCCTATTTAATTTATGATATTTATACCAAATTACTCAATGAAAAAAAAAAAGAAGAATTGAAAGTGAATTATCAATTTCTTCGAACAACACTAATCTTAACGAAAAAACAAAGTTTGATGCTAAGTACTCTTTTCTTCGTTGGTAATGCGACATTTTGCCCTAATTACTATTCATTTAATCACATCAAAATGTGATTTTATAAGTTTATTACATCAAAGTATATTTTTTATAGTATAATATACACGATAACGATTGACGTACAATTTCATATATACATGTCATATAGTTTTCGTTAAATGTATATTCATAATGGTTCCTAACTGTAAACCAAACTAACCTTTCATACATCATTTTGCTACACACAATTTCATTAAGTTGTGTAAACTAACCATATCCCGAATTTTGATACATGAAATAGCAAAAGCGTTACCCTTATATAGAACCCCAAACTATTGTTGATTGTTCAGTTTTCATAAGGGTGAAGTCGTCATTTCACATGGAATCTCTCTCGCAGAAACATAGCTAAGCAAGATTGTTGAGTTGTAAATTTAAGGAAATTTGTGATCAGTAGCAAGTCTAGCGCATGCATCAAGTTTTGTTGAATTTTATTTTTGTTCTCAAGGGGCATTATTGGCAATTTTGGCAGGGAACATTGAATTGTACTGCCAGCATAAGCAGATGTACTATCCTTGTTTTTTTTTTTTTAATGGAAAATCTTAATCTACACTTAATTTCCACATATGTCCAAGACGAGACTTGAACCCCCATCCTCAAAGTTGTGAGACAAACACCATACCACTAGGCCAAATGCCATTTGGTGTACTATCCTTTGCAATGAGAGTTGAAAGATAATATTGATTTCTACTAAATATTTATACATATATTTCTACTCGTTTGATCAATACATAAATTGAGGCACTGTACTCACGATTTGGAATCATCTTCTACCATTAGTAAACGGAAATTGATTATTGGAGAGACTATTATGAGCCTTTTACTAAAGCTTGACACCATCCAGGTATGTATACTATACAGCTATACTATGGACAACTTGATTTCTATATTTTTCATTTTCGCATACTAAATGTTAGTCAAATTAGTCACAAATATGAAAATCTTATGAGAAGAGACGATTCTAATACTAGTCTTCAGGGTCTGCATCCAATTGTACGGGATGTTAGAAAATCAGTTGTAAAAGAGTTTGTGGGTTTACTAGAGAAGCTTGATTCTCTAAAATCTGAAACCCGGATTGAGTGTATATATTTTCCATTATTGCAGGTTTTGGCTAGTCGGAGTTTATATAATACGATTCTTATATTTAGGATGTGGGTGATGTAGGGGTGAGCGATTCTTATATTTAGGATGTGGGTGATGTAGGGGTGAGCGCGGTCCAGAAACCGAACCGTAACAAAAAATGACGAATTTTCAAAACCAAAACCGAACCGGTTACATGTTATTGGTTTTGGTTCGGTTCGGTTTTATTAGCCTAAATGCTCATCCTATTCGAGACCGAACCAAACCGAAACCAATAAAACCGAAACTGAAAATTATGCATTTTCAAAATTAAAACCAAACCGGTTACATGTTTTAGGTTTCGGTTGCTTTCGGCTCGCTTCGATTTTTTCGGTCCAAATGCTCACCCCTAGGGTGTTTGTATAGTACAACTGTTTTAAGTTACAAATCAGGAACTATTCATGTGACGGAAAAAGTAAGAGACAAAATACCAACTTCAAGGATAGTTTATGTTTTTTACTCTTTAATTACTCAATTAAAGCTAGTGGTTATTACATTCATTGAATATTTTCTTTGAATTTAAATACAGCTTGCTTATTTCTCGTGTGGTGGAAATACGGTCATTTGTGTCTTTGAAAATGTTAGTATATGTCCAAGTGTTTATTTTCATTAGTTACTTTTAATGGATCTAAATGGTTTTGTAGGAGTCAATAGCATTAGATGAGGATCTTTTGGCTACTAGTGCAAGATTACTTGAAACCCTAGTTTTTGTTGGTATACAATTTGGGGTTTCCATAAAGAAACGTTCATTGACATATATCAACAATTGTGTTTGCCACGAAGGAATAATAAAATCCAACAATAACATCCGTTGCATATTCCAATTTGCATGCATATCTTCCCCTATATATGGAACTACATATGATTGTAGTTTGACACCTCACCCGTTTCAAGCTATTTGATTGGCTGATAATGCCACGTGTAATTACTGGTTGGCCAACGTTTTCCTCACAAACTTCCGTAGACTTTATATGATGCAGTTATTTCTATGCGGATTTATAGGGGGCGAGATCTTCCATCTTCAATCCCTTTGTCACGATCCAATCTTCAATCGGCTGCTTAATTCTCAATCGATGCTGCTTCTCAATCGTTCCTCAATCGATCGCTGCTTCGTCAATTATTCCTCAGTCACCTTCTTCCTCAATCCATCGCTGCTTCCTCAATCGATCGATGCTTCCTCGATCAATATGATATTTTTAGTTAGAAATCAAGTTTAATTGCTTCGCTTTGTACCAAAACCGTATATTTTTAGTTTTGAATTTGAAGCAGCATACTTTTGAGTATTCTAATTGATTTTGGAAACATGTGATTGAGATTTTCGTGTTCTAAAAATTGAATGAATTTTTGTATATGTACGCCCATTACAGATGCTTTGTATAATGCCTATAACCTGTTCGATGAAATGCCTTAAAGAACCCCGGTTTCATGGAGTTCATGATTAGTGAGACTGGTAATTATATCATGTAGATGTCATAATATATACGACCTCCTTTGCCTGATTAATTGTAGGTGGGTTATATGATGCAAAAGATTATGGTGATTTTGCTGCTGCTAAACAATGTCGAATTGAGTCATTGTTACAGAATTGGTGGGTAGAAATCTTATATATGTTATATATTATATGTTGTTTTTCCAATTTCGTATTTCATTTGATTAATAAATGTTGATATTTGCAGCCTCAAACCCCGGCAACCCCAGCTACTGGATCACAAACTTTGTTTATGGGCAATTTAAGTTTCTCTATCAAAGAGGAGGATGAGTACGTATTAAAAAAAAATCTTATTTTTATTGTTTAAGATCATTTCTGACAATTTAGGTTTAAACTGCAGAACTGATTTCTTCACAGATGCTGGTGAAGTTGTTGAAGTTCTTTTTGTGAACATACCCTCCAAAAAGTAAGATTATGAAATAATATTGGATGCCAAAAAGTAAGATTATGTCACAGTTCAACAACTTCATAATCGACTTATGTTCCTCCATCTTTAATGCAGGGTATGTTCCATAAACCTCTAAACAGAGCTTAGAGCTTTTGATCTAGAATCTAAAGTGTGAATTAAGAGGGTTTTATCAACAACTTCATCTGGTAATTTTCTTGAGGTACATTTTTTCACATCGTGATGAAAAGGGTTTTGAATCTAAAGGGTGAATTAAGAGTATTGATTTAAGATGGTTTTATCCTACATTATACTTTATCATTTTTAGAGATTTTTTTGATTTTTATTGAATTTTTTTAGCACGTCCTTTTATTACTAAATGGGTCGATAAGGATACCAATAAAAAAAACTCAACTTTTTTTATAAAAAAAATCACTAAAAATAGTAAATGCTCATATCAGGGATTTTTTATATTTTTATTGATTTTTTTTAATTTTTTTAGCATATCATTTTACTACTAAATGGGTCGATAAGGATAACAGTAAAATAAAATTCAAAAACATACCCAAAAATCACTAAAAATAGTAAAAACTCATATCAGGGATATTTAACATTTTAGAGATTTTTTTGATCTTTTTTGATTTTTTTTAGCATATCTTTTTATTACTAAAAGGGTCGATAAGGATAACAGTAAGAAAATTTCAAAAAAATATCAAAAAATCACTAAAAATAGTAAAAACTAATATCAGGGATGTTTAACATTTTTAGAGATCTTTTTTTAATTATTGTTCAATTTTTTAGCACAAAAAGTCACGATGTAAAAGCAATTTAAAAATGCAATTTAATATGTAAAAATTAGTTTAACCCTAATTAATAATTACCTTTCACAGTCAACCTAGATAAATAGGGTTAAACATAATATTTTAACCTTTGATGTAAAAGCAATAACCATAAAATTATTAAATGCACATTTCGAATAGTTGACTGCTTCTAAAGTCAAGCAATAGAATTCTGTTTTAACAAATTCCAAAAAAATTAGGAAACGGGTCGAAATGAATGCCTTTTAATGCTGAATATGACTGCGACCCATTATAGATAACATAAAACACAAATCAACCCATTTATAAGTAAACGGGTGGAAATGAATGTCTTTACATGCTGTATATGACTGTGATCTCTTTTTTGTTTGATGGTGTTTTAGTATTTTCTGACAAATGGATGATTATATTTTCTTGAAATTAGTATGTTATTTTCCCTAAAAATGGATGATTTTTTTTTTAATTTTAATTTTGTGATCTGCAGGATAATGAATTGCGGTATCGGTTCATATACAATCATTTCCCAAGTTTACGAGAGGAGGTAATACAATCTTTAACGAGTAGAAATAAAATCATATTTTTAGCTATTAATTCAGATTAATTATAGTTAAAATATTAAACTTTCTAATTTATTGGCAGGATATTATTGGAAAAACAGACGTAGAAATATTCAAAGGTGGTGGTGTAAAAGAATCACAAGATTTCAAACGAGAAGTTTTGGAAAGAGGATTACCAGCAAAAAGAGAAATTACTTTTGAAACCGAATTATTTGGAGCAAAAACGTTTTTAATTTACGTTGAACCCGTTATTAGTAAAGATGGAGAAAAAATTGGTGTAAATTATATGGGTATGGAAATCACTGATCAGGTGAGACCATATTATCTTCTTCATATTCTAAAATATTACTAAAAAAGTTTAACGATTTTTTAAGTTCGTAGTTAATTATGAATGCATTTGTTTTCTTTCAATTTGGTAGACACTTAAGTGTGTTACATATTGATAAAATTCCATTAACTTTCACTTTCATGATAATTTTTATTATAAAGAAGTTTTATTTAGACTTTGTGTACCATTTGTGATATGTATCAAAACACGTTTAACATCATTTCAATAATAGATTACTGTGTTTATTTCTTTAATTTTTTTTTTTGGTATATTCCTTTTTATTTCTCGAAGCATGCCCGCCCAATCGGGCGGGCTATGAAGCTAGTGTTTATATATGCACATGTATGTTACAATATTTGAAAGCTGGTCAAAAGATTAACGATAATGTTGAAGAAAAACTAAGAGAAACATTCTACAGCGAGGGGTCACAAGAATGGAAGATAGGGATTGACAAAAAAAGAAAGATCATAGTTGGCAGAAACATTTTATGCATATAACTATAAACTAAGTCTTTTGTTGGTTTTTGTTCATATGGATTGATGGATTTAGATGGTTGCTTGTTTTAGGTTGTTTGATATTGTTTTGTTGATATGGATTGATGGACAGTTGTAGAACTATTCTAGATTCTAGATTGTTATTGTTTTTTTTTTTTTGTATTAATTATAATCTAGATTATAAATGTTCATGATACATGAAAATGAATACTGATGGTTGTTTTTATGGTTATTATTTGGATTTATCTTTGTATAGATTATAATATTGGATAGAGAAAGGAAAACATAAACTAGGAACAACTATATATAGTGAAAATGCAAAATGCAATTGCAAGTATAAAAATGCAGATGCAACTGCAAGTATGAAAATGCAAATGCAACCGACAATATGAAAATGCAAATGCAACTGACAGTATTTAAAACATAATCAGAATGTAAAAGTTTATAGAATAACTACAAAAACGAAAATGCAATCAAAATGCAAATCCAAATGACAATTTTCAAAAAATTGGTTAAAAATTCAGGGAATAACAAGATTTGATGAAAAAATAAAAATTAGATGCAGAAATGAAAGTGCAAATTGGAAATTCAGTATTTGAATAGAACCAATATTTATAAATTCAGGAAACAACTATATAAAATGAAAATGCAAATACAAATGCAACTGCAAGTATGAAAATACAAATGCAACTAACAATATTTAAACCAGAACTATAATGTAAAATTTCAGGGAAAAACTAAATTAAATGACAAGGAAATGTAAGTATGAAAATGCACATGCAACTGACAGTATTTGAGGAAAACCCAGTATTTAAAATTTCAGGCAATAACTATATATAATGAAAATACAAATCTAAAAGTATGTTTAACTACATTCGGTAAGAATATAAATTAAAACCAATAAAAAATAATGTGCCATTCAAGAAAATCATGCATCATCATTTACTCATGTTTTTTCAGTGCATCTTCTACTTTTTTTCCTTTCTGGACCAGTGCGAATATTATGCGGATCATCGTTGTCACAATGACCACACTTTCTCCATATTGAAGTTTTTAGCATCAAGCTTTGTAAAATCAAATCCTTGTGCTCCACAAACCTTTGATAAATTACGATGACTAGTAACTGACCCAACACTAGCATCATTCATCTTATGTAGCAAATATTTTCAAAACCAATTCGAAGAGAAGCTGGGAGATGATCAAAATCTATAAGCAAATAAAATAAACAAAAACTAACAAAAGGGTGAAACTTTACAAAATAACTACATAAAATGAAAATGCAACTGCAAATATGAAAATGAAAATGCTAGTATTTCAAACAATTATTTAAAATTTCAGGGAATAACTAGGTATAATGAAGGGGCCTATGCCAGTTCGAAAATGCAAATGCAAATGCAAAAACCAGTGTTGAAAACAGTTGGTTAAATGTTCAGAAAATGACTACATAAAATGAAAATGCAAATGTCATTATTTGAAACAAGTGTTTAAAATTTCAGGAATAACTAACTATAATGAAAATGCAAATACAACTATCAGAATGAAAATGCAAAATCAGAAAATGAACATTAATTTCAGCATATTGACCAATTACAAAAATCATTCATGAAACTAAACAAATCTGTCAACAAAACTACAATAACATATCTGAATATTGGTTACTAGCATATCATACACAAAAATTATTCAATTAGACTAAAACATCATATCATACACAAACACATCAGCTTAAACATTCAATTAAACATTATTGAAATTAAAAAAGGTATTGGAATCAACAAATTACTATCATTATGCATTTCCGGATTCAATTGGAAATCATATTCGGTAGCCATTGGAGCATAATTTAGAGAAATTTAGCTAATACATGAATCGAATGAAGAAATTGAAAGGAGTAGAAATCATAAGTAATTGAATGGTTAAGATCTACGACCAACTTGAAGTTTAATCTGATTCCTTCATTTGTAGTTGACTTACGGTTCATATAGGAGCTGATTTAGGGCTTGTAGCTGATTTGGGTTCGTATAAGAGGTTATTTTGGGTTCTTAGCTGATTTAGGGTTCAAATTGGTATGTATTTTATATTGAAACAACTAATGTAGGGTTCAAATCACTGTTTGTAGTTGCTCCATTCATGGTACGGATGAAGAAATTAGACACAAAGAAATCGTTATATGGATCTGCGTATGCTTATTTGAAATAGGAGCTGCCAATGATGGTTTGGGTATTTGTACACTAAGAATTAATGCGTATTTGATGGTTAGGTTTATGAAGAATGATTAAAATCTTACATGTTTTTAATTAAGAAAAGCCATTGATGGAGCTTTGGAGGAGATGTGAAGAAGACGAGTCATGGAAAATTGAAACACACAAGGAATGAGGGAAAAACAAAAGGGACGGTAGAAAATATTGTTCTAGGAGGAGGATATGACAATCATGCCCTTAAGTGTCCTTGAATGTTTTAATTTAATCAATGCTCTTAGCTGCTTTTTTAGGTTCTCTAAATAACGTAAGTTATTTCTTAATCCATATTCATGAACACAATATTTTATATAATTAGTCATATAATCTATCTCTTAATTTTGTTGAAGAAACATATGCGATGCTAACGGATGACACCGAGTAACATGTAAAAACGTACTAAAAATCTATATATGTTATTTTAAATCTCTTATATAATAAAATGAAAATGAAGTACTTCTTCCGATTCAAAATAAGTGATACACTTTGGGTTTCACGATTTTTGAGGCAAAAGATTATAATGATGATTAAATTAGATTAGTTGGATGATTAGTGGAGAATGAGTCACAACTTTGAATAAAGTGTAACACTCTGAAACCCAGCCTAGTGTTTTATCACTTTCGGTAAGTGATAATAATATTAAATAATATATTTGAATTAATTGATATTTTAATCAAATGGTTAAAAATAGTTGAAATTATAATATTTAGGTATTTTAATGATTTTTATGTCATTAGATTCATTTTTTTAACCAACTAACTAAATATATCTTCATTGTTGGAAACAGAATTAACTAGGTATTTTAAATAAATTAAATGTAAATAAGATAACAGGTATTTGTACTATAAGTTTAATGAAACCTACCTCCTTTTTCAACTATACACGTGTGTGTGTATGAGAAGTTGAGGATGTGTTGTCCCCCTCTTTTTCTTGTACGTGTTCCATCCAAAAGAAAACCCAAATATATACATTTTTAATTATTCTCCATCTTTTAGTGTATGTACGTAAATTCTTCTTGTAAATGACGAAGAAAAGCTAGAGATCCAGATTATAATCTATAATTGAAGCTTGATTAAAGTAAGAATTTTCTCTTTAATTAGTGTTCTTGATTTCTTATTAGAAGCTTAACCTAGATTTTGGGTGTATGATGAAATTCTTATAAAATGATTAAATTGGTATCTATTTTGTTAGCTGCTAATGGTTATTGATATATTTTATGAATACCTTGTTAAATGTCATTTTAGTTTGATGATTTGTCTAGCAGTCAATTTAAGAGTGATTTTTGGAGAAATTGGTATAAACATTAATTTTGAAGGATGAAGTTTTATGCTTGGCGTGATTGTTCTAAGTTAATTGTTGTGTTAAGATAATGGCTATTAGGTGGGAATTAAGTACAACATGGAATTTGTGGTTTAGTCACAAACTGCTTAGTATTGAGACAATCTTAGTATTTTCATGAAATTGTTAAAATATTAAATTATGTATTTGATATCATAAAATATTATATGATTATTGGAATAATTAGATGAGCATGTAAATAATCGTTGTAGATAATGTGGCATGTTAAAAAACTGTAAGTTGTGGTCTAACTTGAAATATGTATTTTGACTTATTTGTAACAATGGCTAGAAAGTGAGTTAGTTAAATATTGATGCTTGACTTTAACTTTAAATATGTCAAAGTAGTCAAATAAGTTAAATGGTCAAAATGGTAATGAAGTATGAACAACAAGCAAGATTGTTAGTTGAACTTTGATTTCAATGAAGTTAAAGTGGTAATTGTTGCAAGTAATAGCACAAAACTTGTTATTAATACCATGAAATGTTAGTTGGTATTTTCGGGTCAAATTGGTACTAATTCGGGTATTGTTTTAATTATCAGGAAAAGGAAAGAGGCTCAGTGATATTAGACAACTGAGTGGAAAGAGACTTGGCAAAGGTGAGTGGATTTATAACCTTTGTATTGTTTAAATTGCAATGGTTTTGGTTGCAATTGAAAGTGTTTAGTGCTGATCAGATAGTGCTGATCAGTTAGTTCTGACCCAGTTAGTGCTGATCAGTTAGTTCTGACCCAGTTAGTGCTGATCAGTTAGTGCTGACCCCGTTAGTGCTGATCAGTTAGTGTTGATGAGTTAGTGTTGATGAGTTAGTGTTGATCAGTTAGTGCTGATCAGTTAGTGCTGATTTAGTTAGTGTTGATCCGTTCGTACTGCTCTCTTATTTCTGGACCAGTATTAGTAGTATAATGATAATTAACTGGCTATGTGTTAATTGAATGATATGTGCACATGGAAAATGATATGTGCACATGAAAAAGTATAGAGGCAGCTTGACTGGGTGGCTGGGCTTTCGTTTACTGTTAGATAACGGTAATTGTACCTTGACATATTCGTTGTGTCTTAAGGAAGCTTTACCATTGCTAATGAGTAAAGGGCTATCGGTAAGCTGTTGTTAGGCCCACAACAGTTGTAAGGTTCTGCAAAACCGCCGGACCTCTCGTTATTTGTGAATCTGTAAAGATTGTGAATCTGTAAAGATTGTGAATCAGTGAAGATTGTGAATCGAGATTGTTGTACTTAGACAATATAAAGTGTTATATTTTCATTCACTTAGCTTCGTGCTAATCCCCCACTATGTTGAATCTTTTACAGGTTGTAGATGGATGAGTCTTTTGGAGAATATGAATAGGAATGATTGACCAAGACTTAAAGAAATGATTTTGATGTCGAGCTGTAATGTTAAGTAACACTGTTTTGGAAAGTTAACTTTTGTAAAACTATACATCTTATGTTTTTTATAACTTGTGAATAACAAGTTATATATGTGAAATTTTGAAACGCTTCCTCATGTGTTGTAAAAAAAAAATGGTTCAGATTTTGAGGTGTTACAATTTGGTATCAGAGCCTTGATTTGGCGGTGTGTACACATGTAGTTAGGTGTAGCATTCCCAAATCTTGGCTCAAGTTTGGTCAAACATTCCTAGTGTGTGGGGATTAGGAAAGTGTGGGTAGTATGATAGATATTAGTATGTAGGGTACTAACGGTTTAAACTAAAAATTTTTGAGATGTTGTGATTGAGTTTACAGGTATGACAGATGAAGAGAACCCGACCCCCTTGACCCTGGAAGTGTTGATACATCAGGTAACGACGCATATATAAACGAGGTAAAACTTATACATATGTTGGAAAAGCAGACACACGGATCATTTTGTAACAATACTTTAGATTTCTATCACATATGGGATTGGATCAATAATATACTTACAAACAATTAGAGGATTACAATATTTGGAATCAGTTTCAAGACAAGCTTTATGAATCACACCGTAGTATTTTATGATGGTCTGAAAAAAAAAATAGTTTAAGAAACTACAGATGACCGAGAGAATGACAGTTGCTGAGTTGATAAAACTGTTTAATTAGAAGTCGAAATTTATATAATGGTGGGTACAT
This sequence comes from Calendula officinalis, assembly GCA_963853835.1. Taxonomy (NCBI): domain Eukaryota; kingdom Viridiplantae; phylum Streptophyta; class Magnoliopsida; order Asterales; family Asteraceae; genus Calendula; species Calendula officinalis. Next base: position 37,167,753 of record OY970831.1, read on the forward strand.
GATGAGACTTCACAGGTACGACAACTTATTGGAGTTGTTTCCAGAGTATAGGGGCACAATTAGGTTAACCAGTACCTCAGCTCGGGCTTTTATGACGGCCAAATTAGTTGAGAGAGATGTTAAAACCTGAAATGTAAAGAATAAGGAAAACGTGTCATTAAAGAAAGCAAGATATTAATATTTTGGGTTCTGACAAAATAAAAAAAGGCGGGAAAATCGGAGACAAGGGAATCGAAATCAAAGACAAGCAGATAGTGTCGAGTCAAAGAGTTTAATGGTACAATAAATGCAGATTTTTCATTTAAGATCTGGTACCGAGTTGATTATGCGATGTGTTAGGTGTGGAACTATCAGATACATGGAAAATGATTGTGAACTTCCTCGTAATGTGTGGTGGAATTGTCAAAGTGAGAGGTATAGATTGACTGAATATCCTACAGAAAAGAGAGTGTGTAAAGGTCAAGGACTGGGTTGTCGGGGATTGTCATCTGCGAGAAATAAGAGAAAGAATGCTACTTCTCGTGAGAGTAGAGCTTACTAGATGACGGTGGATATTGCTACCATCGCTGATGATGATATAACGGGTATGTTTTCGATAAACTTAATACTTTATTTATGTCACGTAATATTAGTATAAATTGTTTATGTATGTTTTGTGCAAATATGTGATATATTGAAAGTAATTGATTTTGTGTTCCTTCACTTCATGAGAATTGAAGATGATTGGTGGTGTTTAATTCCAGTCACAATATCTGAGACTGAAGTTGAATTTGATTTTCATGATAAATATTGTAAAATTCCTGAATGAAATGCTTATAACTGAAATTGATGTAATCATAAGTATATACTGAGTGGTCCGGGTGGGACTAGTGATTAGAATAAGGGAATGATTATAGTGACTTGCGGGGTGTGAGTTGCTCATTAAGTGTTCGTGTTATTCGATGTTGGAGCAAATAGCTCATTTATGTTTTGTGTAAATTGGTGATAAGATAAAATTAACTGTATGAGTTTTTCCTTTGCTCCACGAGGAGTGAAGATGATAGGATGTATGTCGGCTTCAGTCACAATATATGTGACTATAGATTAATTTGAATATAGTGGTAATTATTGTAAACCCTGAAATATAAAGCTTATAATTAAAATTGATGTAATTATAGACGTTGGCTGAAATGTCTAAGTAAGACTAGCGGTTGGTATAAGAAAGAGAAATTCTTGTGGTGACCTGTTGTATCACATGTAGTGACGTGTAGAGTGAAGGCTGAATATATTGGTTCCATAAATGTGAATCTATTATTACCTTTGTTATGGGTGTAAATATGAAAGAGATAATGACAAATATCTGAATGATTTTTGAATGACCTGAAAGAATATATGATAAATTTATCTAAAATGTCTCCTGAGCTAGAATTGGAGTATGAAAAAATTAACTTAATGAACCTAGATTGGCTAGTATTTCGGGTGGTTTTGTGAATGATAGATTGGTGATATCCTCAACATGCTATAAAATTGAATTTAATTATGAGAATTACTTGAGAGAAGTGTTGGACAAGATGAGATTGGACGTTGTATTATGTGATAATTGATTCGAATTTTGCATAAGAAAGATATAATTTGAAATTTAGTGGATTATGACCGTAAGTTTGATAGTGGTGATTGAAAATTTTGAGTATCGAGACAAAGTTAGAGAATAAAAAGTGTACGAAATTTCGATGGAATGGTGAACAAGATGTAAAATTATAGACTTTGAAATGATTGTTGTGACCGTAAATAAGGAAACTTTGAGATTGTCTATGTTTTTGGATTATTAAAAGACATGTGAAGGATTATTTTAACCATAACTTGCGATTTATAATTGTTGTTATGCCTTAAAACTATGGAGACCTTATTGCTTAATATGAGATGCATCGTTTACGCAGACCACGAAAGGATGTATACCATTATAAAGAAGATGATTAGAATGTATTAGAGGATTATGAATTTTAAAAGTGAAGAAAAGTTGTTAATGCCCATGCTTGGATTTGTAAAGAAATTATAGACAGTATTTATTTTGGAACAAGTTGAGATAGTTTTGAGTTAGTGGATTGACTAAAAGTATGACAAAGTGGATTTCATAAATGATTGTGATGATGTAAACAGAATGAAGGAACTGTATGGGTTATTATTATATGAGTAAAGAAAACATTATTTCCTATGCTTTGGAGATATAAGAAATTACGGGAAACTAACTATTTTATGTGAATTAGAACAAATTCGAAGGTGAGGATGAAATAAAATTTTGACAAAAAGGAGATTGATTTGATAATTTAAAGGATTAAAGATTGATCAATATCATATTGGGTACCGATACTTGGTAGTTCTTAAATTTGACTTTATTAGTGAATTAAAGAAAAGAAAGATGATAAATGTTGCACAACTTGTTGGACGAGTTCATAATTGTGCACCATTAAAAGAGATTATTGAATGTTGTTTGGGTAAGTTGAAATAATTGGAGTTCTCGAGGCGGTATGGGAACATTGGGAGTATTACTTTAATGTGACTGATTAAGAACAAGATGAAAATTGTTAATTGATTAGTTTGAGCGTGATGAGATTCCGAGGACGGAATCTTTTTAAGGAGGGTAGATTTGTAACACTCTGAAACCCAGCCTAGTGTTTTATCACTTTCGGTAAGTGATAATAATATTAAATAATATATTTGAATTAATTGATATTTTAATCAAATGGTTAAAAATAGTTGAAATTATAATATTTAGGTATTTTAATGATTTTTATGTCATTAGATTCATTTTTTTAACCAACTAACTAAATATATCTTCATTGTTGGAAACAGAATTAACTAGGTATTTTAAATAAATTAAATGTAAATAAGATAACAGGTATTTGTAATGAAACCTACCTCCTTTTTCAACTATACACGTGTGTGTGTGTATGAGAAGTTGAGGATGTGTTGTCCCCCTCTTTTTCTTGTACGTGTTCCATCCAAAAGAAAACCCAAATATATACATTTTTAATTATTCTCCATCTTTTAGTGTATGTACGTAAATTCTTCTTGTAAATGACGAAGAAAAGCTAGAGATCCAGATTATAATCTATAATTGAAGCTTGATTAAAGTAAGAATTTTCTCTTTAATTAGTGTTCTTGATTTCTTATTAGAAGCTTAACCTAGATTTTGGGTGTATGATGAAATTCTTATAAAATGATTAAATTGGTATCTCTTTTGTTAGCTGCTAATGGTTATTGATATATTTTATGAATACCTTGTTAAATGTCATTTTAGTTTGATGATTTGTCTAGCAGTCAATTTAAGAGTGATTTTTGGAGAAATTGGTATAAACATTAATTTTGAAGGATGAAGTTTTATGCTTGGCGTGATTGTTCTAAGTTAATTGTTGTGTTAAGATAATGGCTATTAGGTGGGAATTAAGTACAACATGGAATTTGTGGTTTAGTCACAAACTGCTTAGTATTGAGACAATCTTAGTATTTTCATGAAATTGTTAAAATATTAAATTATGTATTTGATATCATAAAATATTATATGATTATTGGAATAATTAGATGAGCATGTAAATAATCGTTGTAGATAATGTGGCATGTTAAAAAACTGTAAGTTGTGGTCTAACTTGAAATATGTATTTTGACTTATTTGTAACAATGGCTAGAAAGTGAGTTAGTTAAATATTGATGCTTGACTTTAACTTTAAATATGTCAAAGTAGTCAAATAAGTTAAATGGTCAAAATGGTAATGAAGTATGAACAACAAGCAAGATTGTTAGTTGAACTTTGATTTCAATGAAGTTAAAGTGGTAATTGTTGCAAGTAATAGCACAAAACTTGTTATTAATACCATGAAATGTTAGTTGGTATTTTCGGGTCAAATTGGTACTAATTCGGGTATTGTTTTAATTATCAGGAAAAGAAAAGAGGCTCAGTGATATTAGACAACTGAGTGGAAAGAGACTTGGCAAAGGTGAGTGGATTTATAACCTTTGTATTGTTTAAATTGCAATGGTTTTGGTTGCAATTGAAAGTGTTTAGTGCTGATCAGATAGTGCTGATCAGTTAGTTCTGACCCAGTTAGTGCTGATCAGTTAGTTCTGACCCAGTTAGTGCTGATCAGTTAGTGCTGACCCCGTTAGTGCTGATCAGTTAGTGTTGATGAGTTAGTGTTGATGAGTTAGTGTTGATCAGTTAGTGCTGATCAGTTAGTGCTGATTTAGTTAGTGTTGATCCGTTCGTACTGCTCTCTTATTTCTGGACCAGTATTAGTAGTATAATGATAATTAACTGGCTATGTGTTAATTGAATGATATGTGCACATGGAAAATGATATGTGCACATGAAAAAGTATAGAGGCAGCTTGACTGGGTGGCTGGGCTTTCGTTTACTGTTAGATAACGGTAATTGTACCTTGACATATTCGTTGTGTCTTAAGGAAGCTTTACCATTGCTAATGAGTAAAGGGCTATCGGTAAGCTGTTGTTAGGCCCACAACAGTTGTAAGGTTCTGCAAAACCGCCGGACCTCTCGTTATTTGTGAATCTGTAAAGATTGTGAATCTGTAAAGATTGTGAATCAGTGAAGATTGTGAATCGAGATTGTTGTACTTAGACAATATAAAGTGTTATATTTTCATTCACTTAGCTTCGTGCTAATCCCCCACTATGTTGAATCTTTTACAGGTTGTAGATGGATGAGTCTTTTGGAGAATATGAATAGGAATGATTGACCAAGACTTAAAGAAATGATTTTGATGTCGAGCTGTAATGTTAAGTAACACTGTTTTGGAAAGTTAACTTTTGTAAAACTATACATCTTATGTTTTTTATAACTTGTGAATAACAAGTTATATATGTGAAATTTTGAAACGCTTCCTCATGTGTTGTAAAAAAAAAATGGTTCAGATTTTGAGGTGTTACATAAAGTGAGGTTAATGATGTTTAAAAGTAAAAAGTAAGGGTAAAGGAGTCATTTCACTTCTTAAGGTAGATAGTTAGTGGGTGTGGGTCCCACTATTTTTTGTCAAATAAGGTAATTTTTCAAAGTGTATCACTTATTTTAAATCACCCAAAAAGGATAGTGCATCACTTATTTTGAATCGGAGGTAGTATATAAATATTCATTGTTTAGCATTGGTAATATACAATTAAATTATAAGAAAAATTACATTTCTTCCTATTTTATCTATAAATATATAAAACTAGCTTCATAACCCGCTCGATGGGCGGGTATGCTTCAAAATTTAGTACGTAAAAAAATACCAACAAAGATTAATAATTTTAAGACTGACATAATAATGTTGTAGCTGTAATGATGAATTGGTATAAAGATGTTTACATGAAGAGATGTTACATAAAAATTACAAACGAAATAAGACTTCTTTGTAAACGACATTTGCTGTTAAATTAGTGTAATTCCCATCTATGTCACAACAAATGATCTTCAATCCGTTCTTGTTCTTAACTCGTGATACATCCACATAAAGCTGGCCATGTGAGAATATCAGTTTTTGCAAAAACAAACCAACCTGAGACAACGCCTGGCCTTGACTTTTATTAATGGTCATAGCAAAGCATACCCGAACAGGAAATTGCCTCTGATTCAATTTGAAAGGCATCTTGTTGTCGGAAGGGTACTAAATTGACCATTTTGTCAAGTTCAGGGTACCATGGTGCACCTTTAATAGTTCAGGGTAGTAGAATTTCCACTCAGCCAAGTTCAGGGTATTAAAATGCATTTTGGCCATGATTTTAACCAAAACTACAGACCATGCCATGAATTAAACATAAACTTACAATGGGCTTTTCAGTCCATTAAAATTTCAAAAATGGGGTTATTGAGAAGCCTGATGAAAATAGATTGTCTGCCAAATGGATTATTTCATATCGACATCGAATCTGGATACTGCTAGAGGGTTTTCGTTGGAAATAATCGGGTCGTTCATACTTCATAGTTATACTGGTAAGTTCGAGATCTACCAAATTTCAAACCACTCGTTGTAATTGATGTTGAAGAGAATTTGGAAGACAAGGGTTTCAATTTCAGAAGTTTCGATCTAGGGTTTAATCGTTTAATCTGACATCGTTGTCAATTTTGGAAACGGGTATCATTTCTTTTTAATTTGATTATTTTTGTGCTAAAAATTACCTTTGAAATGCAATTTTGGTGTGAAAAATAGTGAATAATTTGTGTAAATCGGTTTGTTTACGGCTTCAGTAATTGAGAACCATATGTAATTCTATCAAGTACCATAGTGTTTATAATTTCGAACGAAAGTTTGGGTTAATTTGGAATGGGAAACCAACCCTCTGAAAAGAAAGCTAAGAAAGCTGGTTTCTTCCAATCAATTATCGGAGGTGATAAGAAAACCCGGCCACGGCAAAAGACGAAGACAGGTCGGTAAAAACTCTAATCGTGACATACCATTTGAAGCCGCAGTGGCCGATTTCAAATAATATTACAAACAAAAACAGGAAACATAAATGAGCTTTACACATTTGAAAAACTCTTAGGTCAAGGAAAAATTGAAATCAGTTATAGCATTGTATTCTTTAACCAATTTTCTAAGTTCAACCCATTTGACCCGTTTGAGTTAATGTATTATGTCGAATTCAACAAATTGTAGTATTGTACTTTAAATTTGTGCTGATTTACATACTGATTTTTCCTAACAGGATGCATAGTTCCGAAGGCTGCTAAAGTCATATTCAAGGCTGCTAATGTGAAGGTTGCTGCAAATTGGCAATAGCTGCTCACGGATGCTAATGATTGAGTATGAGTTTAAAAATTACGTAAGTTAATGAATGCAATACCCAATCACTGTTTTTAAACATTGATATTGCAAATGCAAGGTTTGAATTTTAACTAATAAGCCAAACATGTTAAAAAAAACATTAAAATTCATATTAAATTGATTTATTTTTAAAATAAGCCAAACATGTTTAAAAACTTCAAAATCTATAAACTTGTAACGATACTCGAGCATTTTTTTACTGTTTATTTTGAAATTTTAAAATTGCATTTAAATCATGATGCAGAAGAGGACATGATGATGTGTCAACACAGATTTAATGAACTTGGGTCTGCCATCATAATTACCAGTATCCTTAAAAACAGTTATTTAGTATTAGTAACGTAAAAGAAACGAATTCAAAGATTTAGCTATGGAAGATTATCACTTTTGTACTTAGATTCATCAATGAAAATAATACCATTTTTATGACCCAATAAATTAATAACTGCTGTATAATAAAGGTATAACCCTACATTTTTTGTATACATATTCGTATAAAGTATAAACTGAAGTATTTTGAAACAAACTGCAGCCTTCACAATCAACAGTACATATAAAGCTGCAGTTTTTAAAATCTGCAGTTCTGATATTCTGTTAGTATAAGGCTGGCCCTTTTTATTATTAAGATTTACGTATTAAACACAATGCAGTATACAAAATACACAGAATTCAAACATGATAAACTAAAATTGTATACCTTTGTAGATCGAGGATGCTGGATGATGGAGGGGATTTGAGTCGGATTTGAAGGTATTGTGTCAAAAAACTGTGCTGGAAAAGATGATCATTTATTGAATTATATTGGGAGAGAGATTATACTGTTCCTTAATTTTCGCATCTTAGTTAAGGTAATATCATTATGCTTTGAAATTTGAATTTTAGAAACTTTAATTCCACCTATTTTAGGATTTTAAATTTTCAGAAGTCATTTAATGTCATAATGTTGTTTAATTATTTGCGCATCTGCCTTAGCCTATTTTAGATTTGGCGTGTTTATTTTACACAATATTCATCAAGTTAGGTTATTCTTAGGTGGAGATTAAAGTTTTGACACAATTCGTATTAGGTAAGTATTCCGTGATTAAACCAAAAAAACCGGAATTTTAGTTGAGTATGTATTTGAAAACATTGAAAATAACTACTGTATAATAAAGGTATAACCCTTAAAGGTAAATACAATGTTAACTTAAAAGTAAATACAGTTTGACTAATAAAATAAAGCTTTAAACTGAAAATTATTAAATATATATTTAAATCGGAAATCATATTTCTAATTTTATAATGTATGTTAAGAAATCAATGAAAATATGGTTTTTACGAATTAGCTTTCGATTGAAGATGGTGGTTGACTTTAACCGAAATCTTTACCTGCAACTGCTGAATAAAATATAAACGACATAAAACTTATCATAAACGACAAAAAGTAATCATAAGCGAATATAAGTGAATAACTAATTTTTGGTTTAATATAACCACAGAAACTGGCAAAAACTGCTAATTAACTTTCGAATTTTTGGTTTAATATAACCACATAAATTGGCAAAAACTGCGAATTACCTTTCGATTGAAGATGGTGGTTTGTGGATGCAGGAATTCAAGTTATGAATAGAAAACGTATAGTATGGACTTTATATAGGGGAGGACAGTTTGAATTTTAAATTCCGGTCATGGTAAGTGATAATAGGATAAAAAAGGAGAAGATTATGCAAGATTTTCAGTAATTCGGGATTAAAGTTGAGTCAATCTTTTACGAATTGTTAGTTGATTCGGGATTATTAAAAAGGAAGTAATTATAATTAGTTATTTGGTATTAAATTTAGATTGTTAATTAATTCTTTTTATTCTTTAGAATCAACTGACTTTTAATTCGTTGATTATGACATGCTGCAGATAATAATTCCTCATATAGTTGCCTGAATTACCGGATTCACAATGACTACATACCAAAACAGAATCGGAGAATGATTGGATCTTGCCTGATATTGCGGGTTGACTTAAATGCTTGGAATGGACGTTCTAGAATGTTGCAAGGAATGAATGGACCAATGCCGTAATTACACGTGGCATTGTCCACCAATGGGAGGCCACGGTTGTGATGAGTTGGCAAAAGTTCAACATGTGTAGCCTCATATATAGGGTAGGAAATTTACACGCACTAATTTTTTTCCTAATTTTAACATCTCCAAATATGTAAACCATAAATTTTATGGCATTACTATTGCACGCCCCCGGTGATACTACAAACCCGCCAACAGTCCCTGTATCTTGCAGGGGTTCATCATGCTTCATGAGAGCATATATATCTCGTCTTACAAGGTTTCCATTCTGTCCTTGTGACGTCATCATGATGTCAACCGTCCCCACAAACTGTATGCCACCTTTTACTCCACACTTTCTACCTTAAAAACCTCTGTATGCACACCACTATATAAATATGCACGACTAACCAACACAACAACCACTACAAACTACACTTTACACTTGTGTACACGAAAACCGAGAGATATTATACATGTAGGTGAGTGAAATGCGTTGGAGAAGCAAGGCACGTGCAACGAGTCAATGACATTGGTTGACCAATGATCATAAGTATTTGTGGTTCGTGTTGCATGTGCTCTTACTCTCCAACACAAATTACTCACCTTATTTTTGTTCTTACCGTGTTTTATGGTAGTGTTTTATGCATGGCCCATGAAATATGTAAATCTTGTGGCTCAGATGAACGTCACTAGTCAAGAAAATGGGAATTAAGTACTCGTAATATTTTTAGTTCATACTAAATCTTCTATTTATTTTCCTAATCATTTAATCAATACAAGTGTCTAAATTAAATGTGACATTAGGAAAGAGAATTTGTTAATTCTACATGACAAGCATTTTACGAGTATGAAGATAAATTAGGAAATTTTCGTAGGATTCAATACAAATTTTCTAAGACTGGTGCCAACAGTGACGTAACTGACACCATCAATTTTTGTCAAAACAGTGCCACGTCAGCTCATACTCCAACTGACATACTCATGCTATTAATACCTTTTCTCTTCAGTTTTTTGAGCACCGCCATTATAAAATATACACACATAAAAAATACCAAATACCATATTAAATTGTAAGGCCCCCCACCATTTCAGCATTTCTCCTCTTCCCCTACCACTGGGGAAGAATTTCACCGACGACTTCCATCTGACACACCGTGCCAATGGTTAAGTGCTTGTCGGTTGAGGAACAGGTGGCTGAAATTGGGACCGGTCAAAGTAGATTTACTGGCGGAGGTAGGAACTTTAGTAAGAAATTCAGAACGTATATATCACTTTAAACTAAATAAATTCAATAGATTCCTTAATTAACTTATACTCCCTCCGTCCCATAAATAAATTTACATTTCATGTGTGCATAATGTTTTAGGAGATAGTTAGTAATGAGGTGTTTTGTAATACTTTTGATTAAAATATAAGGTTAGATTGGAGAGAGAACTTGTTTTATTGGTGGAATGATTGATAATAATATTATTTTATTAGGTGGCCCCCCCCAAATTTGGGAAATGTAAACTTTTTTATTGGACAAAATTTTTATGAGAATTGTAATTTTTTTATGGGACAGAGGGAGTAGTAAATTTATACATTAATTTTCTCGTTCAACTTATTAAAGTGATCCCTGCACATCCAAAGTAGATACTTTTAAGTAGGTTTGTGCAAATTATACTGAGAACTGGTCGGAACCCTAAATTAAATCGGACTGAACCAAGCTATACTACTCCGGTTCTTGGTCCTAATTTTCATAAAAAATCAGTTCTCGGCTAGGTTCAATTTGGTCCGGTTCGGTCCAAAGTCGAAGAAACTTTCTTGGTTCACGGTCCGGTTCGGTCCAGTCCAAGACATCATCAGATTGGTCCTAGGTCCGGCCGAATTTTTCTAGGTTCGGGGTTCGATTCAGCTATAATTGGTTCGATTCGGTTCTTGCAATGTACGCATGCCTAACTTCTTCAATTTTAATTTAAATCACTTGAAGCATATACTTCTTTACATCGAAATAGATACAATATATGACTTTACATATAAACTAATTTGATAAATTTGTTATAATATTTACAATTTCATTTCACAAAAACAAAATAAGGAAATTTTGAATAAAATACGGTTGTCGATTTCAGCTAAAGATTAATAATAATCGTTAAAAATGTGAGATCTAATTATTATATTAATGTCACCATTTTCGAAGGCCCAAAACATAAGACTTTTCCGTAGTTGGGCTGGGCCTAGTTTGCTAATGAAACGGGCCATAAAATTCGAACAAGAACCTCCATTTTCGAAATTCAGTTAAATTAGCGTCGATCATCTTCATTTCTCCACTGTTCTATGCAAAATTATACACTCAATCTATGAAGCTGGCGATTTGATTTCATTTGATTTGAAATGTTACACGAGCTCCTACTGGCATTGTTAGGGTACACCGGAGACCTGATTATTGATGAGAGAGAACGCCAACAATCCGTCGGCTTGTCACCGGACGATTCAATCTCCGATCAATGTACGTTCAAGCTAGCTCCTGATATCACGTTTATTTCACACGAGGAAAGGTATAGGTCATTCTCTGTCGTATTTTTCATTTTTTTTTTATTCATATTGCAATTGCTAGGGTTATCCGTTACCAGTCCTCATGTTGATCAACTTCATAGAATTCAAATTATGAGCTGGACGTTATTGGATTGTTGATCAAATATTCAAATCATTTGTATAGTAATTGATATCTAGTAATTTCGTTGATTTACACTCCGATGCAACGTTCTGAACAATTTTAAAAAATGAAACGAAAGCCTGAAATTGAAATGGTAACAATTACGAGTAATACTAACGCCATTGACGGTGATTACTGATGATGGCATTGAATAGCATAGTTATCACTGATTGAATTTCAAATTAATTGTATTACCTTTTGGAAGTCTATAATTGGGATGAAAAATCTGCTGTTAGAACTAAATTTGCAAATGATATGTGGTTTTACGTTGTATGAAATCTATAGTTACTTTATGATTTTCATTGTTATAATACGTGGTGTTGATAATGTGATTCAGGGATATTATTGAGAAATTAATCACATTGGGGTATTACTACCGTGAACTTGATCGATTTGCCACAAAATCCAGAAATTTAAGCTGGATAAGGTCTGAAAACAAATCTCCATTATCACAAACTTCTGAGTTTTTGAAAGAATTAAAGGGAAATCAAAGTGTTTATAGGAGGGCTATTGCAAATGGCATAGTGGAAGTTCTTTCCATTTACAGATCTGCTGTTTTGCATATTGAACAAAAGTTGCTGTCTGATTCTCTACCAATTTTAGCTACAGTTACTCAAGGCCTAAATAAGGTGGATTTATTTATTTATTAAATTTATATTAAAACTTTATGTTCTTTAACATCTGATTAATTGATGGTTTATGTAGTTTCTTCTTTTCTTCCCGCCTCTTTTTGAGCTAATTTTAGAGATTCAACGCGATGGTATTAATGGAGGGAAACTTCTTAATCTTCTTCATAAATGGTCCCATTGTGGGGTGCCAGAACTGCAAACTTGCATAAAACGGTATAATATTTGTTATTTTTACAATTATGTTTAGTTTATAAGATTTTTTTTTGTGTGTGTAAATATAGACTTTTATGGCATGGGCATCAAGTCATGTACAATCAACTTTCATATTGGATGGTATATGGGATTCTTCATGATCAATATGGAGAATTTTTCATTAGTAGGTAATTAAATTACTAATCTCACATCGATCTATAAAGATTTGATAGAAAATAATGCTATTATATTTTAATGTGTCTAGTCAGCAAAAAAGTAATCCCGAGAATGAATCATCATCTCATACACACAATATTCAAAAGATGGCAAATGTGTCTAACAGTGATGGATCTTTAAATGATTGGTACATGGGATTCAGTATCTCCATGGTATGTCATAGTTTGATTTATTTGATACAACATATTAGTATATTATATTAAATTAAATTAAATTAATTTTTCTACATTTTCTTTCAGGACATGTTGCCAGAATACATTCCAGTGCGTGTAGCAGAATCCATTCTTTTTTCTGGAAAAGCAATTAGGGTTCTTAGAAATCCAAGTTCTTCCTTCCGGTCTGTGGATGTGCTGACTCAGCAGGCAACGGGCCCACAAACATTTAAAGAATCTTTGTGGAATGAACACTCATTAAATACAACATTAACAGGAGAAGAATTACTTCCACAATCAGAGGCTGATAAGATTGAATCATTACTTAAAAATTTACAGGTCTTTATTTTCATATAAATTTCATCATCGCCTTCTGCTTATTGCTAAATGCAGCCATTTCGACCCGTTTATTTGTGAACGGGTCGATTTGGATTGTGTTTTATCTCAAACAGGTCAAAAATAAAGTGACCTGTTTTACAGGAATCATCTGAGTTCCACAAAAGATCATTTGAGGGAGCCATTAGTTCAATCAGAGCAATTGCAGCCAGTCATCTTTGGCAGGTAGAGATTGCACACTGTTTTATCTGTCTTTATTGCTCCATTTTAGTTAATAAGAGTTTTTTTTAGAAAAAAAGTAATTTTATTTGTTTATAATATTTAATTTTTGTTTCATCCGTATTTGCAGCTTGTGGTTGTCCGTGCTGATCTAAATGGGCATTTGAAGGCCCTCAAAGATTATTTTCTTCTAGCAAAAGGTGATTTCTTCCAGGTAGTTTATCACTAATTCAGAAAATTATATAAGCCCTTATTTTCTTAACATATTAGCATTTTTTATATTTTTTTTATTTAAGATTAACACATTTATAATAATAAAATAGAGTTTTCTTGAGAGTAGTCGTCAATTAATGCGTCTACCTCCTCGCCAATCAACTGCTGAAGCTGATCTTATGGTTCCATTTCAGCTGGTAATTTAGTTTCATTTTTCTTTTATTTATTATTTGGTATCATTTTAGTTTTTTAATTATAATTAGAGAAATATTCGCGGTATCTGTAATGCAGGCCATAACAAAGACTATCAGTGATGACGATAGATATTTTTCAAGAGTGTCATTACGGTAAAATTCAAGAGTGTCATTACGGATTACGATAGATATCTGTAATCCGATATACACGTTTTAATATTTTATTATTGTATGATTTGTGCTTCAAAACTCACCTTTTAATAATGGTTATTTGCTTAGCTGGCACCGGTTTTGCCATGTGGATTTAAAAATCAGTTTTTTCTTTATTACGTCTGGTTTACCTGAACAGGTTTTTTTTGCTTAGGTGGCACTAGTTTTGCCATGTGGATTTTAAAAAATAGTTTTTTTTTTACCTTTTGATGTGTCACTTTACCTGAAACGGTATTTTGCTTGTTTTTAGGGTCAACATCAGGTCAAACCAAGCAGATGTGGAGAAACCAAAAGCTTATGGTGAAGTGGGTCCCACTGCCTTATGTGATACATCATTGGATAATTGGGATGGTATTGCCCTTGAATATTCTATTGATTGGCCCTTGCACTTATTCTTTACACAAGAAGTTCTCACAAGGTATTGTTGACTTTTTAAGTTCTCAAAGTCAAATTTTGACTTTTATCATACACATACTTAAAGCCTAAATTTGAATTTCATATCAAAAAATTGAATTGAAGTTGCAACTGAATTTCTATATTTTGCATCATTAAATAGTATATTTCATTTGTTCACTAAATGCTAATAAAATATATATTTCAAAACTAATTAAACTAAAAATGATAAATTTAAAAAAATTGCATTTCTATGATAATTAGCGTGCCCGTTTAACCCGTTTTCTAAAATGACACATTTTGACGTGAAACCATTTTGACCCATCACCAGTCTCTAGCAAAAATGAAGTAAATAATACATTTCACACCCAAACTAAATAGTACTTTTATCCATGCGTGAAAGGCAAACTAAACCTCGTTTATATAGCTTTTCATTAGTTTTTTTTTTTTTTTGAAATAAAACCAAGGGTATAACAGTCATTTCAAACTCTTCAGGTACCAGAGACTTTTTCAGTATTTATTGAGGTTAAAACGAACACAAATGGAATTGGAAAAATCATGGGAATCTGTAATGAAACAGAGCCACTTAGATTTTGCCAACCGTCATGCTGACCGTATAAATACAAAAATATCTCCAGAAAAGCGGAAAATATGGCGTGTGAGAGAACACATGGTGTTCTTGATAAGAAATCTCCAGTTTTATATTCAACTTGATGTGATTGAATCTCAGTGGAATATTTTGGTAAAGCGTATAAAAGAATCACGTGATTTCACTGATTTGGTGGAAATTCATCAAACGTAAGTAAAAAGATTACTTTTTTCTTCCTGAACTAACTGCTAAAATCTTGTTACATTTGATGCAGATATTTATTGGCTTTGATTTCACAATCATTTTTGGATATTGGTTCGGTATCAAGAATATTGGATGGAATTATGAAACTCTGCTTGCAGTTCTGCTGGAAAATTGGAAAAAATCATGAAACTGAAGAAAGCGTTGAAGAAATCAAGCGTATAACTGAGGTAATTTAGTAGTGGTGGAAAGATGAATGGGCCGGGTACCGGGTCAAAACTCAAAACGGGTTGGATTGATAATTTTGTTCAAGATTTTCATGATAATCAATGTGTCAAAATTTTTACAAAAGTTTGTATAATGAGGTTTTATACATAAAATTTGTGCACCACTAATTTTATCCATACACAATTGGATTGGTGGTTTTTTACTTTTTTGCCCCTGATACCTAAATTTATATACATAAGGTTAAAATGTTCAAAAAGTCACAAACAACTAATTTAGTGGTGTATGGATAAAAGTGGTGGTGTACAAATTACCTCCTATTAAAGAAATATTGACAGATTTGGAATCTGTTTGGCAGCCTGCTACAAGAATTATAAATAAAAAAATTCAATTCACAATCCACTTAGATTAAATCGATTCTTAAGTGAGATGCAACACCAAGTGAGTAAAGAAAGCTGCAGAAAGACTTGCAAGTTTTGTTGCAAAACATGGAAGGCAAATCGAGCAAGTTACACGCCAAAAAAATCCTAGAGATACACCGTTCAAGTATGTTTGTTAGTTACCGCTGTAATTAAGATATCTGAATCTTTTTTTCACATATTTAATTTTTAATTTGCAGAATTCTATTTGATGAAAGGTGTGCAGATACCAATATCTACTTATTGAGGAAGAAAAAGCTCTAGCACAATCTGTGAATTCTCAAATACCAAATACTAACCCTTTTTATTTTTATTTTTATGTTTATTTTTATTATTTATATTTCTTTTGCTAAACTGCAATATTTAATTCACAAAATTGTTGCAACAGGGGCCCGAAAAACTATGGCAACCAATAATTTTCTAATTTTACCGAATCGCATAATCAACAACGTTCGAATTACCAGATAGCTTTATATGAATCTACTGACAGCGCACAAACTGATGATGGTAATCTATGTTTTTATGAAGTATTAATGATAAAAAGCCGAGTTAATTTTTTTTTACAAAACCAGGTTCATATTTGTTCCTATGTAATAAAAATGGGTTTCGGGTAATGATGTTTGGGGCTCCAAATTGGGCAAACGTGGACTGGATTTTGGCTCGATTCTGACCCGTGGGTGGGACCGATGTCAAAGTAGGCAGCTGATTACCGAGGTACGTATCAACAACTTTATTACCGTTTTTTTTTTATTTTTCTCTCTCAAGTTTACAAAAATCATATTTAAAGTTGTTTGACATTGATCGATACTAACAAACATGGAGGAAGTGAGTCACAAACATATCAGTAGCACTGTAATTCAAAGTAGAGTGTATACATTAAAAGAGTTCTATAATAATAGATTAAAAAGAAAAAAATATGTTTATCATGAAATATTATCTGATGACAATGATTTTGTTTTGATGTAGAGGTTAACGGGAATTTGATACACATGTAATCTCGACATGCGACCTGCAGCAACAAAAAGAAGGTACAAAATTTAACCGTTTTTCCTTGTACATAATGTTTAAGTATATGGATTCTACGCATACGCATGACTATCATCTTAACCAATTAACATTTCAACATGGATACAGAATCTTAAATCATATTATTTCCCTCCATTGTTCAATACTTCAATTTACGTTTTTATAACAATTTGGTGATATTTAAGATTCGTGTTTTTCCATTTTCATTTATATCAAATTTGTCGGATTATTTTCTGATTTTTATATATTAATTTGGCAAATGTGTTTCTGCAGCTACTTTCATATGTACAGAGATGTTTGAGATGCTGTAGATCTTTGTCATCATGATGGAACTTTGAAGCAAATGGTTGCAATTGATCCAAAAAGGTATGACACAATTTGTTTTTTCTATTATTTACTTTTAATGAATCCAAGTACGGTTTATGTGAAGACTTTTTCAATATGGACATTATTGAAAACATTAATTTCCCCCTTATTTTTCTCAAAAAATGGGTATATTAATGAAGACAAGTCAATAGTCCCAATGCCCGAGACCATTTGAGTACAAGAGGACCATAAAAGTCACTTTTGTGTATCACTGGAATTAGATGGGCCATTTAGCTCCTGTATGTGAGAACGGGTGGATGTGGATTATATGTTGCTGATCACAAAATACATTTTAAAAATAAGTCGTAAAAAACATCTTATGTTGTTTTATAACGGAAAGGATTGGTTTTTAATATATTATTTCTAATTTATATGGAGTATATAAGCAAACAAAATTTGCTAAAATAAGGTGTTGATAGAAATTAGGATTACCCAATTGTGTTGACCCGTTCAAATTATTTCTTTGTTTTGACCAGAATCAGTTACTCAACTTACCCATCTTACCACCTGTACTGAGATTAATTATTTTGTTTTAACCTTTAATCATTTTGCAGGTTGATTGCATTTAATTATTTTGTTTTAACCTTTAATCATTTTGGAGGTTGATTGTATTAGTTGCTGCCATTGTTGAATTGAGTTCTTCTGCAGTCTTTTTGTTAGTACAAACCATTTTAGTTAAAAATATATATTAATATTTGTTTATGCCATTTAGTGTTTAATATTTTAATAATATGAGGAGAACTAAAAAGATTAACTAAACGGGTTGTCAACGCGCCAACCCAAATGCTACACGAATCATATTTGAATAGAAGAATCAGAATCCAAATAAGATAACCATGTTATCTTTTTAACATTTTATTTGAACTTGTAGCATTTTATTTCCGATATTTAATTATCAGGTAATGAATTATGAAAATTTATTTGATCATATCAGCTTTTGGAGTACACGTGGGTCGTGCTTAGCACGACCCGAGAAACTACCTAGTATAATAAAGGCTATAGATGTTCAGTATTCGATTTGAGGTGGGGTAGGAAGGATAAAGTTTATTTTAGATTTTAGATTTTAAATTTAAATTTAAATTATTTAATTTGATGTTATCTTGTACACATGAGTATTAGTATTATGTTTTGTTTGTAATTTCTCGTACCACTTGTATTATTTGATTTAGTGTTTCAGTTAAAACTAAAAAATTTATATTTTTAGTTATGATTAGTCACCAACTCGCTAACTACAATCCTAATGCTGTAATGCAAACAAGATGAAAATGTACAAGTGATGATGCATACTAATGAAACATGATATGATATTTTTACTAGACTTAAGTGCAAAATGAATGACTTCTTAAATGCCAAAATTAAAACTAGACTAACATGGATGTCGTATCAAGTACCCGATTTCTAAGGTTGTAACGTTTCAACCGGTACTTCTTCGTGGCACATCAACGATAAGAAATCGAGGGTCCGATGCATTGCACCTAATATGATCACGTTGACAATCATATATAATCCAGTTTCGAATAACTGGGTCTCCATGGTGGCCCCCGCCTCTTCCCGTGATAACTTTAAGGACATGGGTTGCTACAGAAAAATAAAGAGCACAATTAGAGTCAAGTTTCAGCCTACTAATTAATTTCAACCTAATAATTAAATATTTTTAACTTACTTTGGAACAATGTTTCACAGTCCAAGATTGTTTTAAAAATAGTCTTGGCGTTCTCCAACGTCTGGAGATGGAGGTCAAACTCAAATGTCCTTCTAACATAATTGGTGTTTCTGAAAAAATTAATAAATACTATAAGCCAAATAGAAAAAAAAACATGTCTAAAAAAATAAAAAAAATAATAAAGTCATTACAGAGCAGCTGAGACTAATCTGTCTTCTCTATCTTTTAAAGCTGCAAGATACCTGGCAATCTGCAAAACAAAATTAAAAAATATTTAACACAAACCTAATTAAAGAAATATATGTGAGAGAGAATACATACGGTCTCCTTTTTAAGTTGTATATCTTTAATCTCTCCATTTTTGATATCAAGACACAGCTAAATTGAACAAAAAAGTTTCAAGGTAAAGATATATTTTGAAAAAATTAGTTGAATTGAAAGATAACTTACTTTGTCATACTTGTCTCTTAATACTTGGACCATTCTTGGAGTTTTCATCTTATCTAAATAACTCATAACAATTTCCTGCTCAATTTTTACCAACAAAAAGAGTTCAGATAATTATTGGAGAATGGTGGGCCACTAATTATTGGAGAATGGTGGACTTGTCAAACTAATCACTGAGATTAATAAATTGAAACAAGGCTGGGCTCGAATATTTGTTATTTGTGGGCTCAATTTGTTAAATTGTGGCATGAGGAAAATAACATACGACGGGGAAAAGGGGTTCCGGCGTCCGGCGAGAAGCTCTTTGGCCGGTGATGGGTACAGTTCGCCGGCGACGGGAACCCGCCGACAAGAAGGTCACTTCGCCGGAATACTAAGGAGAAGACCGGATATATGTGTGTTTGAAGAGAAACGGAGAAAGAGAGTTTATACCTTACAGAGATCGCCGGAGCTGTCGCAGAGGATTGTTGCAGGTTCGTAGGAGAAGATTGTCCGATCGTCGGGGATGGTGATGTTTGGTTTGGAGCGGCAGACCTTCGTCGGGATGGTGATGTTTGGTTTGAAGCAAGTATATAAAGGAAAGCATGAATGCATAAAAGGATTCGTACGAAGATTGAAAACGTTTGATGTGATGCATTAATGTTTTTGGCATATGACTGTCTTTTTACATGTAAAAGGTAGAAGCTATATACTACACCTACTAACCAAGAAATCAACTCTTTTAAATTTGTTTCCCAGTACTTGATTTATGTCAACTACCTACTCCCCCATGCTCCATCATTTCGTCCTTTTATGTTCCCCATTTTACTCGTTTTTACATCTGCACAAGCCACCAAGCCACCCATACTTATTTATAAGTGTGGAGTGTACCTATGGATATATATTCAGAACTGGACAGCTTTTGTCCATACTTTTCGGAAAAGAGAGAGTAGCCAGATGCGGCTATCACTGGCAAAAAGAAAATGATCTCCATTGGCCATAGCCCCCTTCATACTATAAAGGAAGAATTTACATCTTTAACCCTTTAAAACTTCAACCTTCAGTCCTTAAAGAACAACAATCTCTACACTTCAGTCCAAAGATATCAGCATCTTCCATGTTAAGTCCCTCAACTTACCTGCACATGCTAATCATGTAATAAGCTAAGTTGCACGGAAACTCCATCTAGAGTGCCTCTCCCGTATCGGAAACTTTTGGGAAATCGATACTCCTAGGAAACCTGCCCGAAACGTTTCTCAGGTGCCGGAAACGTATCTGTGAAGTTTCTTCGGCGTTTCAAGAAACGTATCTGTTTTTTTAAACATTGTCATGGGCTTTTGATTCAATGGAAGATGTAAAAATGTGGGATGTAGGTGGAGATACTTTTGATTTATTGGAAAATGTAGGGTTTTGGAGGTTGTCGATCTGTCACTAGATGAACCGGATTTAAAAAATGATTTGATTATTGATAATTAATTACATGTAAAAGATTTAGTATTTTTTAGAGTTTATACACTTTACATCAGTAATATCTATTTGGAATTTCTTTAAAAAATATATATTTTTTATATTTTATTTACCGTATCCATATCTTGAATTTTTTAGTTTTTCCGTTTCCCGTCGTTTCCCTGTCCGTATCCGTTTCCGTGTAACTTGGGTAATAAGTACAAATCATATAATTTAGTAAACTTAGATTAACCTTTTAACATTTTGTGACTTAAAAATGACTTATAAAATAATAAGCCTTTGAAGTAAAAGTTTTTTGTTTTTCTAGAAGGTCATATGTCTTTAAATAACTTTCTAAAGAGGTAAAAAGTTTTGTAAAAAGCTTACATTGGAGATGTTCTTAGAAGGCTTAAACAAGGAACGTTTTTCATCAGATATCATCAACATTACTCACATGATCTTACGAGGCGTTTTTATCTTATCGGCAATTCTTGCACCGAGTTCATGATACTAATCCATCATGGATCTGAATGATTAATTAAGTTGCTATAATTGGTACTATATAATATATCGTTATCATATTCACCAAAATTAAGTAAGTCAACTCAAAATCTGTAAATACCATAACGTACCTTAAAAAAAAATACTACTATAATTAGTTAATTACCGAACTGGTATGTTATAACATTTGCTAGAATCATAATTCATATGAAGTTTGTTACATATTTACAAACAGTATATAATAAACTATCTTTGGTATTACCTTATGTCCCTAAAGATGTTTCTTGAATCGTAAACTTCAACATCTTAAACTCACCTTACTACCAATAATCACAGCAAGAGCATTTCCCATCACTAAAATGATGAGACCTAAAAGGATCTCTCACCACAATTTTTCATCTCACAATCTTACTTATAAACTTACCGATTACACAAACACAATGCTCGATACCAATAGGTACACCAAAGTTTTCCGGTCATCAAATGATAACCACGATGATTACAAGCTGATAAAAGAGAAACAAGTGTTACATGATCGGATTTTGATCCATTTCATCAAACGTTTCACGTGATTTGTCAAACGACCTGTGTCTAGCAGAAGCTGAGATCAATATATTCCATAATACACGGGTCGTATAGAAGGTTCCAGAAGCATCTTTGAAACGTCGTTTATTTCACCACATATATTTGGCTAAAATAAATTCTAGTCATTGATAGACACTAAATAAGCACAAAATGCATCAATATCATTTATCTTAGTTTAATACGATGATATTCTTACGTCAAAGGTCAAAAGTTTGACTTGAAACCAAATAACTAGTCCTAGATGGCTAGATCCCATCCTTCCTACCAACCCCCATAAAGGACGAAAAAGCACCAACAAACGGACTAAATTAACACTATAGGCCTTTGGCCTAGCGATATAGTGTTTGCCTCTTGACCTTGTGGTCAGGGGTTCGAATGCTGTTGTGGATATAGGTGGTTATTAAGAGTAGATTAGGATTTGTCGTTAAAAAAAAGACTAAATTATCACTAAAATTTCATCCTGTTCTAAATAATAAAAATATTTGAAATGTAATAAGTTGAGTGATTTATCGATACCAACGGAGTATTATATTTCCTTTGATGATTCAAATTAAGTTTATACTTTTAGTTTCACAGTTTTTAAATAAGATAGTTAATTAATTAGATTAAATTAGATGAGTTGTGTTCAGGGAAGTATACTCAAATTATAAAGTCCCAAGGGACAATCCACAACCATCAGATCAGATCTAATCAATGATCAAGATCAATTCATTGAATTAGACACGGAGGGGTATTATCGTCCAAGCGTCCGAAAATTGATTCAGACCTTCTTTCTCAGTCGACTTCTTTTTCAATCGGCAGCTTCTTTCTTCCGCTCGAAAATCACTCGAATTAATTTTGCGATTTCTTCAATCGAGAGCTTCAAAAATCACTCGCAAAGGTCAGATCTGAATCTCAAACATCGAATCGACTGCAGCAAAACAAATCAAAAACTGCGAATCGTGTTTTTTATAAAATCGAAGAAATCGAACGCAGATCTGAAATCGAAATCAAAAATAACTGACGTTATCAATGAATCTGAATCCAGAGTCTATCAGTAACAATCATACAGATAAAAGAACCGATGAATCAGGTAATAAAATTTATTTCAAGTTATCTAGATAATAGAATCACATGTGATTTGATTGCTTAGAGACAGTTGAGGTTGATAAGCGACAAATCACAAGTGATTCGCTTTACAAAATCACAGGTGATTGTTTGCTCTGCCTTAGTTGACTGATTCATGTGATTTTGCTAAGAGAATCACATGTGATTTGATTGCTTAGAGACAGTTGAGGTTGATAAGGTACAAATCACAAGTGATTCGCTTTACAAAATCACATGTGATTGTTTGCTCTGCCTTAGTTTACTGATTCATGTAATTTTGCTAAGAGAAATCACATGTGATTTGATTGCTTAGAGACATGGGAGGTTGATAAGGGACAAATCACAAGTGATTCGCTTTACAAAATCACATGTGATTGTTTGTTGTGCCTTAGTTGACTGATTCATGTGATTTTGCTAAGAGAAATCACATGGGATTTGATTGCTTAGAGACAGGGGAGGTTTATAAGCGACAAATCACAAGTGATTCGCTTTACAAAATCACATGTGATTGTTTGCTCTGCCTTAGTTTACTGATTCATGTGATTTTGCTAAGAGAATCACATGTGATTTGATTGATTAGAGACATGGGAGGTTGATAAGCGTCAAATCACAAGTGATTCGCTTTACAAAATCACATGTGATTGTTTGCTCTGCCTTAGTTGACTGATTCATGTGATTTTGCTAAGAAAATCACATGTGATTTGATTGATTAGAGACATGGGAGGTTGATAAGCGACAAATCACAAGTGATTCGCTTTACAAAATCACATGTGATTGTTTGTTGTGCCTTAGTTGACTGATTCATGTGATTTTGCTAAGAGAAATCACATGTGATTTGATTGCTTAGAGACAGGGGAGGTTGATAAGCGACAAATCACAAGTGATTCGCTTTACAAAATCACATGTGATTGTTTGCTCTGCCTTAGTTTACTGATTCATGTGATTTTGCTAAGAGAATCACATGTGATTTGATTGATTAGAGACAAGGGAGGTTGATAAGCGACAAATCACAAGTGATTCGCTTTACAAGATCACATGTGATTGTTTGCTCTGCCTTAGTTTACTGATTCATGTGATTTTGCTAAGAGAATCACATGTGATTTGATTGATTAGATACAGGGGAGGTTGATAAGCGACAAATCACAAGTGATTCGCTTTACAAAATCACATGTGATTGTTTGTTGTGCCTTAGTTGACTGATTCATGTGATTTTGCTAAGAGAAATCACATGTGATTTTATTGCTTAGAGACAGGGGAGGTTGATAAGCGACAAATCACAAGTGATTCGCTTTACAAAATCACATGTGATTGTTTGCTCTGCCTTAGTTGACTGATTCATGTGATTTTGCTAAGAGAAATCACATGTGATTTGATTGCTTAGATACAGGGGAGGTTGATAAGGGACAAATCACAAGTGATTCAATTTACAAAATCACATGTGATTTATATTCTGATTGATTATGTCAACACGCAGATTTTGATGAGAATGGAACTCCAAAACAAGTTAATTCATTGTACATGGATACACCAGGAGGATCGATATTTTATGCTCCAATTGTAGATGAGGGACTACTACCAATTATGGAGCAAAAGTTTGAAACACTTGAGGAATGTATTCAAATGTATTGTTAATAAAATCACATGTGATTGTGTGTTGAATCACATGTGATTGTTAATAAAATCACATGTGATTGTGTGTATAATCACATGAGATTGTTAATAAAATCACAGGTGATTGTGTGTTGAATCACATGAGATTGTTAATAAAATCACAGGTGATTGTGTGTTGAATCACATGTGATTGTTAATATAATCACATGTGATTGTGTGTTGAATCACATGTGATTGTTAACTTACTAACATTGAAACTATTTTTTCTGATTCCAAAGGTACTCTATAATCAGAAAGATGGATTATTAGTGTGTAGTTGTAGACACTATCTTAGATTTGGACTCCTATGTCGACATTCTTTTTGGGTTTTGAAGAATTCTAATATTGATAAAATCCCTAATCAATACATAATGAGACGTTGGAGAAGAAACATAATACCACCTGAATTAAGAGCAAGAAGAAACAGATATGGCAATGAGAATGTAGGAGTTCAAAATTTGGTTAATGAAATTACATCTATTTTTGAGGATTCCATGGAGCTGCTTAGCACTGGTGAAGAAAAGCTCAAATCATATCTAGAAAAATTGAAATTGTTGAAGAATGAAATTGAAATTGATATGCCAAAACAACCTTCAACAAACAAAAAGGTTACTATAGAGAAATTTTACGGTCCTCAGCCTGATCCTAATAATTTAGGAAACCCAAGTCTTGGAAAATACAAAGGATGTGGAAGAGATAAACGATTAATGAGTGGTAAAGAAATAGGAATTAAAGAAAGCAACAAGAGGAAAATAATCTGTGGAAAATGTAAAAAGACAGATCACAATACCAGGACATGTGATAGATATCATGAAAATCTAAAACAAAAAGAACAAGAGGAAAAAGCAAAATCTGAAGCCGCTGTGAACAAGGATTGAAGAAATTCTTACACTTTGAATTTTTTGCTTGATTAAAAGAATCTGTAACACTTTAGAAATACTATATTTGAATAAAGACTTTTTAGAATTTTGTAATACAGAACTATCTCATTTAAAATAGAAAAAGAATCACATGTGATTCTTGATAACAATCACATGTGATTGTTAACAATCAAGGGCAGAACAACAGTTACATAAAAGAGATTTTAATAATCACATGTGATTTCTACAGTAAAAATCACATGTGATATGAAAATTGAATATGAAGTGCATAAAAACAGTACTCGGAAAGTAAAAAATCACAAGTGATTTCAATTCAGGATCACATGTGATTTGTTTGCTTAAAAATAAAGTGCAGAAAAACACAGTAACATAAGTGATTTATTTTCTATCACTTGTGATTCTACACACAATCACATGTGATTTCGATATTAAAAAACAGAGTTTTTATTATAAAACGAGTATTCTATATAAAATAACAAAATAACATATGATTGGAAAAGAGAATTAAGTTAACAAAAACAGAGATATTTGATTTAGTACTAAATCACAAGTGATTTTAGCATTCTATACATTACTACATAAAAAGCATCAAAAAGTGCATCATTACTAAAAATCACCTGTAATTGTAAGTATGTTAACAAAATACCATAGGACCACATGATACATCAGTTCTAAAAATTCAAAATAAGGATAACACAAACTAAGCACAAATTGTTTGAAAATGAACATTATTTATGCAGAATTAAAAAAGTTTCACAAAACATTAAATATTTATCTGACGTCTCGACTTGATCTGTTTTTACGAGCTTCAAGTATCATCTGTCTGATTTCATCCTTGGAATGTTGATTGTAAAAAATTGAAGCCTCATCAATTATCTTTTTTGCAAAGATGTTAAGCTCATGAGTTAAAATCTTGCTTGCAAAACGCATCCTAAGCTTGTTAAGAACCAACTGTTGTTTAGAAATATCTGAGGGCATCCCTATATCCCATGAATTGTCAGATTGACCTAGATATAACTCCATGTGCAACATCAGAAACACACCACAATCAACAAAATTTTGGTCCGAAAACCATGGCATCTTTAATCTCTTAACAGATAACTTTGATACGGCATCAGCAACTTTATGATTTTTCTTTTGAAGATGCTTCGAGAAACAATATTGCTACAAATAAAAGATTTAATTAAAGGAACTAAATATAATAATTTTAAATAAAAAAATAAGTTTGATATACAACTTACAACAAAGGATGATATTCTTTTGTATCTTGAATTAAAATTGCCTCCAGTTAAGTTATCAATAATCAGAAACTTTGGATTACTTCTAATGTCAAACATAAATGTATAGAAATGTGATTCATAATAAATTGGGAAGAAAACCTGAAATAAATTTAAATGTAAAAAAAAATACAAATCATTAGAACTACAGAATATATGATTGATAATGAAATCACTTGTGATTTGATAAGCTATATATACTCCCCTGTTTCATGAAACCTCTGTTTTAAATTACAAAATCACATGTGATTTTGATATGCATATAGACCCCCAATATTTATTGAAAATACTATTCTACAGAATAAAATCACAAGTGATTTTGTTATGCATAAAAACTCCACTGTTATGCAAAAGACTCCACTAAAATCACATGTGATTGAATCAACAGTTGTAATATTCAGAATCACATGTGATTTCAATACAAATATGCTTTAGAAAAATGTTATCGATCACATGTGATTCAAATACAAAATCACATGTGATTGTTAATAAAAATCACATGTGATTGTTAATAAAATCACATGTGATTTGATTTAAAAAAAAAAAACTCATTACCAAATCATAATTTCTGAATGATAATTTATCTTGATCATCACCAAGAAACGCCGCTAGTTTTTCTGAAAAAGTTTTATATCTCTGGAACTTTGAAACTTTGCAATCAGGTTCTAAGTCACTGTTTTGCTGTTCAATAAAAGATAAATTAATAATCAGAAAAAAAATATAAAAATATAATGAAAATAAACAATTAATAAAACTTACAAATAGACAGGTTTGCATAAAAAGTCTTCTAGGAGCAGAGGGATTTTTATACTTTTCTTCATAGTTTAAAATGTAGGCCCATGTATCAATAACAGATGCCTCAAGAAACAATCCCGGGCACAAAGTCTCTAGTCCCAAACGATCACCAAAACACGGATCATTAGAAGCCTGAAAGATAATAGATCTATTTTGAAAGAAACAAAACAACACAACATTAGCCACTTAGAATTAAAAAAAAATTAATTAACTAATTTTAAGAAGTGAACAAACTAACCCAGAATCACCCGTCATGCAAAACAAATGGGAAGCAACTGCATATTCATTATTATTCAAATAAGAACGACAAGAAGTCTTCTTATTAATGTAAGGTGACCTCAAAACAGCTGTTGGTTTTTTTAGTCTTTTAAGTACATTGTTTGTTGTAACGGCCTTTTCACTTGCAACTTGACACAAAGCATCCAACGTCTCAGCATTCTCGGACCACCAATCATCATCAATATACTCTTCTGGAACAACCACATCTTCCTTCTCAACAGGCTGATCTACAACATCAGCTTTTTCAGAAACAACACCAACACCTTGATCTTTCTTCTCAACAGAAACAGCATCACGAACAACATCAGCTTCATCTTCCTTCTCAACAGAAACATCCTCACCACCAACATCATCATTTGGAGAAACATCAACATCAGCTTGGCTCTCAATAATAGGAGAGAAAACAACAACATCTGAAACATTCTGAGCCATATCTACATCTTCACACACCAACGATTCCAGATTAAAGACTCTTTTAAATTCTGATTTTATATAATTATACGCAACATTCCTCTCAGGGAATTTTTCATCAGCTCTATCAAAAATCTCATATGCTAAATCTTTATGTTTGTTTAAAAATTCCTACAAAGACATAAACGATGAAGTTAAATTCATAAAGTGAATCAAAAAGAAACAGCAGTTGTAATATTCACAATCACATGTGATTTTAACAAAAAATCACATGTGATTCAAACACTAAGATCACAAGTGATTGAAACAGCAGTTGAAATATTCAGAATCACATGTGATTTCAATACAAATATCACATGTGATTCAAAATACAAAATCACATGTGATTGAAGCAGGAAATGAAAAATGTTATCAATCACATGTGATTCAAACACTAAGATCACAAGTGATTGAAACAGCAGTTGTAATATTCAGAATCACATGTGATTTCAATACAAAAATCACATGTGATTCAAATACAAAATCACATGTGATTGAAGAAGGAAATGAAAAATGTTACCAATCACATGTGATTCAAATATAAATATAATTTGAATACCTTTTTTGATACATATTCAGGACTCTTATTTACATCAGGATTTAAGAATCCTTCATCATCATTTTCATTATCTTCGAAAGGAGGTAATAGATCAAGTGAACCGAAAGAACCCAACTCCAATTCTTTTAGCTCCTGGGAACCCAAAAATCCCTTCCAATTCTTAAAAATTGGACGTTGCCGAACAACGGGAAGAGAATCAAGTTTTGTTCTATCGCAATACAAAAGCTACAAAAATAAATAAGAAACAACATAATATTAATAAACAAGTTTTTTAAATATATATAACAAAACAAAACAAAAAAAAAATATACTTACAGTCAAAAAAGTGCTGGGTCCACAGTAAACGTTTTTCTCGACTTTCTCCCTATCCCAAGTTTTCTTGCTGATTTTAGCACATTCAAGAACAAACAAACACCAATCCAGCGAACTAACATCAACATCTCTTGAGACATAATTCAAAACATCCAGTTTTACTGTCCCATTTCTATCACAAGATGCCATTGTATTAGCAAATAACATCAGTATATTCATCTTAAATACATGATCAGGAGCAGAAACTGAATTTTTAATTTGAAATGTAATGTTAGAAGGCCTAATCTCTTTATCTGCCGGAAACTGATCAAGCCATTCCTTAATAAAACAGGGATCAGATTTACACGATAATGATTGAATACTAGCACCACCTTTTGGAATACCAAAAACATCATGAACGACATCAACATCGACAGGTATGTCTCCTTTATCAGTTCTAATCACCATATCCACAGGGTCAAACCTATCAACAACGTAATAACACAATCTCCCCGGAAGCTTTTGTATGTCAAACCCTATCAAAGAACCAAAACCAAAACTTTTGACTAATTCTTGTTGAGCAGAAGACAAAGAATTCATAACTTCAGACAGTTGATAAGGAGTTGTCCTAGTTCGAATTGATCTAAGTGTGTTAGCCATGGATATGTTTTCATCAGCAGATTTTTTTTCCGTTTTTTTGGGTTTTGGATTTATTTTAGATTTAGAAATTTTTGCTTTTTTCGAAATAGGATTTTTGATTTTGTTGGATGATATAGGCTCTTTGTCTTTGTTGGATGACATAGGCTCTTTGGATTTGTTGGATGATATAGGCTCTTTGTCTTTGTTGGATGACATAGGCTCTTTGGATTTGTTGGATGATATAGGCTCTTTGGATATGTTGGATATAGGCTTTCCGGCTTTTTTGGATATGAGCTTTTTAGATTTTGTTTTCTTAGCCTCGTCAGGTGAAATAGAAAATAGAATTGGTCCATGTTTTTTTGCTATCGATTTCTTTCTAGGTTTTGTTTTCTTAGACTCGTTACATGGAGGTTGTTTTTCATCTTGTAATTTCCTTTTTTTGGAGATTTCTTCATCCGGTTGCAACATAGGCAACTTGATTATTAACATATCTAAATCGTTTTCGCCACCTACAAACAGAAAAAAAAAACACATAAGATATCACAAATGATTAGACTGGGAAATGATTAAACACAAACATGTGGTTAAAATCTAAAAAAAATCAAAATCACATGTGATTTACCAAACATATTTATCTTAAAATTAGACAGATCTAAATCGCATGTGATTAACTAAAAGCAAAATATATGTTTTAAAGCTAATTATATGCGCAATCACATGTGATTTAAAACAGAGGTTTCACAAAAACAATAAGAGCTATTAACATTTAAGTATATCACATGTGATTTAAAACAGTGGTTAAATTCTAAACAGAATCAAAATCACATGTGATTTACCAGACACATTTATCTTAAACTTAAACAGATCTAAATCACATGTGATTTACTAATACAAAACATTAGAAAACAAACACATTAAGTGAATCGTATCAACAAAAAATCGTACGAAATCGAAGGATTATAAAGTAGAAACCCTAAATAAAAGTTCGCAATACAATAATACAGATAAATGAACAAGTATTTGTGGATAAACAGTAAAAAAAAACATAATAATAAGAAGAAAATCGCGTTTGAACTTACCTAGAATTTCATCGGAGGGTTTTTATTTGGAGAAGAAGCAGAATCGGCCATTCTAAGTCGAGTAAAAGTTGAATGCAGAAGTGTAAAACTAACAATTTCAGTAAACGACGGCACAAATCGGCGAAAATGTGTTGAATCACGACGGTTTCCGATCAAATTGATTGAGATGAAAAGGGTTTTAAGAGAGAGAGATAGACACAGAGAGAGAATGAAAACACGATATAAGTGAGCGGGAATGATGAAAAGTAAAGCACAAATTAGTTTTAACACTCGGCGTAAATGACCAACATACCCTTGCGCTCACTTATTTAGATATTTAAAGAGCAAAATAATTCACATGTGATTTAAAAACAGAGTAAAAAATAATAATAATAAAACATGTGAACACAGTAAAAATCACATATGATTTACAACTAAAAAACACTAGAAAGTAGTGATTTTTAATCACAATTGATTTTAATAAGAATAAATCAAATATTTTTTTAACAAATCACATGTGTTTTTGTAATGTAAATAGAGTTTTTTATGAAAAAAAGGGAGTCAATATACAAAACAAAATCACATGTGATTTTAGATCAGTATCAAGTGCACAAAAACACGATTTGGAAAAGTAAAAATCACATGTGATTTACAACTAAAAAAACACTAGAAAACACAAATTAATTTTAAATAAGAATAAAATCAATATTTTTTAACAAATCACATGTGATTTGTTATAGTTAAGATCACATGTGATTTGTTATAGAAACCCATGTTTTTATGAAAAACTCTATTTTACATTATAAAATCACATGTGATTTGCATACATATTCTTGAGTCACTAAAACACATGTGTTTCAATATATCTACTGAATCACATGTGATTCGTATGAATTATTATAGTTAAGATCACATGTGATTTGTTATAGAATCCTCTGTTTTTATGAAAAACTCTATTTTACATTATAAAATCACATGTGATTTTAGTTCAGTATCAAGTGAAACAAAACTGGATAAACTGTTTGCCATATAACAAAAACACATAACTTAAATATAAAAACTAGAATAAATAAACTAGAAAGTACGATAATTAAACTACAATGTACATTGTTTGAAAATAACAAAACACATAACTTAAAATATAAAACTGTTTAAACACAATTGTTTATTTATCACGAACTGATCGATTAGAAATGGCATGAAGAATATGAAGCTTGATTTGATCTTTGTGTTGGACTTGATGAAATCAGAAGCCTTTTCAATCATTTTTTAAGCATGAATGTTAAGGTCATGAGTAATAATTTTTGATGCGAACCGCATCCTAAGCTTTCTCATCATCAAATTTTGTTTCTCAAAATCAATTGGAATATCAGTGACCCACTTTTCTGATTGGCCACTGTATCCTTCCATATAGAACATAAGAAAAACACCACAATCAGTGAAATTCTTCTTAGAGCACCATTTAAATTCCAACTTCTCCGGCTTCAACTTCCCAACATCTTCACCAAAACGATGACCATATGCGATTAAATGGGTAGAAAAACAATGTAGCTGTATACAAAAAAGTTTATTAGATATTTATCAAAATGAAATAATTTTATAGAAAATTAGATGAATATTTATTTAAAAACTTACAAATAAATCACATATATGCTTGTATTTAGCATCAAAATCATCCACAGTTCTATTGTCAAGAATATAAAATCTTGGATTCTTCCTTAAATCAAATACAAAACAATAAAAGTGCTGAAAAGCACATATTGGGAAGAAAAACTGTAATATATTTGAATAAAAAAAACACAAATTAGATATAAAAAGTTACAAATCACATGTGATTGTTAACAAAATCACATGTGATTGTTAAAGAAATCACAGGTGATTGTTAACAAAATCACATGTGATTGTTAAAAAAATAACAGGTGATTGTTAAAAAAATAACAGGTGATTGTTAACAAAAATCACATGTGATTGTTAACAAAATTACATGTGATTGTTAACAAAATCACATGTGATTGTTAACAAAATCACATGTGATTGATATCTTTGAAATTTAAAATAAAAAAAACACAAAATCCACCTACCAGATTGAATTTCTCAAACGACAGCTTATCAATATCATCATTAAAAAAAGAACAAATACTTGATGAAAAAGTATTGTATATCCAATCTTGAGAATATTGGTGACCGGATGAATAAACAGTGGAAGGCTGTTCATCAAAAAATAGTTAATATTAACACAAAAATATACATATTAAAAAAATTACACTTACAAATATAGTGGATGGAAAGAACACTCTCTTCAAAGCTTTATGATGTTTAAAATTTTCTTCATGATTTAAAATAATTGACCAAAGATCAATTACACTTGCATCAACATAAAGACGAGGAGTTAGTGACTCTAGAGTCAAACGGGAAGCAAATGTCAATTGATCAGCAGTTTCAAAAATATTTTCCCTGTTATGGAAGAAAAGAAAAAAATACAATGTTAAATAAAAAATAATAATAAATAAACATTAACTAATACAAAATTAGACAAACAAACTCACATCCTTTCTTCAAGAGCTGCAAAAAGCTCATTTGCAACAGCAAATTCAGAAGCTAAAAGGCATGGACTTGCAGCAGTCTTCTTAATTATATATGGTGATTTCAGAGGTGGTGATGGTTTTAAAAATCCTTGTTCA
The DNA here is from genome assembly GCA_963853835.1 of Calendula officinalis. Lineage (NCBI taxonomy): Eukaryota > Viridiplantae > Streptophyta > Magnoliopsida > Asterales > Asteraceae > Calendula > Calendula officinalis. The sequence continues at coordinate 37,201,149 of OY970831.1, forward strand.
TTTAATGGCTGCAATGCCTTTTTAGAAACATTGGGAGACCACCATTCAGACAAAATATCATCATTATCAGGAATCTCATAATCGTCAATAACATTACTCTGAACCTCAACAAACTTTGAAGGAACATTTTCAGCCAAAGCATTCTCAACAAACTCAACATTCGAAACACCAACTTCAACCTATAAAATTCAGTTAATACTATTAGAGATAAAAATCACATGTGATTATGATATGCATATAGACTCCCCTGTTTTTATGAAAAACACTGTTTTAGAGAAGAAAATCACATGTGATTATGATATGCATATAGACTCCCCTGTTTTATGAAAAACTCTTTTTTAAATTACAAAATCACATGGGATTTTGTTATGCATATAGACTCCCCTGTTTTTTATAAAAAAATATGTTTTACACAATAAAATCACATGTGATTTTTGTTAGGAATATAAAATTTATGTGATAACATCATTCTGAACCTCAACAACCTTTGAAGGATCATTCTCAGCCAAAACATTCTCAAAAATTTCAACATTCGGAACATCAACTTCAGCCTATAAAATTCAGTTAATACTATTAGAATTCAAATAATACTCTGCAAATCACAAGTGATTGGAGTACATTTATAAGAAATTAAAAAGAAAGAGAAATGATAATACCTCAGAAGCAATCACTAACTCAAGATTAAAATCTCAGTTAAATTCAGATTTAACAAAATTTATCGATCTATCGCCTTGAGGAAACTGAGCATCAACACGAGCAAAAATTTCATAAACCAAATCCTGGTGTCTTTTGAGAATTTCCTACAAAATTTCAAAAAAGAAGGTTAATATCACATTAGATTGGAAAAAAATAAACACAAGTTATGGTATTGAAAAATACATGAGATTTTAAAATAAAAAATCTTTATAAAAGAGGTTTCTAAGTGAATCACATGTGATTTGATTTCTTAAAAACAGGGGAAGTTGATAAGGGACAAATCACAAGTGATTCGCTTTACAAAATCACATGTGATTGTATGCTATGCCTTAGTTGACTGATTCATTTGAGGTTGCTAAGTGAATCACATGTGATTTATTTGCCATAAAAACAGGGGAGGTTGTTAACAATGACATAAAGAGTTTTATATCACATGTGATTTAACAAGTACAATCACATGTGATATAAAAATGTAAAATCACAAGTGATTCAGGAAAATTATAATAACTTTTGAAAAAATGTAATACCTTTTCCGATACCATATCAGCAGGGTCAACAATGTTAATATCCTCAGCATTGTTAATATCATCATCATTTGCATTTGTGGGTTCTGCAGCATCTAAAGGAGGTAATACATCAAATAAACCAAATGATCCACAGTTTGCTTCTTTATTCTCTCGAATGCACAAATAACCCTTCCAGTTTTTAAATACTGGACGCTGACGAGGTAAAGAGAGAGAATCGCATTTTGTGCGATCACAATACAAAAGCTATAAAAAAAATATTAATAAAAAAACTTATAAAATTATATCTAAGAAAAAAAATTAAAATAAAAGAAACTCACTATCAAAAATGTAATAGGACCACAATAAAATTTTTTATTCACAGCATTCCTATTCCAAAGTTTTTTACTGTCTTTAAGATTGGCCAATAAAAACGAGCACCAATCAAGAGACTTAATATCCATATCTTCAGATACATAATTCAAAACATCCATTTTAATTATGCCATTGCAATCACAGGATACCAATGTATTGGCAAACAGCATCAATATATTCATCTAAAAAAACTCATCAACAGCACCATTTAAACTTAAAAAATTTTCCTTGATAACAGATGGCCTAATATCCTTGGACGATGTGAACTGATTAAGCCATTGTTTAATAAATTTAGATTCAGAATTGAGTGGTAAAGAGTATATATTGGTACCACCCTTGGGAATACCAAACACATCATGAACAGAATCAACATCAGTTGAAATAACACCTTTCTTAGTATTAATAACCATCTTTGCATCATCAAAACTGTCAACAACATAATATCCTAACTTTCCAGGAAGTTGATGAAAATCAAAATCAATTAAAGAACCAAAGCCAATATCTTTTACAATTTCCTTCTGTTCAAGAGATAAACCACACATAACAAATGAGAACTGAGATGGGGTTGACCGAGTCCTAATGGATGGAAGATGTTTAGAAACAGAAACATTTTGTGCAGCCTTTGATTTTTTTGTTCTCTTTTCTGTTATTGGTTTTAATTTTGTTGGAGCCTCAGGAATGATTTCTGATTGAACTGAAGAAGAAGATACGCCTTTTGTAGAAAACTTTATTTTTAAACTTTTTGGAGGCATAGGCTGAACTTCAGACTCAACTTCAGAAATTTTCTCTTGTACAGATTCGGGTTCAGAACGTCTAATAAGATTAAACCTTTTATTGATTTTTGATTTACCCTCGGCAGTTCCTCTTGTTGATGATGACCTAGGTCTTTTAGTTCTTATCTGAGGCAACTCAGATAACAGAGTAGATAAATCATCAACACCTATAAAACAGAAAAAGAAGCAAGTTATGACAACTAATAACAATATGAGATAGATAAACTGAAATCACATGTGATTGAACTCACAATCTCAAATAAACAAACTGTAATTTAGCTTACTAATCACATGAGATTAGAAGCTATGAATTGATTGACAGTGATTAGGTGAGATATTGAGAACAATCACATGTGATTGAACTCAAATAACATAATAATCACATAATAAAAAACAATCACATGTGATTTAAAAACAGAGTAAACATTAAAATAATAAAACATGTGAACACAGTAAAATCACATGTGATTTACAATTAAAAAAAACTAGAAAGTTGAAAATCAATAATAAAAACGGTAAAATCACATGTGATTAACAACTAAAAAACACTAGAAAGCTGAAATATATAATAAAAACAGTAAAATCACATGTGATTTACAAATAAAAAAAAAACTAGAAAGTTGAAAATCAATAATAAAAACGGTAAAATCACATGTGATTAACAACTAAAAAACACTAGAAAGCTGAAATATATAATAAAAACAGTAAAATCACATGTGATTTACAACTAAAACACAACAGAAGGCAATAATCTAAAATAAAAACGCTAAAATCACAAGTGATTTACAACTAAAAAACACTAGAAAACAGTAATCTACAATAAAAACGGTAAAATCGACGGATTACAAAACCTAGAAAAAAGCCGAAATATACAAAAACACAAAAAATGAACACCTATTAATACAAAAACAATAAAAAAACTAATAATAAAAAAGTTAAAATGACCTGATTGTAGTTCGGCATTGACGGAAACTTCAGCAGATGGTTCTAGTGGAGAAGATGATCGTAAATCAGACATTTAAACGTTAGAAAAGGATTTTCTTCGACTGATAATGAACGAGGAAGAAAGAGGAATGAAGAATCACAACTAATCGCCGGTAAAACCGCCGTCAATCGCCGTAAATCGCCGGAAATCACGATTTGATTCGAGAGGTTTTGAGAGAGAGAAGGAGATGAAGAGACGTGATCGGAGAGCGGGAAAGGAACAAATGACAGAGTGATGGGGGTTATATCAAAGTGTAAAATGACGAATATACCCTTCCACGTACAAAATCAGTTTAAAAAAGGATGTAATCTGAACCATTGATTAGGCTTGATCCAAGGGACCAAAAGTGTTCCTTGAGACTTTAAAAAATATGTGGACCTCCTTGAACATTTTAGTTAATGAAAGATGAGTTACATATTAAAAGTAAACGTTAAGGATATTTAAAAATAAAAGTAAAGATAAATTGATTATTTTATGATATTAAAGGAGATCATTTATTTGAAATCTGATGAAGTAAAAGATATTGACCTATCTTTTTTACGTTTTTAAGTTGAATGAGGTTTGTAAGAACCCAAGACTTGTTGTCTAGTGGTATTGGTGAAAGTTATAAGGTGTTGCCCATGTCGTTCAATTAAAAAAATTTGAGGTTTTTAAGAAGGGCAAATTGCATAAAATAGCAACATATTATTACGTGATTTCTAATTCTAGCAATGAACTATCAAAATTTTCAAAAAAAGCCACAAACTTTTAAAATTTGGGTTTTGTTAATGACACCCTTCGGGCTGTCATTAAGAGGTAGTTACGTGCATAAATCGTTTGTACTTTTATTGGTGGGGGTTGATTCCTAAAATGCAAGGGCGGTTATTAATTATTGTACAAGCTTTTGATGCGTGTCATAACGTCTTATTGACAGCCCTTAGGGTGTCATTAACAAAACATATTATCATATTAATGTCACCATTTTCGAAGGCCCAAAACATAAGACTTTTCCGTAGTTGGGCTGGGCCTAGTTTGCTAATGAAACGGGCCATAAAATTCGAACAAGAACCTCCATTTTCGAAATTCAGTTAAATTAGCGTCGATCATCTTCATTTCTCCACTGTTCTATGCAAAATTATACACTCAATCTATGAAGCTGGCGATTTGATTTCATTTGATTTGAAATGTTACACGAGCTCCTACTGGCATTGTTAGGGTACACCGGAGACCTGATTATTGATGAGAGAGAACGCCAACAATCCGTCGGCTTGTCACCGGACGATTCAATCTCCGATCAATGTACGTTCAAGCTAGCTCCTGATATCACGTTTATTTCACACGAGGAAAGGTATAGGTCATTCTCTGTCGTATTTTTCATTTTTTTTTATTCATATTGCAATTGCTAGGGTTATCCGTTACCAGTCCTCATGTTGATCAACTTCATAGAATTCAAATTATGAGCTGGACGTTATTGGATTGTTGATCAAATATTCAAATCATTTGTATAGTAATTGATATCTAGTAATTTCGTTGATTTACACTCCGATGCAACGTTCTGAACAATTTTAAAAAATGAAACGAAAGCCTGAAATTGAAATGGTAACAATTACGAGTAATACTAACGCCATTGACGGTGATTACTGATGATGGCATTGAATAGCATAGTTATCACTGATTGAATTTCAAATTAATTGTATTACCTTTTGGAAGTCTATAATTGGGATGAAAAATCTGCTGTTAGAACTAAATTTGCAAATGATATGTGGTTTTACGTTGTATGAAATCTATAGTTACTTTATGATTTTCATTGTTATAATACGTGGTGTTGATAATGTGATTCAGGGATATTATTGAGAAATTAATCACATTGGGGTATTACTACCGTGAACTTGATCGATTTGCCACAAAATCCAGAAATTTAAGCTGGATAAGGTCTGAAAACAAATCTCCATTATCACAAACTTCTGAGTTTTTGAAAGAATTAAAGGGAAATCAAAGTGTTTATAGGAGGGCTATTGCAAATGGCATAGTGGAAGTTCTTTCCATTTACAGATCTGCTGTTTTGCATATTGAACAAAAGTTGCTGTCTGATTCTCTACCAATTTTAGCTACAGTTACTCAAGGCCTAAATAAGGTGGATTTATTTATTTATTAAATTTATATTGAAACTTTATGTTCTTTAACATCTGATTAATTGATGGTTTATGTAGTTTCTTCTTTTCTTCCCGCCTCTTTTTGAGCTAATTTTAGAGATTCAACGCGATGGTATTAATGGAGGGAAACTTCTTAATCTTCTTCATAAACGGTCCCATTGTGGGGTGCCAGAACTTCAAACTTGCATAAAACGGTATAATATTTGTTATTTTTACAATTATGTTTAGTTTATAAGATTTTTTTTGTGTGTGTGTAAATATAGACTTTTATGGCATGGGCATCAAGTCATGTACAATCAACTTTCATATTGGATGGTATATGGGATTCTTCATGATCAATATGGAGAATTTTTCATTAGTAGGTAATTAAATTACTAATCTCACATCGATCTATAAAGATTTGATAGAAAATAATGCTATTATATTTTAATGTGTCTAGTCAGCAAAAAAGTAATCCCGAGAATGAATCATCATCTCATACACACAATATTCAAAAGATGGCAAATGTGTCTAACAGTGATGGATCTTTAAATGATTGGTACATGGGATTCAGTATCTCCATGGTATGTCATAGTTTGATTTATTTGATAAAACATATTAGTATATTATATTAAATTAAATTAAATTAATTTTTCTACATTTTCTTTCAGGACATGTTGCCAGAATACATTCCAGTGCGTGTAGCAGAATCCATTCTTTTTTCTGGAAAAGCAATTAGGGTTCTTAGAAATCCAAGTTCTTCCTTCCGGTCTGTGGATGTGCTGACTCAGCAGGCAACGGGCCCACAAACATTTAAAGAATCTTTGTGGAATGAACACTCATTAAATACAACATTAACAGGAGAAGAATTACTTCCACAATCAGAGGCTGATAAGATTGAATCATTGCTTAAAAATTTACAGGTCTTTATTTTCATATAAATTTCATCATCGCCTTCTGCTTATTGCTAAATGCAGCCATTTCGACCCGTTTCTTTGTAAACGGGTCGATTTGGATTGTGTTTTATCTCAAACAGGTCAAAAATAAAGTGACCTGTTTTACAGGAATCATCTGAGTTCCACAAAAGATCATTTGCGGGAGCCATTAGTTCAATCAGAGCAATTGCAGCCAGTCATCTTTGGCAGGTAGAGATTGCACACTGTTTTATCTGTCTTTATTGCTCCATTTTAGTCAATAAGAGTTTTTTTTTAGAAAAAAGTAATTTTATTTGTTTATAATTTTTAATTTTTGTTTCATCGTATTTGCAGCTTGTGGTTGTCCGTGCTGATCTAAACGGGAATTTGAAGGCCCTCAAAGATTATTTTCTTCTAGCAAAAGGTGATTTCTTCCAGGTAGTTTATCACTAATTCAGAAAATTATATAAGCCCTTATTTTCTTAACATATTAGCATTTTTATATTTTTTATATTTAAGATTAACACATCTATAATAATAAATTAGAGTTTTCTTGAGAGTAGTCGTCAATTAATGCGTTTACCTCCTCGACAATCAACTGCTGAAGCTGATCTTATGGTTCCATTTGAGCTGGTAATTTAGTTTCATTTTTCTTTTATTTATTATTTGGTATCTTTTTAGTTTTTAATAATAATTAGAGAAATATTTGCGGTATCTGTAATGCAGGCCATAACAAAGACTATCAGTGATGACGATAGATATTTTTCAAGAGTGTCATTACGGTAAAATTCAACATTTTCCAATATACACGTTTTAATGTTTTATTATTGTATGATTTGTACTTCAAAATTTACCTTTTAATAATGATTATTTGCTTAGTTGGCATCGGTTTTGCCATGTGGATTTAAAAATCAGTTTTTTCTTTATTAAGTTTGGTTTACCTGAACAGGTTTTTTTTGCTTAGGTGGCACTAGTTTTGCCATGTGGATTTTAAAAATTAGTTTTTATTACCTTTTGATGTGTCACTTTACCTGAAACGGTGTTTTGCTTGTTTTTAGGGTCAACATCAGGTCAAACCAAGCAGATGTGGAGAAACCAAAAGCTTATGGTGAAGTGGGTCCCACTGCCTTATGTGATACATCATTGGATAATTGGGATGGTATTGCCCTTGAATATTCTATTGATTGGCCCTTGCACTTATTCTTTACACAAGAAGTTCTCACAAGGTATTGTTGACTTTTTAAGTTCTCAAAGTCAAATTTTGACTTTTATAATACACATACTTAATAACTTTGAATTTCAGATTAAAAAATTGAATTGAAGTTTTAACTGAATTTCTATATTTTGCATCATTAAAAAGTATATTTCATTTGTTCACTAGATGCTAATAAAATATACTTCAAAACTAAATAAACTAAAAATGATAATTTTAAAAAAATTTGTCAGTTCTATGAGAACTAGCGGGTCAACCCAGCCCGACCAACTGGCCCTTTTAAACTAAACCTCATTTATATAGTCTATCATTAGTTTTTTTTTATAAATAAAACTCAGGGTATAATAGTCATTTCACACTCTTCAGGTACCAGAGACTGTTTCAGTATTTATTGCGGTTAAAACGAACACAAATGGAATTGGAAAAATCATGGGAATCTGTAATGAAACAGAGCCACTTAGATTTTGCCAACCGTCACGCTGACCGTATAAATACAAAAATATCTCCAGAAAAAAGGAAAATATGGCGTGTGAGAGAACACATGGTGTTCTTGATAAGAAATCTCCAGTTTTATATCCAACTTGACGTGATTGAATCTCAGTGGAATATTTTGGTAAAGCGTATAAAAGAATCACGTGATTTCACTGATTTGGTGGAAATTCATCAAACGTCAGTAGAAATATTAACGGTTTTGGTGTACTTTTTTATTTCTAAATTAACTGCTAAAATCTTGTTTACATTTCATGCAGATATTTATTGGCTTTGATTTCACAATCATTTTTGGATATTGGTTCGGTATCAAGAATATTGGATGGAATTATGAAACTCTGCTTGCAGTTCTGCTGGAAAATTGGAAAAAATCAAGAAACTGAAGAAAGTGTTGAAGAAATCAAGCGTATAACTGAGGTAATTTAGTAGTGGTGGAAAGATGAATGGGTCGGGTAACGGGTCAAAACTCAAAACGGGTTGGATTGATCCAAAATTTTGTTCAAGATTTTCATGATAATCAATGTGTCAAAATTTTTACAAAAGTTTGTATAATGAGGTTTTATACATAAAAAAAATGAGAGGAGATTTGTGCACCACTAATTTTATCCATACACAATTGGATTGGTGGTTTTTTACTTTTTTGCCCCTGATACCTAAATTTATATACATAAGGTTAAAATGTTCAAAAAGTCACAAACAACTAATTTAGTGGTGTATGGATAAAAGTGGTGGTGTACAAATTACCTCATATTAAAAAAACAATTTGGTCAACTTTCAAGTTGTTTGACATTGACCGACCCCTTTCATTTTCTAGCTAAATTTTTATCAACTTGCTGATAGAATATGACATGGCATCAGTTTTCTTTGGTCTTTGCCACGTCACCTGCCACATCATTACCTTCATATACGTGCGTTTATGATGAATGACATCAGCATTTTTGTAACAAATTTTTGGTGTGTTTTTGTTATTTTGTATAGGAATATTACAATAAATCGAATGCATTATATACAATATTACGTAGCAGCAGGCTTGCGGGTAGCCAACGAGCCCCTTTTCTTAGGCGTTTTCTTTTGCGTCTAAATTTTAATAACTACTTTGAGGTAATATATATTAATAATTACAAGTTGTACTTTTGAATTTTATTTTTTTATTTATTATTTTATGTGAAGGCAACTGCACACGGTGTTATGAATGTCACCAGACCACAACCAACAATCCCAGCCTTCCCACGGCTGCAACTGTAAATCTTCAGAATACGCATAGCACACGTGTGATTATTCATTTATTCATGATAGGTAAATTTTTATTTTATTTATTTATTATTATTGTGGGTTAATATTCAAATTAAAATTGAACCTATCACATTTTGCCCAGATTGTTTTTTATGAAATAGCCATTAGAATAAAAATGTTGAGTAATGTGTTACTATTTTGTACGAGTTTAAAAATGTGGTAGGTCCTGTTTGATTTTGGTAATTAACCTGTTTTTTTGGTTAATAATCCGAGAGTTTTAAGTTTGGATGCAGTCAATGGGTTGGAAGCAAATTCGTACATGATTTAGATAGATATAAATCGCGTTGAGCATAGTATAGATTCCGTCATCCAAGTATTATAATGAAAGTTTTCCTAACATATATTTTGAATAAATTTATATTGCGACATAACCGTTATCTTGTCCGTTTCTGAATTTTCTTATAATCATCTGGTAAATTTTACACAATGAAGGGATTGAATCCAATAACCTCTATGCGATAATTTTGAACGCTCTTACCGCTAGAATGTTTTTCTCCCTTTTTCTTGGAATTTGATTTAGCACTAATAAAAAAACCCTTTTTTTCCTTTTGTCTTGTCCCTATAACTGGTAGGTTTTACCCCGCACGATGCCACGGGAGATTTTTATATGATGCCCAAAAGATTTTTTAATAATATTCGCACAATTATAAAATCGTATTCTTAATAATTTGTTTAATGTAATAATTTGAGACGTAAAATCATATTGGTAAATGTCATATTAGTAATTTACACATTATAATTTTTTTGAAAAATATCAAACATATTATAAGAGGGTTAAAATGCAAATATTAACAACTTGTGGCTTAAAATGGAAATATTACAAACTTATAGTTTCAAACTTTAATTCTCTTTTATCCAAATTGTGAAGTTTAATGCTGACAAACATTTCGAAAAGACTACTAAAAAATTTAGAAAAAATTGAGCAGTGTGGCACTGTTTATGAGCGATGCTAAATGTTATACTTCCTCCGTATTAAAATTAGTGAATCACTTTCATTTTTGAGGTGTATCAAAATAAGTAAATCACTTTAATATTTTATCTTATTTGGTAATTTTTTATATTTAGAATTATTTGTTTACCCTTACTTATCCCTCTTTAAACATCATTAAAGGTGTGGGGTCCCATTTATTTTTTAAATCTTCCTATATTTGACTTTTTCACCATTCTAATTATCCCATTTAATTTCACTAATCTTTTATTACCTTATTTTGTCTCAAAAAACGTAAATTTCAAAGTGATTCACTTATTTTGATACGGAGGAAGTATATACTAAATAAATATATAAATAGCATTTTCAATGTGTAAAGTAAATGTACATCTATCACATTATTTAGCGTAAAATGGTTAAAAAATACAGTAACAGGGGCCCGAAAAACTATGGCAACCAATAATTTTCTAATTCTACCGAATCACATAATCAACAACGTTCGAATTACCAGATAGCTTTATATGAATCTACTGAGAGCGCACAAACTGATGATGGTAATCTATGTTTTTATGAAGTATTAATGATAAAAAGCCGAGTTAATTTTTTTTTACAAAACCAGGTTCATATTTGTTCCTATGTAATAAAAATGGGTTTCGGGTAATGATGTTTGGGGCTCCAAATTGGGCAAACATGGACTGGATTTTGGCTCGATTCTGACCCGTGGGTGGGACCGATGTCAAAGTAGGCAGCTGATTACCGAGGTACGTATCAACAACTTTATTACCATTTTTTTTTATTTTTCTCTCTCAAGTTTACAAAAATCATATTTAAAGTTGTTTGACATTGATCGATACTAACAAACATGGAGGAAGTGAGTCACAAACATATCAGTAGCACTGTAATTCAAAGTAGAGTGTATACATTAAAAGAGTTCTATAATAATAGATTAAAAAGAAAAAATATGTTTATCATGAAATATTATCTGATGACAATGATTTTGTTTTGATGTAGAGGTTAACGGGAATTTGATACACAGGTAATCTCGACATGCGACCTGCAGCAACAAAAAGAAGGTACAAAATTTAACCGTTTTTCCTTGTACATAATGTTTAAGTATATGGATTCTACGCATACGCATGACTATCATCTTAACCAATTAACATTTCAACATGGATACAGAATCTTAAATCATATTATTTCCCTCCATTGTTCAATACTTCAATTTACGTTTTTATAACAATTTGGTGATATTTAAGATTCGTGTTTTTCCATTTTCATTTCCATTTCATTTATATCAAATTTGTCGGATTATTTTCTGATTTTTATATATTAATTTGGCAAATGTGTTTCTGCAGCTACTTTCATATGTACAGAGATGTTCGAGATGCTGTAGATCTTTGTCATCATGATGGAACTTTGAAGCAAATGGTTGCAATTGATCCAAAAAGGTATGACACAATTTGTTTTTTCTATTATTTACTTTTAATGAATCCAAGTACGGTTTATGTGAAGAGTTTTTCAATATGGACATTATTGAAAACATTAATTTCCCCCTTATTTTTCTCAAAAAATGGGTATATTAATGAAGACAAGTCAATAGTCCCAATGCCCGAGACCATTTTAGTACAAGAGGACCATAAAAGTCACTTTTGTGTATCACTGGAATTAGATGGGCCATTTAGCTCGTGTATGTGAGAACGGGTGGATGTGGATTATATGTTGCTGATCACAAAATACATTTTAAAAATAAGTCGTAAAAAACATCTTATGTTGTTTTATAACGGAAAGGATTGGTTTTTAATATATTATTTCTAATTTATATGGAGTATATAAGCAAACAAAATTTGCTAAAATAAGGTGTTGATAGAAATTAGGATTACCCAATTGTGTTGACCCGTTCAAATTATTTCTTTGTTTTGACCAGAATCAGTTACTCAACTTACCCATCTTACCACCTGTACCGAGATTAATTATTTTGTTTTAACTTTTAATCATTTTGCAGGTTGATTGCATTTAATTATTTTGTTTTAACCTTTAATCATTTTGGAGGTTGATTGTATTAGTTGTTGCCATTGTTGGATTGAGTTCTTCTGCAGTCTTTTTGTTAGTACAAACCATTTTAGTTAAAAAAATATACTAATATTTGTTTATGCCATTTAGTGTTTAATATTTTAATAATATGAGGAGAACTAAAAAGATTAACTAAACGGGTTGTCAACGCGCCAACCCAAATGCTACACGAATCATATTTGAATAGAAGAATCAGAATCCAAATAAGATAACCATGTTATCTTTTCAGCATTTTATTTGAACCTGTAGCATTTTATTTCCGATATTTAATTATCAGGTAATGAATTATGAAAATTTATTTGATCATATCAGCTTTTGGAGTACACGTGGGTCGTGCTTAGCACGGCCCGAGAAACTACCTAGTATAATAAAGGTTATAGATGTTCAGTAATCGATTTGAGGTGGGGTAGGAAGGATAAAGTTTATTTTAGATTTTAAATTTAAATTATTTAATTTGATGTTATCTTGTACACATGGGTATTAGTATTATGTTTTGTTTGTAATTTCTCGTACCACTTGTATTATTTGATTTAGTGTTTCAGTTAAAACTAAAAAATTAATATTTTTATTTATGATTAGTCACCAACTCGCTAACTACAATCCTAATGCTGTAATGCAAACAAGATGAAAATGTACAAGTGATGATGCATACTAATGAAACATGATATGATATTTTTACTAGACTTAAGTGCAAAATGAATGACTTCTTAAATGCCAAAATTAAAACTAGACTAACATGGATGTCGTGTCAAGTACCCGATTTCTAAGGTTGTAATGTTTCAACCGGTACTTCTTTGTGGTACATCAACGATAAGAAATCGAGGGTCCGATGCATTGCACCTAATATGATCACATTGACAATCCTATATAATCCAGTTTCCTATAACTGGGTCTCCATGGTGGCCCCCGCCTCTTCCCGTGAGGACTTTAAGGACATGGGTTGCTACAGAAAAATAAAGAGCACAATTAGAGTCAAGTTTCAACCTACTAATTAATTTCAACCTAATAATTAAATATTTTTAACTTACTTTGGAACAATGTTTCACAGTCCAAGATTGTTTTAAAAATAGTCATGGCGTTCTCCAACGTCTGGAGATGGAGGTCAAACTCAAATGTCCTTCTAACGTAATTGGTGTTTCTGAAAAAATTAATAAATATTATAAGCCAAATAGAAAAAAAAAACATGCCTAAAAAAATATAAAAATAATAAAGTCATTACAGAGCAGCTAAGACTAATCTGTCTTCTCTATCTTTTAAAGCTGCAAGATACCTGGCAATCTGCAAAACAAAATTAAAAAATATTTAACACAAACCTAATTAAAGAAATATATGTGAGAGAGAATACATACAGTCTCCTTTTTATGTTGTATATCTTTAATCTCTCCGTTTTTAATATCAAGACACAGCTAAATTGTACAAAATAGTTTCAAGGTAAAGATATATTTTGAGAAAAACTATTGTGTGGTAATAATGGTGTGTAAGTGGTGTGTAATAGTGGTGTCCAATTGTGTGAAATAGTAGTGTCCATTGGAAGCACCACATATTGTGTGGTACGTATGTAATATCTTGTGTCTATAAAAGGAGGTACTCTCCTTGTAATAAGATCATCAAGTTTTATGAATATGAATTTCATTGTTCTGTATTATTCTATCTGTTGAAGTTCTAAACTTCTGAATAACAGATTATACTCTCCTAAAAATACTAAATACTCTTTTATCAAATACAGTCAGAGATCAAGCAAGAAGAATCAATATTCAAGCATATCAACTTCTATCATCATTATCCATCATTCACTACAAATACAGTCAGGTACTCTTATAAACTTTGTTGTTAAAATTTTGGTATCAGAGCTAGACATACGATTTAATTAACAAAATGACTTCACTTTTAAAGAAACAAATAAACACTGCCATAAAAGATATAAACGAAGAAGTATCTATCGCAGAAAAAGATCTTACTCATATAAAAGAAAGAATAAAAACAAGTTAACATGAACATAGACCAACGATGACTAAAGTAAAAATATTTTTAGAAAATAGACTTGAAAAAAGAATGAAAGAAAAAAGAATCATCGAAGAAAAGGTAAAAATATTAACATTATAAGAGTATAATTTATTTTTTCATTATGTCGCACACAGCTTCACAAAAAAAAATAGAAGAAGATATTACTATTATTCATGATAAAGAAGATGAATCAGGATATCTACTAGATACGTTAACTAATAAAAATAGTATAGTGAAAAAGGATGCTATAAGAAGAATTAACTTTACTTTATCTGAAAAACATAATTTTAAATATGATTCATTTAAGAATTTCTTCTCAAATAAAAACATCATTTATTATTGAAAAATAATAGGTGAAGAACCCATACCTATAGAAGCAACCCAAAGAGATATTATTATTCCTATTATAAATAAACAACAACTAAGAAATAGAATACAACATATTAAAGAATCGGATCGAGCTAAAATAGCATATATTCATATTTCAACTATTCAGGTTATATTAAAAAGCACCTTTAGTGAATTAAACACTCCAATAGAATTGGAAATTCGAGATGATAGAATAGTAGATAAACAAGAAAGTATAATTGCTAAAGGTACAGGAAATCTAATAGAAGGAAAAATAAAATTTAATATAAATATTCAACTAGGATTAAGTTTAAAAGATAAAGACTTAAGTAGTAGAATTACGGTGAGATATAAATTATTACGGAATAATTTTATGTTAAAAGGTAATCATCCCTTTACAATAACATATCAAATAAATTATGCACTAGCAAACTCCCATCATAGTATTACTTTTAAGGCAGAAGATAGAATTTATATAGATAAATTATTTGAACCATTCCTTTCATTAGAATCACCAAAACTTATAAATAATAAAAAATTTTACGAGTCAAACCTTAGAAAAACAATAACTACACCATTAATTAAAAGAGACCCCGTCCCTTATATAGAACCCCCAATATCTACAACTTTTGGAAGAGCATCTAGTGTAGATATACAAACAGACCGACCATCTACTTCAAATAAAGATGAAGATATAGAAGATATAAAAGAAATGATTAGATCTTTAAGTCTTAGAATTTAAAAATGATAGAACAAGATGATATCTTGAAAACTTTTAAAGAATTACAAAATAATGAAGAATTTGAAAGCAAACCATTAGGAGAAAAAGTAAATATAACAAATAAAAAATTAAATAACACCACAGAAATACTAAGCTTATTAATAAAACAATTACCAGAATTATTACTAAAAATAAGTGAGAGTCATAAACGATTACAAGAAGTATTAAGCCAGATGCAAGAATCACTTAATGATATTAAAGTACATAAAAGTATAGAACTTTCTACTAATATAGAACCTCCTATAAAATGGTAAAATACTATAGAAAATGAGTAGCAAAACACACACTAAACATAATAAAAACGAAATGAGTGAAATACGAGAACGAGAAGAAAGTATAGAATATTGCGAGGTAAGAATGAAATATGTAAAATTTATACCAGATATGTCAACTAGAGTAAAAAAGATTTGTATTGAACAATCAAAATCATCAATAAGGGATATGACCAAAGAAATTAAAGAATTAAAATCCAAAATTATCACTGGATAAAAAGTAAGATATGGAAACTCTAGAAGGGCAAATTGAAACTCTTACTAGACTAATGACATCACTAGAAATAGCAGATGTAGAAAAATCAGAAGAAGAGGCTGAAGTAGTATACGACTTTAGTTCAGATAACGAAAATCCATATGAAAATCCATATAATAATTACGGAGTTAAGCGCAAACAATCATATGTTCAAGATGATTATCAAAGTCAATATATGTATGGTCCACCATCCCTAGAAGAAAATTATCTCTATAGACAAGGCATGGTTAAAAATAAAGAAATAAATGGGTAAAAGTACCAAATCAATATATACCAAAATTATCTATAACACCTACAGAAGCAGATATTCTTTCAATAGATTGCGAAATAAACCCAGAGGCCAAAATACAAGAATGGAGTAACAAAATGGGAATACAAATACAACTAACTGAAGAATTAAGAAAACTTCAACCAAGAAACTTTTTTAGTTATATTATTCATAAAACACATGGAAATGTATATAGATTTCTTGAATCCATGAGTGAAAGCGAAATATCTGAAATAGCAGTAGTTGACGCAATGGAAACTTTCAAAAGAGTAATAGATAAAATACTACGAGAATTTATAGGGAAAAAAGTAGGAGATGAAACATCAAAAGAAGCATTTAGAACAATAGCACTATGGCATATAACAAATCTACAAATATGTAATATGTGCTATTTAGATTCTTTTATTTGCGAATTTTCAGAACAATATTATCTTCTTGATAAAGAAAGACAAAAACTTGCATTAGAAATGTTTTATCATAAATTACCCCAAACAGTTTCTCAAAATATAATAGAACGTTTCGAAGCAACATTACAAGTAGAACACATAGTAGATAGTCTTGGAGCAAGAATAAATGTTTTAAAAACATGGATGAAAGAAAAATGTATTCAACAAGTAACTAAAAATGAAGCAAAAATAAAATTATGTTGTAATAATCAAACTAGTCGAATAGGTCAATATGGTTGTGAAAAACGAAAACGAAGAAATAAAAAATGGAAAAAACAAAAATACCATCCTAAATATAAACATATCTACAAAAAGGGGGGAGGAAGTACTTTAAAAATAGAAAACAATATAGACAACAATATAAAAACAACGAAAACCAAAATTTTTGTCCCTCAAAAAAGAAATCATGTCGATGTTGGATATGTCGAGAAGAAGGTCATTATGCAAATGAATGTCCAAAGAAAGGAAAAAAGAAACAAGAAACGGAAGTATTTAGATTAGCATATAATCTAGGATACGACCCAATAGAAGATTCAGATATAAATTCAGATATATAAATATATGCATACACAACAGATTCTAGTGATGATACAGATTCAGATCTAGATAATGAGTAAAGAAAAATCTACGATAAACCCAAATAGTACATTTATATATACAAAAATCGAAAATAAAGAAGTCATCGCTTATATTGATAGTGGAGCAACTTTATGTTTCGGAAGAAAAAACATATTAAAAAGTTGGGAAAAACTAACTAAACCTATAAGAATATCAATAGCAGATAAATCAATACACAAAATATGGTTTGTAGGAAGAATGGTTGAAATTTTTATAGAAAAAGTTCCTTTCATGACACCAACCATATATCAACATGATTCCGGAATAGATCTAGTAATTGGCAATAACTTTTTAAAATTATATCAACCTTTTGTACAAACAACCGAATACATTAGTATAAGACATCCTATAAAAAAGGTTGTTACAACATCAATAATTAAAAAATACGATCTTATAAAAATGTTAAGACAAGAAATTAATTTCGGTTTACATATATTATTAATACTATCAAAAGAAATTGCTGAAAAACAGTTAGAAGAAGTATGTAGCGAAAATCCATTAGATGAGATAAAAAATAAAAATAATCAAGAAATAATAATCCTCTTAAAAGATCCAAATATAGAAGTCAATGTCCCCAATAGAATACCTTATAGTATAAAAGATGTAAATGAATTTAAAGAAGAATGTAGTCAATTGTTAGAAAAAGGAATAATTAGAGAAAGCTCAAGTCCTCATTCAGCACCAGCATTTTATGTCGAGAATAATAATGAGAAAAAACGAGGAAAAAGAAGAATGGTTATAAACTATAAAAAAATGAACGAAGCTACTGTTGGAGACTCATATAAACTACCAAGAAAAGAATATATATTAGAAAAGTTAAAGGGAAATACTCATTTTAGCACATTTGATGCAAAATCAGGATATTGGCAGTTAAGGTTAAGTGAAAACACTAAACCACTAACGGCTTTCTCATGCCCACCTCAGAAACATTATGAATGAAATGTATTACCATTCGGACTTAAACAAGCACCATCAATTTATCAACGATTTATGGACTCTAATCTTTTAGGATTAGAACACATTTGTCTAGCTTATATCGATGATATTATAGTTTTCACAAGAGGAAATGAACAAGAACATATTAATGCCGTAATGAAAGTATTAGAAAGGATAAAAGAAAAAGGATTAGTTCTATCTAAAAATAAATCTAAATTACTTCAACCAGAAGTAGAGTACTTAGGCTTAAGAATTGGACAGAACGGAAACCTTTCTTTAACAGATAATATACAAGAAAAATTAAATTTATTTCCAGATAAATTAGAAAATAGAAAACAAATCCAGCGTTTCCTTGGCTGTTTAAATTATATTGCTGAACAAGGTTTTTTGAAAGATTTAGTAAAAGAAAGAAGAATATTACAAAAAAAGATATCTAAAAAAATACCATGGGTATGGACTCTTAAAGATACTAATATTGTACAACAAATAAAACAAAAAGTACGAATTCTTCCAGCATTATACAACCCACAAGCACAAGACTTTTTAATAGTCGAAACAGACGCCTCAAGTGATACTTGGGCTGGATGTCTAAAAGCAATAAAAAACGGAAAAGCATTATTAGGATTGGATATTGATGGAAATTTCCTTCATGAAAACAATCCTACTCAAGCACAAAAAATATCAATACCATCGTCTGAGATACTAAAAACCGAAAAATATAAACATGAATTATGTAAATATGTATCAGGAACATTTTCTCAAGCAGAGCAAAATTATAGTAATCATGAACGAGAAACCTTAGCTTGTCTAAAAACTCTCAAGAAATGGAAGATTGAATTACTTCAAACAAGATTTGAACTAAGAACAGACTCAAAATATCTATTAGGATTTTGGAGATATAAACTCCAAGAAGATTATTGTAGAGGAAGATTAATTCGCTGGCAATTACAACTACACCAATATTGTCCTTATTTAAAATATATAAAAAGTGAGAATAATCATATTGCAGATACTCTCACAAGAGAATGGAAAACATTATGAAGCAATTCCAACATCAATTAAAGCAAAAAGAAGAACAAGAAGCAGCTGTTCTACGACAACTTGAAACCATCAGAAAAGAAAAAGAAGGATTAAAAAGGACACTCGATATCCTAATAGAACAAATTGCAGCAGAACAAGGCACCCCTTCAACAACAGAACAAGGCACCTCTTCAACACAAGTAAAGATTCCAGAAAATGAAGAAGAAGAAATGGAAATATCACCAAAGAATGATCAAGAGGTAAAGAAGTGGTACGTAATCTTTAACGGACCACACAAAGGATTATATCGTGATTGGGGAATCGCTAATTCTCATATCGCTGGAAAAAATGTGTCACATAAAAGCTACAAATCTAAAGAAGAAGCCGAAAAAGCATTAAAAGAATCATACAAAACCATTGTAAAAGAGGAAGTACAAAGATCGCCCGCAAAATTTTCCTTCGGAAAACACCCACTATCAAGGTTAAATGCAAGAACAATAATAGAAAATATCCTATCAACAGAAGAGAAGGAAGAGATGAAAAAACCAACACCCGAAAATTTTTCTAGATTATGGGATATTATTATAAGCTACAATGAATATCATTCAACTATGAATTTTTATCCAATAAACAGAAGACCAGGGCCAAAGGTTATTGTTCATAGTTGAATGATATTCATTGTAGCTTATAATAATATCCCATAATCTAGAAAAATTTTCGGGTGTTGGTTTTTTCATCTCTTCCTTCTCTTCTGTTGATAGGATATTTTCTATTATTGTTCTTGCATTTAACCTTGATAGTGGGTGTTTTCCGAAGGAAAATTTTGCGGGCGATCTTTGTACTTCCTCTTTTACAATGGTTTTGTATGATTCTTTTAATGCTTTTTCGGCTTCTTCTTTAGATTTGTAGCTTTTATGTGACACATTTTTTCCAGCGATATGAGAATTAGCGATTCCCCAATCACGATATAATCCTTTGTGTGGTCCGTTAAAGATTACGTACCACTTCTTTACCTCTTGATCATTCTTTGGTGATATTTCCATTTCTTCTTCTTCATTTTCTGGAATCTTTACTTGTGTTGAAGAGGTGCCTTGTTCTGTTGTTGAAGGGGTGCCTTGTTCTGCTGCAATTTGTTCTATTAGGATATCGAGTGTCCTTTTTAATCCTTCTTTTTCTTTTCTGATGGTTTCAAGTTGTCGTAGAACAGCTGCTTCTTGTTCTTCTTTTTGCTTTAATTGATGTTGGAATTGCTTCATAATGTTTTCCATTCTCTTGTGAGAGTATCTGCAATATGATTATTCTCACTTTTTATATATTTTAAATAAGGACAATATTGGTGTAGTTGTAATTGCCAGCGAATTAATCTTCCTCTACAATAATCTTCTTGGAGTTTATATCTCCAAAATCCTAATAGATATTTTGAGTCTGTTCTTAGTTCAAATCTTGTTTGAAGTAATTCAATCTTCCATTTCTTGAGAGTTTTTAGACAAGCTAAGGTTTCTCGTTCATGATTACTATAATTTTGCTCTGCTTGAGAAAATGTTCCTGATACATATTTACATAATTCATGTTTATATTTTTCGGTTTTTAGTATCTCAGACGATGGTATTGATATTTTTTGTGCTTGAGTAGGATTGTTTTCATGAAGGAAATTTCCATCAATATCCAATCCTAATAATGCTTTTCCGTTTTTTATTGCTTTTAGACATCCAGCCCAAGTATCACTTGAGGCGTCTGTTTCGACTATTAAAAAGTCTTGTGCTTGTGGGTTGTATAATGCTGGAAGAATTCGTACTTTTTGTTTTATTTGTTGTACAATATTAGTATCTTTAAGAGTCCATACCCATGGTATTTTTTTAGATATCTTTTTTTGTAATATTCTTCTTTCTTTTACTAAATCTTTCAAAAAACCTTGTTCAGCAATATAATTTAAACAGCCAAGGAAACGCTGGATTTGTTTTCTATTTTCTAATTTATCTGGAAATAAATTTAATTTTTCTTGTATATTATCTGTTAAAGAAAGGTTTCCGTTCTGTCCAATTCTTAAGCCTAAGTACTCTACTTCTGGTTGAAGTAATTTAGATTTATTTTTAGATAGAACTAATCCTTTTTCTTTTATCCTTTCTAATACTTTCATTACGGCATTAATATGTTCTTGTTCATTTCCTCTTGTGAAAACTATAATATCATCGATATAAGCTAGACAAATGTGTTCTAATCCTAAAAGATTAGAGTCCATAAATCGTTGATAAATTGATGGTGCTTGTTTAAGTCCGAATGGTAATACATTTCATTCATAATGTTTCTGAGGTGGGCATGAGAAAGCCGTTAGTGGTTTAGTGTCTTCACTTAACCTTAACTGCCAATATCCTGATTTTGCATCAAATGTGCTAAAATGAGTATTTCCCTTTAACTTTTCTAATATATATTCTTTTCTTGGTAGTTTATATGAGTCTCCAACAGTAGCTTCGTTCATTTTTTTATAGTTTATAACCATTCTTCTTTTTCCTCGTTTTTTCTCATTATTATTCTCGACATAAAATGCTGGTGCTGAATGAGGACTTGAGCTTTCTCTAATTATTCCTTTTTCTAACAATTGACTACATTCTTCTTTAAATTCATTTACATCTTTTATACTATAAGGTATTCTATTGGGGACATTGACTTCTATATTTGGATCTTTTAAGAGGATTATTATTTCTTGATTATTTTTATTTTTTATCTCATCTAATGGATTTTCGCTACATACTTCTTCTAACTGTTTTTCAGCAATTTCTTTTGATAGTATTAATAATATATGTAAACCGAAATTAATTTCTTGTCTTAACATTTTTATAAGATCGTATTTTTTAATTATTGATGTTGTAACAACCTTTTTTATAGGATGTCTTATACTAATGTATTCGGTTGTTTGTACAAAAGGTTGATATAATTTTAAAAAGTTATTGCCAATTACTAGATCTATTCCGGAATCATGTTGATATATGGTTGGTGTCATGAAAGGAACTTTTTCTATAAAAATTTCAACCATTCTTCCTACAAACCATATTTTGTGTATTGATTTATCTGCTATTGATATTCTTATAGGTTTAGTTAGTTTTTCCCAACTTTTTAATATGTTTTTTCTTCCGAAACATAAAGTTGCTCCACTATCAATATAAGCGATGACTTCTTTATTTTCGATTTTTGTATATATAAATGTACTATTTGGGTTTATCGTAGATTTTTCTTTACTCATTATCTAGATCTGAATCTGTATCATCACTAGAATCTGTTGTGTATGCATATATTTATATATCTGAATTTATATCTGAATCTTCTATTGGGTCGTATCCTAGATTATATGCTAATCTAAATACTTCCGTTTCTTGTTTCTTTTTTCCTTTCTTTGGACATTCATTTGCATAATGACCTTCTTCTCGACATATCCAACATCGACATGATTTCTTTTTTGAGGGACAAAAATTTTGGTTTTCGTTGTTTTTATATTGTTGTCTATATTGTTTTCTATTTTTAAAGTACTTCCTCCCCCCTTTTTGTAGATATGTTTATATTTAGGATGGTATTTTTGTTTTTTCCATTTTTTATTTCTTCGTTTTCGTTTTTCACAACCATATTGACCTATTCGACTAGTTTGATTATTACAACATAATTTTATTTTTGCTTCATTTTTAGTTACTTGTTGAATACATTTTTCTTTCATCCATGTTTTTAAAACATTTATTCTTGCTCCAAGACTATCTACTATGTGTTCTACTTGTAATGTTGCTTCGAAACGTTCTATTATATTTTGAGAAACTGTTTGGGGTAATTTATGATAAAACATTTCTAATGCAAGTTTTTGTCTTTCTTTATCAAGAAGATAATATTGTTCTGAAAATTCGCAAATAAAAGAATCTAAATAGCACATATTACATATTTGTAGATTTGTTATATGCCATAGTGCTATTGTTCTAAATGCTTCTTTTGATGTTTCATCTCCTACTTTTTCCCTATAAATTCTCGTAGTATTTTATCTATTACTCTTTTGAAAGTTTCCATTGCGTCAACTACTGCTATTTCAGATATTTCGCTTTCACTCATGGATTCAAGAAATCTATATACATTTCCATGTGTTTTATGAATAATATAACTAAAAAAGTTTCTTGGTTTAAGTTTTCTTAATTCTTCAGTTAGTTGTATTTGTATTCCCATTTTGTTACTCCATTCTTGTATTTTGGCCTCTAGGTTTATTTCGCAATCTATTGAAAGAATATCTGCTTCTGTAGGTGTTATAGATAATTTTGGTATATATTGATTTGGTACTTTTACCCATTTATTTTCTTTATTTTTAACCATGCCTTGACTATAGAGATAATTTTCTTCTAGGGATGGTGGACCATATATATATTGACTTTGATAATCATCTTGAACATATGATTGTTTGCGCTTAACTCCGTAATTATTATATGGATTTTCATATGGATTTTCGTTATCTGAACTAAAGTCGTATACTACTTCAGCCTCTTCTTCTGATTTTTCTACATCTGCTATTTCTAGTGATGTCATTAGTCTAGTAAGAGTTTCAATTTGCCCTTCTAGAGTTTCCATATCTTACTTTTTATCCAGTGATAATTTTGGATTTTAATTCTTTAATTTCTTTGGTCATATCCCTTATTGATGATTTTGATTGTTCAATACAAATCTTTTTTACTCTAGTTGACATATCTGGTATAAATTTTACATATTTCATTCTTACCTCGCAATATTCTATACTTTCTTCTCGTTCTCGTATTTCACTCATTTCGTTTTTATTATGTTTAGTGTGTGTTTTGCTACTCATTTTCTATAGTATTTTACCATTTTATAGGAGGTTCTATATTAGTAGCAAGTTCTATACTTTTATGTACTTTAATATCATTAAGTGATTCTTGCATCTGGCTTAATACTTCTTGTAATCGTTTATGACTCTCACTTATTTTTAATAATAATTCTGGTAATTGTTTTATTAATAAACTTAGTATTTCTGTGGTGTTATTTAATTTTTTATTTGTTATATTTACTTTTTCTCCTAATGGTTTGCTTTCAAATTATTCATTATTTTGTAATTCTTTAAAAGTTTTCAAGATATCATCTTGTTCTATCATTTTTAAATTCTAAGACTTAAAGATCTAATCATTTCTTTTATATCTTCTATATCTTCATCTTTATTTGAAGTAGATGGTCGGTCTGTTTGTATATCTACACTAGATGCTCTTCCAAAAGTTGTAGATATTGGGGGTTCTATATAAGGGACGGGGTCTCTTTTAATTAATGGTGTAGTTATTGTTTTTCTAAGGTTTGACTCGTAAAATTTTTTATTATTTATAAGTTTTGGTGATTCTAATGAAAGGAATGGTTCAAATAATTTATCTATATAAATTCTATCTTCTGCCTTAAAAGTAATACTATGATGGGAGTTTGTTAGTGCATAATTTATTTGATATGTTATTGTAAAGGGATGATTACCTTTTAACATAAAATTATTCCGTAATAATTTATATCTCACTGTAATACTACTACTTAAGTCTTTATCTTTTAAACTTAATCCTAGTTGAATATTTATATTAAATTTTATTTTTCCTTCTATTAGATTTCCTGTACCTTTAGCAATTATACTTTCTTGTTTATCTACTATTCTATCATCTCGAATTTCCAATTCTATTGGAGTGTTTAATTCACTAAAGGTGCTTTTTAATATAACCTGAATAGTTGAAATATGAATATATGCTATTTTAGCTCGGTCTGATTCTTTAATATGTTGTATTCTATTTCTTAGTTGTTGTTTATTTATAATAGGAATAATAATATCTCCTTGGGTTGCTTCTATAGGTATGGGTTCTTCACCTATTATTTTTCCATAATAAATGATGTTTTTTCTTGAGAAGAAATTCTTAAAGGAATCATATTTAAAATTATGTTTTTCAGATAAAGTAAAGTTAATTCTTCTTATAGCATCCTTTTTCACTATACTATTTTTATTAGTTAACGTATCTAGTAGATATCCTGATTCATCTTCTTTATCATGAATAATAGTAATATCTTCTTCTATTTCTTTTTGTGAAGCTGTGTGCGACATAATGAAAAAATAAATTATACTCTTATAATGTTAATATTTTTACCTTTTCTTCGATGATTCTTTTTTCTTTCATTCTTTTTTCAAGTCTATTTTCTAAAAATATTTTTACTTTAGTCATCGTTGGTCTATGTTTATGTTGACTTGTTTTTATTCTTTCTTTTACATGAGTAAGATCTTTTTCTGCGATAGATACTTCTTCGTTTATATCTTTTATGGCAGTGTTTATTTGTTTCTTTAAAAGTGAAGTCATTTTGTTAATTAAATCGTATGTCTAGCTCTGATACCAAAATTTTAACAACAAAGTTTATAAGAGTACCTGACTGTATTTGTAGTGAATGATGGATAATGATGATAGAAGTTGATATGCTTGAATATTGATTCTTCTTGCTTGATCTCTGACTGTATTTGATAAAAGAGTATTTAGTATTTTTATGAGAGTATAATCTGTTATTCAAAAGTTTAGAACTTCAACAGATAGAATAATATAGAACAATGAAATTCATATTCATAAAACTTGATGATCTTATTACAAGGAGAGTACCTCCTTTTATAGACACAAGATATTACATACGTACCACACAATATGTGGTGCTTCCAATGGACACTACTATTTCACACAATTGGACACCACTATTACACACCACTTACACACCATTATTACACACTACATACAGTACATAATTATTACCTACATGACATATAGTCATGGTAGGTTTATTCGACCTATACCTATACCTATAATACAAATAAAATTAGTACATACACGAGGACTTCCCAGGGGGTCACCCATCCTAGTACTACTCAACCTTTGTTATTTGTGGGCTCAATTTGTTAAATTGTGGCCTGAGGAATATAACAAACGACGGGGAAAAGGGGTTCCGGCGTCCGGCGAGAAGCTCTTTGGCCGGTGATGGGTACAGTTCGCCGGCGACGGGAACCCGTCGACAAGAATGTCACTTCGCCGGAATACTAAGGAGAAGACCGGATATATGTGTGTTCGAAGAGAAACGGAGAAAGAGAGTTTATACCTTACGGAGATCGCCGGAGCTGTCGCAGAGGATTGTTGCAGGTTCGTAGGAGAAGATTGTCCGGTCGTCGGGGATGGTGATGTTTGGTTTGGAGCGGCAGACCTTCGCGGGATGGTGATGTTTGGTTTGAAGCAAGTATATAAAGGAAAGCATGAATACATAAAAGGATTCGTACGAAGATTGAAAACGTTTGATGTGATGCATTAATGTTTTTGGCATATGACTGTCTTTTTACATGTAAAAGGCAGAAGCTATATACTACACCTACTAACCAAGAAATCAACTCTTTTAAATTTGTTTCCCATTCCTTGGTACTTGATTTCTGTCAACTACCTACTCCCCCATGCTCCAACATTTCGTCCTTTTATGTTCCCCATTTTACTCGTTTTTATATCTGCACAAGGCACCAAGCCACCCATACTTATTTATAAGAGCATCCCCAATGGTTAACCTCACAAAGACTTATTACTTTTGCCGCATCAAAATTCCACTAACCAAAAACCTTTTCATAAATAGCATCTCCAATGGTTAACCTTTACAAAAGCTTTTTCTTTTACAATATTTCTAATTTATCTTTATCTATCTCAAATGTTTATAAATACACCCTAAATATAATTTGACAATTTTTTGGAGATCTTACTAAATATAATATTTTTTAAAATGTCTTATACAAAAATATTATAATAATTGGCATTAAATATTATATAATTTATTTATTAACTAATAAAAATATAATAAATAATTTATATATAACATATCTAAGGTTTAAAATGAAATGTTATTAAACATAGGGGACTAAAAAAGGCAAATATTGAAAGATGGTTAAAAGGTTAGTAGAGAATAAGTCTTTGCAATAAGCTTTTCAAAAAGCTAGGTATTCCAATGGTAAAAAGTCTTTCAAAGACTTATTGTAATAGTAATAAGCTTTAGAAAAAGCTACCATTAGAGATGCTCTAAGTGGTGGAGTGTACCTATGGATATATATTCAGAACTGGACAGCTTTTGTCCATACTTTTCGGAAAAGAGAGAGTAGCCAGATGCGGCTATCACTGGCAAAAAGAAAATGATCTCCATAGGCCATAGCCCCCTTCGTACTATAAAGGAAGAATTTACATCTTTAACCCTTTAAAACTTCAACCTTCGGTCCTTAAAGAACAACAATCTCTACACTTCAGTCCAAAGATATCAGCATCTTCCATGTTAAGTCCCTCAACTTACCTGCACATGCTAATCATGTAATAAGCTAAGTTGCACGGAAACTCCATCTAGAGTGCCGCTCCCGTATCGGAAACTTTTGGGAAACCGATACTCCTAGGAAACCTGCCCGAAACGTTTCTCAGGTGCCGGAAATGTATTTGTGAAGTTTCTTCGGCGTTTCAAGAAACGTATCTGTTTTTTTAAACATTGTCATGGGCTTTTGATTCAATGGAAGATGTAAAAATGTGGGATGTAGGTGGAGATATACTTTTGATTTAATGGAAAATGTAGGGTTTTGGAGGTTGTTGTTCTGTCACTAGATGAACCGGATTTAAAAAATGATTTGATTATTGATAATTAATTACATGTAAAAGATTTAGTATTTTTAGAGTTTATACACTTTACATCAGTAATATCTATTTGGAATTTCTTTAAAAAATATATATTTTTTATATTTTATGTACCGTATCCGTATCTTGAATTTTTAAGTTTTTCCGTTTCCCGTATCCGTTTCCGTGTCCGTATCCGTTTCCGTGTAACTTAGGTAATAAGTACAAATCATATAATTTAGTAAACTTAGATTAACCTTTTAACATTTTGTGACTTAAGAATGACTTATAAAATAATAAGCCTTTGAAGTAAAAGTTTTTTTTTTCTAGAAGGTCATATGTCTTTAAATAACTTTCTAAAGAGGTAAAAAGTTTTGTAAAAAGCTTACATTGGAGATGTTCTTAGAAGGCTTAAACAAGGAACGTTTTTCATCAGATATCATCAACATTACTCACATGATCTTACGAGGCGTTTTTATCTTATCGGCAATTCTTGCACCGAGTTCAAGATACTAATCCATCATGGATCTGAATGATTAATTAAGTTGCTATAATTGGTACTATATAATATATCGTATCATATTCACCAAAATTAAGTAAGTCAACTCAAAATCTGTAAATACCATAACGTACCTTAAAAAAATACTACTATAATTAGTTAATTACCGAACTGGTATATTATAACATTTGCTAGAATCATAATTCATATGAAGTTTGTTACATATTTACAAACAGTATATAATAAACTATCTTTGGTATTACCTTATGTCCCTAAAGATGTTTCTTGAAGCGTAAACTTCAACATCTTAAACTCACCTTACTACCAATAATCACAGCAAGAGCATTTCCCATCACTAAAATGATGAAACCTAAAAGGATCTCTCACCATAATTTTTCATCTCACAATCTTACTTATAAACTTACCGATTACACAAACACAATGCTCGATACCAATAGGTCCACCAAAGTTTTCAGTCATCAAATGATAACCACGATGATTACAAGCTGATAAAAGAGAAACAAGTGTTACATGATCGGGTTTTGATCCAACGGTCACCATTTCATCAAACGTTTCACGTGATTTGTCAAACGACCTGTGTCTAGCAGAAGCTGAGATCAATATATTCCATAATACACGGGTCGTATAGAAGGTTCCAGAAGCATCTTTGAAACGTCGTTTATTTCACCACATATATTTGGCTAAAATAAATTCTAGTCATTGATAGACACTAAATAAGCACAAAATGCATCAATATCATTTATCTTAGTTTAATACGATGATATTCTTACGTCAAAGGTCAAAAGTTTGACTTGAAACCAAATAACTAGTCCTAGATGGCTAGATCCCATCCTTCCTACCAACCCCCATAAAGGACGAAAAAGCACCAAGAAACGGACTAAATTATCACTATAGGCCTTTGGCCTAGCGATATAGTGTTTGCCTCTTGACCTTGTGGTCAGGGGTTCGAATGCTGTCGTGGATATAAGTGGTTATTAAGAATAGATTAGGATTTGTCGTTAAAAAAAAGACTAAACTATCACTAGAATTTCATCCTGTTCTAAATAATAAAAATATTTGAAATGTAATAAGTTGAGTGATTTATCGATACCAACGGAGTATTATATTTCCTTTGATGATTCAAATTAAGTTTATACTTTTAGTTTCACAGTTTTTAAATAAGATAGTTAATTAATTAGATTAAATTAGATAGTTAGTGAAAGATGACTTACATATTAAAAGTAAACGTTAAGGATATTTAAAAATAAAAGTAAAGATAAATTGATTATTTTATGATATTAAAGGAGATAATTAATGAGTGTGAGATTCATTATTTTTTTACCAAATAAGGTGATTATGAAAGCGTATCACTTATTTTGACACACTTAAAAATAGGAAGTGCATCATTTATTTGAAATCTGATGAAGTAAAAGATATTGACCTATCTTTTTTACGTTTTTAAGTTGAATGAGGTTTGTAAGAACCCAAGACTTGTTGTCTAGTGGTATTGGTGAAAGTTATAAGGTGTTGCCCATGTCGTTCAATTAAAAAAATTTGAGGTTTTTAAGAAGGGCAAATTGCATAAAATAGCAATATATTATTACGTGATTTCTAATTCTAGCAATGAACTATCAAAATTTTCAAAAATAGCCACAAACTTTTAAAATTTGTGTTTTGTTAGGGTGTTATTAAGAGGTAGTTGCGTGCATAAATCGTTTGTACTTTTATTGGTGGGGGTTGATTCCTAAAATGCAAAGGCGGTTATTAATTATTGTACAAGATTTTAATGCGTGTCATAACGTCTTATTGACAGCCCTTAGGACTGTCATTATCATTTTCCTTAAAATTTTGCAATTTGGGAAACATTTTACCCAAAATTGACAGTAGTCGATACTTTTTAGTGACGTAGCCGGTTATTTAATTTTTTTCTAACTTTATTTCAATTATTCTTATACTGATTTGAGCAATAGTTCTTAAACGGTTCCTCCATCCCAACCTTTCTTCCTCTTCTATAAAATACTAACTAATGTTGTTTCGGGTAAAACGTTTTCCAAAATGCAAAAATTTAAAAGTCTGTTACTATTTTTAAATTTTTTATAGTTAATTACTAGAATTAAGAATCCTAATAATATGTTTCTATTTTATGCAATTATGATTGTTAAATATCTTTCAACAATAACATCTTCTTTTATTTATAATCCATACATAAAATACGAAATAATTCGAGCTTAATACCTACCTACTACACGAGACCATTGGCGGTTATAACCATCCCACCTACCTCCTCCTCCTCCTCCTTCCTCACGTGTACTACTAAAAAAACAGAGCAAACTTCACACACACAAAACAAACCCATCTCATCTTTCAATCACCAAATAATGGATCCAAAACTTGAAGATTCACATAACCCAGACGAAAAAGCACAACAAAATCAACAATCCATTATCCCATTTACATCAATAACACTTTCTTTACCTCAATTCCTTCCTACCCATTTCATTTCTCCGCCACAATTTAACCCCAAAATCCCACAAACCCTAAAAATCCCAACTCAAATTTCATCCCTTTTTAATCTTTCTCTTTCTTCAACCCCTATCCCTGCTACCAAATCTTTACTAAAATCAACACTCTCTGCAAATCCACTTCAAAACCCATTAGCTCAAAACCCTAGCCGCCCCTCCGACCCATCAAACGCCGCCGCCCTCCGCCGTGTCACCGTCGTCTGGTTCCGTAACGATCTCCGTGTTCAAGATAATGAATCTTTAAATTCCGCCAATAATGAATCATTATCCGTTTTACCTGTTTATTGTTTTGATCCGAAAGATTTCGGGAAATCATCATCTGGGTTTGATAAAACTGGCCCAAATCGAGCATCTTTTGTAATCGAATCGGTTTCGGATCTAAGAAAGAACCTTCAAGCAAAAGGGTCGGATCTTATAGTCCGAATTGGAAAACCCGAAACCATTTTAGCTGAATTGGTTAAACAAGTTGGGGCAGAAGCTGTTTATGCTCATAGGGAGGTATCTAATGATGAAGTTAAAGGTGAGGGTAAAATTGAGAATGTATTGAAAGATGAAGGAGTGGAAATGAAATATTTTTGGGGAAGTACATTGTATCATATTGAAGATTTACCATTTAAATTGGAAGAAATGCCAACAAATTATGCTGGATTTAGGGAAAAGGTTAAGGGTATTAAAGTAAGGAAAACTATTCAGGTTCTTGATCAATTGAAAGGATTGCCAGCTGGCAGTAATGTTGAAGCTGGTGAGATTCCAGCTTTGGCTGATTTGGGTCTCAATCCAACTGCTAACATGAGTCAGGTATAAATTTTAAATTCTATGATTTTGTGATGATATTGTGTTTGTTAATAATCTATTTGGAGTAATTAGAGTTTAAATTTTTTGAAGTATAAATATGAGCTTTAATAAAACTTCTAGCCTTATATATGCGATATAATATGTAGGAAAATTGCCAAAAATCCTAAATTTGTCATGTAAATGTAGGGTACCATATTTTCAAATTTTTATGGAAAATTTGTCGAAGTTGAACTTTTACTCCTAAATTTGAAGAAAAGTTGAACTTTTACTCCTAAATTTGAAGAAAAGTTGAACTTTTACTCCTAAATTTGAAGAAATGTTGTGCTTTTACACCTAAATTTGAAGCAAAATTGAATTTTTACACCTAAATTTGAAGAAAAGATGAACATTTTTTATTTCTAAATTTGAGAAAGAAATGACTCACTTGTAAATTGTCGAAAACTGAAATTTCACTCCTTTCGATGAACGTGATTGTCAAATTTGGTATATTTGGTTCCTTTTATTGGGCAATTTTTATATTAAAGGAAATTATATGGATGGTCCTTGAGGTTCACACCAACTTTCACCCATGGTTCTTTACTCTAAAAAGGGAATTAATTTCTACACCACATCTTTTGATACTTATACCACACATTACAAGTATTACTGCAAACTGTACAAGCATATAATGCATCTCTTGTGGTACATAGATTAAAACATGTGGTGTAAACATCACTCCCTAAAAAATTACAGTGGTGATCCATTTTTTTGGAAATGACATCCAAAATTCCAAATAACCCCCAAGACTTTATTTATACACAAAAGATTATGGGTCTTGATTAAGAATAATAATGGACCAAATAGTCCTACATTTTCATAATATCATTGACTTTTTTGTAGGTCAAACCGTTTTCTAATGCTCCCTTTGTATCAACTAATTATGATTATCCAACTTGCCATATTACTTGGAGAAAACATCCAATTAGCCCCAAGACTTTATACAGATCCAAAAGGCCGTACATGTTTATTATAGCTTTGACTTTTGTGTAGGTCAAACCTGTTTCTAACAGTCCCCTTACTGGAGGTGAAACCGAAGCATTAAACAGACTGAAAAAATTTGCAGCCGAATGCAAAGCCCAACCGCCAAAACAAACAGAAAACGAAAGCATTTATGGTGCAAACTTTTCTTGCAAAATCTCACCATGGCTTACAACGGGTTGTGTTTCACCTCGTTTAATGTTTGATGAATTGAAGAAATCTAGTTCTAGTTCTAGGTATGTGTTTTATGTCCAACAACATTATTTTTTATTTTATTTTTTATTTTTTATGGTGTTTTTTTTAACTTTGAATATGTGTTTTTTGTTAATTTAGAATGATTTCGAATGGAAAAGATGGTGATGGTGGGATGAATTGGTTGATGTATGAGCTTTTATGGAGGGATTTCTTCAGGCAAGTTGATAAATTGATTTTAGTTTTATTAGTTATCTGATTATTAATTTGGATTTTATTCATGGTGCTGAGTTTTATAAAAAAAAAGGAGTCTATTAAAATTAGATTTAAAAATTATACTGCTAAAATAACGGAATTAATTTTTTTGAATAATTATTTATGCATTTTAACACACTTTTCCCAATTTTTGGCCCGTTTAATTCCTAGCTAGTTTTAAAAAAATGGTTGGACTATTTTTCAACCTGTTGGTTTAATTTTCAGTTTAATTTTTTCAGTTTTGATTTTTTATTTATTTTGTTGGGATTACAGATTCATCACAAGGAAATGCAGTTGGTCGAAACAACATAATATTGCTCCTGTTGCGGCTTGAAGGCAGAGGGAGGGAGTTGTATATTGATTTTTCTTTCTAAAATCTTTCTTTGGTCATTTCGCTTCAAAAATGGAATTTTGATCAAAAAATAAAAATGACTACATTTATGTGTCTGCGAATGTTTTATGTATCTTTGATACTTGTGGGATTTTGATGATATTGAAAGCAACGTTATCTATGTATTTTTATTAATTTTTAAACTCGTATTATTCTATTGAGTACCATCCACGTTATAATCACCCACCACAATCACTACTGACACCAAATATTAAATTGAAGTCATCGTTAAAATAATTTTTTGATGTGGAATACTTATATTAGTATTTGAATATGTTATACTACTTGTTTTATTTCAAAATAAGTGTGAAGATATGGAAGGCGGTGGAAGTCCAGCCCATAGAAGCCTTTAATTTATTATACTCAGAAATGAATCACACATTCTCATTCTCTCAGCAACGATGCTGTTTATATACATCTCTCTCTCTCTCTCTTCATTTCTATTTATGTCGGTCGTTATTTGGATGAAACCTTCTTTTTGCTTTCCCGAATCTTCAATTTAGATATGTTTTCATGTGGATTTATTATTATTATTATTATTGGATATGTTGTTTTCAATTTTATTATATCGGTCGTTAGGGTTTATTTGGATCAAAAATTGGACCTTAGATAACGATTCAATTTGATTTAACCTTATTTTGTGTTTGTTGTGGATTTATTACTATATATGTATGTTATTTTCAATTTTATTATCTGTGATGGTTGGTTGGGAATGCAAATATGGTGATTGTGGATTGGTGTTTAAGGGTTTATTTATAGCTATCTACATTCTTAAAATCTATATCTATATTAACATAAAAATTGAGTTCCAAACCAAAGTTACATTTAATAACATGAATTTAATATTTTAAGAATTTAATAACACAAATAAGTTTAATACAATATTAAAAACGTTTTTACATTCAGCATTAAAAAGCATACGGTTTCTTTTCAATTATTGTGATACATTAATGTTAAACTTCAAACGTCAAATTTATGATGTATTAAAGAACGGTTTGTATTACATTTCCCCATATTGCCATACATTTCAATATCCCACAAACTTATTACATTGAACGTAATTAATAATTTAAATGACATCACTTACTTCTCTAGATGCATTGAACGCGATAATAATTTAAATGCAAATGAAAGGGTTAACTGTTAAGTAAACGTTTTAGACTGAACTCAATTAATACTTTAAATGCAAATGAAAGGGTTTAAGTTAAAAACGGTTTATGAAAAAACGTTTCCATAATGTCTCACACGTTTCCATATTATGTTATATATATAGATATAGATGTATTGATCATGTACTGCGTTTTATTATCATTTTTACATTTTCTCCGTATCTTGAATTTACTCAAATGATTCATATATTGTTAATTTGGAGAAAAATGGGTTTAAGAAAGATGGGAAAAAAAACAGGAAGAACAACGGCAACGTTAATAATAATGAAAAAGATAATAGTATGCATAATGTTGATAAGAGGTTCACCACTCTACCACCGTCGGAATCTTTGCCGAGCAATGACACCGTTGGCGGCTATATTTTTGTCTGCAACAATGATACTATGCAAGAGCACCTCAAAAGGGAGCATTTTGGTATGCTTCTTTCTACTTTAATTTGCTAAATTTTGTAACTTTATGTGTCAATTAAGTGAAATGTGAGTATGTAATGATTTGATTGTTTATGGTTGTTGGATTGTTATTTTTTTAACGTTTGAAAATGTGAGTATGTAATGATTTGATTGTTTATGGTTGTTGGATTGTTATTTTTTTTAACGTTTGAAAAGTTAAGGTTTATAAGTTTGTTAAGTAGTTCTAT
The DNA here is from genome assembly GCA_963853835.1 of Calendula officinalis. NCBI lineage: Eukaryota > Viridiplantae > Streptophyta > Magnoliopsida > Asterales > Asteraceae > Calendula > Calendula officinalis. Next base: position 37,236,576 of record OY970831.1, read on the forward strand.
ATTGATGATTTACAGGTTTACCCCATGATACCGAGACTCCGTTAGGCAAATTACAAATGGTTTGCTAGAGTGATACCTTTAATCTCAATGCTAATTGCATCATTTGCTTATTCAAAACAGATGCTAGACACAAATTGTCTATTTTAATTGTGAATTTGTTGAATTAAATGTAGAATTCCTCCATTTTTAAGGACATTTGTATATTTTGAGGTACAACCATATTTTGTTTATATATCTTGATATGTTGTTTACATATTGTCATATTTTGTTTTCGTTAAAATTAGTTATTCCCACACTCATGTAATTGTGAACTAGAGAATTGCCCATGTAACTGAATCAAAAACAAGTTGCAAAAGATTATTTTTCTTCATATTCAGTCGCTAAGAAATCCCGCACAAATGATGATCTAGAATGTACGAACCAAACTACCGGATGCCGAGTTTATCATCCTTCAGTCGAAGATTTAGAGTGCCCGTTATAATATATTCATCAAATTGCACCACAATTTTCAAAATATCATAGTGTATATTTTTAATTATATATTAGTTTCATTATATCATAGTTAACGGAAAAATTATTATCTTTGCTATGTAATAGGAAAATGATCATTGTAATTTACGCCGCATTCAAAACAAATTAATAAATGTTTGCACAATAAGTGTGGATGAAATGTTTGAATGACATCCATTTAATTTATAAATTTTTTAGCCTTAACATCTTGATGCTTAAGCATTTATGTGTCATTTTTTAACCCACGTTTAAATTGCGGTTTGGATACATTTATATTTTAAGCAGATTATTATAATCTTTTTGTGGATTGAAGGTCTTTGGATGATAAGTATTTATTTATAGACCATTTGGTGCAACTCCAGTTACTTCTACTCTGGGTACTAAACTTAAACTCAAATAAGAAAAATTGAAATAAAAACAATGATTTTTTTGTAATGTTGATTGTGGATTAAATTGAATTAAATTCAGTTAAAAAAACATAGCTTTCTTTGCGCTATCTTGACCTATTCACTTATAAATTGGTCAATTAGGATTGTGTTTATATTAAACGGGTCCTTTGCTTAAGAGATTTTCAATTATACAATATTAAATGACTATACAATACGGAACGTTGAAATATTATGCATTTTGAAAGGAGTAAATGTAAAACAATTATTTTTTAATAAAATAAAGCACGGGCCATGCTGCCTCGTATATATAAAAAATGAGTTTCAAAATTGATGTTGCATGTTTAAATTTCATATTTTATTTTCATTTTGATATTAATATTAAATAGACTTAAATGGCTTAACAAAAAACGTTTAATTTATACATGGCTTCAATGCATTTATAACATATGAATTCATTTGTAAGTCCTATCAAAGACAATTAATGTTTGGCCACTTCCATGTTTTACATCGTCTTTCGTTACCTACACCGTTCCTCTCCCAAATGTTGTGTTACCACCGTTTCATCTTCAACGTTTAACTGCCACCCCTTGGAACCTTGAACGTTTCGTCTTCACCAGCACTTCGTACCATCATGCACACAAACCAACTTCCCTGTTCATAAACCGACCCGACGGTCTTCAACAACCGTCACGGCGGTCTCCAACTATAAATACAGGCCCACACCGAAACCTTTCTCCAAAAATCTTCAAAATCAATTGTCGCTCCCTCCAATCGAACATTAATGAATATCAATCACCATCTTCAACAACTGAGTTCATCTTTATCAGCTAGGTTTGTTCTCCTATTCTTTTCATTAATTTAAATCATGTTTTTTTTTCTTTGGTATAAGGTTCATTTAATGGTCATGTTTATTTATTCATGTAATTGATTGGAGAATTTTATTTTCTGCACACCACGTATTCGATAAAATGTTACCACTTAAATACTTGACTACATGGAAACATGACGGATTCCGTATCTATTCTATATCAATTTTAAATATGTAAGTTTCAAAACCTTCATATCAAATTCACCATCGCCTTTATTGTATAATATAATTGGAATCAATCTTTATCAATTTCATCTATTTTTTTCTTAACAGCAAAATAATATCACATGAAATGGTTTATGCACATGTCTACCAAAGTGTTCGATCAAGTTCAAAGTAAAGTGAAGATGTCTACTAATTAAGTTTTTCATCTTTCTTATTATACATTCTTACTATTGTTATTTCTACTAATTAAGTTCTGAACATAGTTAAAAGAAGTCCTGCTATTGAAGATGTTATGCAACATCAATATAATGCACTTATATTGGACTAATTTGCTTAAAATTAGGATTCATTGAATGTAAAGGTTAATTTTATTACCTTCTATAGCCATTAGAAGTTTAGAACTATGTTATGAGAATAGCTTTTTGCCTTTTTTTTTCTTATTTCATAATGAAAGTAAGTTTCCTATTTTTCTTTATAAAGCTTTATTTTGTAAATTGTATCCTCCTATTTTGTTGATTAAGAAGATATCTTCTAAACAACATTTTTTGTGCAAGGGGTATATGTTAATTCTCTGTGCATCACAAAATTGTTAACTACTACGTATGTGACATATACTAATTACTACACTCTCATGTTTCCTTTATAAAAATTTCTAAAAAATAATTGGATCAAATGGTCAAAATTTCATACTAATTAAAATTTAAAGTGGTAATTACTATTTTGATTACTTTTATAACTTTAATTTCATTGCATTTTTATATAAAGTTCGACCTCTTATCAGTGAAACATGTTAGATTAAATTAAGGGGCAAATTGATCATGATGAAAGAAATAAGAATACTCAGAAATAAACATAAAAACTTAAATGAAATATGTTAGATGGTCATACACAACATGAAACATATTGAAACTAAAAATGTTATTGCATTTCATGTTAGATGTCATACCAACTACAAATTCTAATTGTCTGACCCGGCCATTAGATGTTGAAGAGTGCATAATACCTCTTCATATTTTACTGATTTGAAATATATACTTGAAATGGATTTAAAAAACGTGAGGAAATGTGAGGATGGTTAGTTTTGCTTGACATTGATACTGTTTTGTATTTTTTCTTTTTATTTAAGAGGATTTGATAAAGAACAAATGAGGATTGTACTGCCCCTTGGGGACCATAAAAGAAACAGTAAGTGCTATAGAAATTTTGGCAAAGTCATATTTGAAGGAAGACTACTGATGTCGCATCATAGTTGAAGGAAAACACTCGCAAAACAAGGCGGCCCAAACTATCTATCAGGATGACACAGAGTATACCACACTGGGAGCAATTGCTGTGTCAAAATATCTTTAACCAATATATCCTTTTCTCAAATATATATTTTTACAATTTTAACTTTTAATTCAGACTTTGTTGACCAGTTTTCCTCTACTGTTTATGCTAACCCCAAAAGGTGTCGTTTTGTTTTGTTTTGTTATGTCATGTTCTGTTGTGTTTTTATAAATGTATAAGGGGTGTTTTTGCAACAGAGGCAATGTAGCCGAACCAACAAATATAGTTGATGAAAAAAAAGTGTCATCCGCAAATTGTTGGATCAGGGCATGGTCTTTGAAAAAGAGATATTTTTGCTTTGTTTTTCTTTTCAGCGAGTATTCTCTTATTCAAGGCAACATATACTAGCTCCCCCAATACGCCTTTTATTTTCTATTATCAACTCATGGCTGGAATCAGTGATGGAATGGGATGAATGGAAATAACAGGTCAATCCGCAAGTATGTTCTGCACATATGGAATCAGTCATGGCATATAGTTGATCCTTCCATTTCAAATAGCTGCCCAAATTGGAATAAATCAAAATCCAACCTTCATTTATAGTATTCCTCCTTTCTTGTATTCATTTTTTACTTCAACTTTTCCAAGTATGGTATCAGAACTCATCAAGAACAAGTGGGGTTCACTTGATTTTTGGGATAACCCAAATCATTTGAGATTCAAGAGCAACTTCTGTGTCGTTGTTGTTATTTATCAAGTTTCCACCATTGTTGTTGAGTGCCTTGTGATAATGATCTTGATCACTTCTTGATAACTCAACATTTTTTACGAAACAAAAAAGTCAAAATTCAGATCAGATTGCACCCAAAAACAGAGGATGACGATAAATAACTAAGTTTAAAAATTGACAACACCCAGATCAAAAGCTCAGATTGCATTCTATTTTCAGCAGAAACAAGCCTAAACTTGTAAATTCAGGATCTTGAAATACCAAAATATAGAAAAAAAGCTAAAAATTATTACTTGGTATCCAATCTTTCTGCAGACCAAAATGAATAACAAAGAACCCATCCCAGGTTCTTCAGCAAGAGAAATTTCATTTTGCATTTTGTATGAAGAAAGAATATCGACCAGGGGAATATATGTGGTTGATGTTTGCCTGTTTGCAGCTGCTACTTGTATGCTTACTTGTACGGAACTCCAGAAGCCACATGAGCTTTTCAACGACCGACTCCTTCTTGTTTTTCGTTAATCTTGGGGATAAGCTCAACGCAGAGGAGTACAGCTGCGGTTGCCAATATCCTCCTCCTGTTGTCAACACAATAGATTTTAGAGCCCATCTCGTCTCCCCATCTTCCTTTTGTCATTCAACAGTATTCCAACACTTTAGCTAACTCAACATCTTGATTACCAAAGTCAATGAAATAGCACTTACTTGAAGTAACTACGTAGCCATTTGTACCAAAACAATTAAATCTCCCGCATTCATGTCACCCAGTGTAAACGTATACTCTTGCTCATCCGACCTAACCAAATAATTTTGGCAAAGGTTAGGGATCACCTTCGCATCTCTTTTCATGGACCAAACTTCACTTTGAGATTTGGCATTTAAAGCGTACCAAGTCAGAAGTTTGTCATTGTGTACACAACAACGTTTTTAGCCGACTTGACTTTTTTTCACAGTGTCGACTTGGTGACACAACTGTATTGTCTAATGTCACCAATTGCTATCGTTTAGAGACACGAAATTTAACACCAAAGGATAGTTTAAGCCACACTTAATTGGAAATGTTTAGGCAAATAACTACCATCTTTATTATCATGTAGTCACAACACTTGTTTTTTATTCACCATGATTATATGTCATCACACCGCAATTTGTGGCTATTGATGGCTCTTTAGCAACACGTGATTTTTTTACAAGTATCATCTTTGTAATCATGTAGTCACAACAGTTGTTTTTTATTCACCGTGACTATATGTTACCATATTGCAATTTTTGGCTATTGAGCCACATGTAATAGTCCATGTTTAGTGACCAATGTACACATTTAGCAACACACGTATAACTATCATCTTGGTTACCATGTAGTCAGAAAGTGACCAATTTACACGACACAGATATTTGAAGTGTGACTATTGCTAAACATGTAGCCACATTAATTTGAATTGATTATATCACATTTGGTAGCTTTCAACCACATAAAAAAAACAGTGTGACCATTGGTAATGACTGAAATCACAATTGAAAGTACAATGCTATATATAAATAATTAGGATTCCAAAGTTGAAAGTACAAGACTTATTTAGGAATCCAAAAGTACAATGCCTTAATTGCTAAAAGGGAGCAAACCACATGAATGGAATAAAAATTAATAATTTTACTTGCAACAAGATTCAAATTTGGCAATACAAATGACTTCCTTTTTAAACTCATCTTGTTGGGAAGCATCCATGTTTAACTGGGATGTAATCTTGGTGGGGCTAACTTCTCTTGATTTCCAGATGATACAAAATCTGAAATATCAGCATTTGGGTTAGGTAGGGGTAATTTGCATGACAAAGAAAGTTGTATGGTACCTGCATCATCTGATCTGCAACATTGACCATCAACATATCCTGTATAGATGAAATCTTAGAAAACCTACAGTAATAAATCAAATAGAAAAGTAAGTAGCAACTGTATATCTGAAGTAAATTTATGGGTTTCTATCTAGATAAGCTTACCACAGACTCCTCCAAGTGCAGTATATAAAGCGAATTCCCATACCCTGTACAAATTCAAACTAATGTAGAGGATACTCCCAAAGCTTCACCAACAGGGAGAAGGTATTCCACATAATCAATAACCTCTCATTTTGTTCCTATGAGCATATACAAATCAAATATTATCTAATTATACTTCAATTCTACTTCACTTAAATGGAATATTATCTAAAGTATAAGCATATGATCATACTTTTCTAGATTTGTATTTACAGGATGTGGTTTCATCCAAACACCACCTACTTACTATTCAAAGAGATAATAACTCGACGAACCTCCATCTTAAGATGACAATCCAATTCTGAATATCAATCAATCATCACTTCAAGTGGCGGTAGCTGTTCGGCACATCAAGATCTTCAAGGAAACAGAGAGGCGTAGATTTGAGCGATCCCACCAAAAAGCATAAAGGTCATAAATTTAAATCAAATAAAAAAAAGGTGTTCATCTAAAAAAATCGAATTTTCCAAGACCCCGAGCCTAAGACCTAACCGCGACCCTACCCCAGATACACGACCCGGCTCGTTTTTTCTTTCTAAAATCTTTCTTTGGTCATTTCGCTTCAAAAATGGAATTTTGATCAAAAAATAAAAATTACTACATTTATGTGTCTGCGAATGTTTTATGTATCTTTGATACTTATGGAATTTTGATGATATTGAAAGCAACATGTAATTCATTATTTTAATTAATCTCGTATTATTCTATTGAGTACCATCCACATTATAACTACTCACTATCGTCACCCACCACAATCACTACTGTCATCACCCACCTTCACTAGACACCAAATATTAAATTGAACTCATCGTTAACATACTAAAATAATTTTTTGATGTGGAATACTTATACTTCCTCTGATTCAAAATAAGTGATACACTTTGAATTTCACGGATTTTGAGGCAAAAATTTATGATGATGGTTAAATTAGATTAATTGGTAGGTTAGTGGGAAATGGGTCCCATAATTTTTGAATAAAGTGGAGTTAATGATGTTTAAAAGTAAAAGTAAGGGTAAAAGAGTCTTTTCACTTTGTTAAAGTAGATAGTTAGTGGGTGTGGGTCCACTATTTTTTGCCAAATAAGGTAATTTTTCAAAGTGTATCACTTATTTTGATACACCCAAAAAGGAAAGTGTATCACTTATTTTGAATCGGAGGAAGTATTAGTATTTGAATTATTTGAATATGTTATACTTCTTTTATTTCAAAATAAGTGATACACTTTTGGGTTTTATGTTTTTTAAGACAAAAAATTATAATGAAAGTTAAATTAAATTGGATAGTTAGTGGGGTTGAGTCTCACACATTTTGATTAAAGTGAGTTCGAAGATTTTTTAAAGTAAAAGTAAGATAAATGTGTCATTTTACTATATTAAATGAGATAATTAGTGATTGTGAACCCCACTACTTTAAAAATGAATTATTTATTTTGAAACACCCCAAATAAAAACTGTAAGTAGGAAGTAGTATTTAGGTTTATTTGTCTTTTTACAGTTTTCCTACATAAATTTGACCCAAGTTGGTATAAACAAAAGCTAATGCATACATACATACATGCGCTATAAAGGTATTTTTATACTAGTACAAAAAAAATAGTTTGATCTCAAGCAAGCTTGCTTTTGTGAAAGTTCCGAGGGTCTAGGAATAAATATTTGTGTCGATAGTTATTAAAGAAAATGCGTTCATACTTTATTGTTTGTTTAGTTACTTAATATTTATTATGAAGTAATGATACTGAATCCTATCATTTAGTCATACTCATTAGATGAAGACATGTATTAAAATCAAATGATAATATTAAGAGAGAATTAATGAATTACACATATCAATAGTACTAACCATCATTTCTCTTTATTATAACCCAACAAGTAAACGGACAAACGAAACAACTATTAACGTTAATTTAAACAAACAATCTTCGTTTATTAACTCTAGGTTGTTTGGCCGTTCCCAACCCTATATGCTAAACTCTAACCATCATTATTCTTTGGCATGTTAACGGTACAAAAACATGACCGAACCAGTGAGAACATGAACAAGAACCCGAATAGATAATTGTCCAGACCTGAAAACAAAGCAATAATGTTTTGGACCGGACAAAACTGGAAGAGAAAGGGATTTTTTCAACTTTTTCTAGCTCTAACTGGTATTGCTCGGTTCTAGGTCCAGTTTGCACACACTTAATTGTACTGTGCCAAAAAACAAGTAGTAAACTTGATGTTCAAAATCTATACGAGCATGGAAATTTTGCAAAAGCACAAAGGTTTACTTCAAAACAATATTTGGAAATCTGAAACAAAAAGAAATCGATATAATAAGTCTAAGAATCCCAAATGAAAAATAATACTGCATAAATGACACTCTTTTTAATCTTCTTCTTCACCCTCGTTCTCAGCAATGTTGAAGTACCGAAGCTCGTAAACGTTTCGGTCTTTGTTGGAAGAAATTACACGAAGCCAGTCTCTCACATTGTGTTTCTTCAAGTATTTCTTTGTCAAATACTTCAAGTACCTGAAAAAAGGTTTATAAAAAATTACTAATTATTTAAACTTTTTTGTATTTGATTAACATTTGAAAGTTGACTGCAGTATGAAGGCACAAAGGGTGATTTGGACTAGGTTTTGTAATTGCTAACTAACTTATTCCATTTTTTAACAGAATATGTAATTGTTGAGTGTTTGGATGGATAAAAAGTGTTTATTTGCAAATATATCCCAAAATTGCACATCAAACTTCCAAAATCTTCAGAATCATAAGTAAATTTGCACAATTGACATACTGCATCACAATTATAAACCTCTAACAACTCGTAATAATGTATTCAGCATTTCAGCAACTCAATTTAATATATTAATGAACAAAACAATACTAATTAGGTTAATCAGATACTATAATTTTAGGTATTTTGCGTACCTTTTCGAGAAGTTGCTATCAGCAGTAACAGAGATCTTGTTCTTCTCGCGAGAAATCGTAACTGAATCACCGAGATTACCAGCTTTACCGCCAACCTTAATTCTCTCTTGAAGAAACTTCTCAAGTGACGCAATCTCCATGATCTTATCTTCAACAGGCTTTCCACAATCAATCACAAACGTCGATGTCTTCTTCTTCCCGCCTTTAGCTCCGGCAGCTCCTCCTCGACTCATCTTCGCTTCTCTAACTAATTTCTACGAATTAAAACAGCAAAATCAACAAATAACGATTAAGATACGTGATTACGATCACACAGACAAAATGCACACAGATACGGATAGAAGATTGTTTACTGAAACAACAAATCAACAATTAACGATTAAAATACGAAAATTAACAGCTTTTGATGTCTGAAAACAATCACACACATAAGGATACCTGGGGTTTCGAAGACGGCGAGCTGCAACTAGATTGGGGAAAATGTGAGAGTGGAGCTATAAGGTGAGGGTGGCATTTTTAGGGTTTTTGGGTTGTGTATTGGGCCTAGTATTGTTAAAGCCCAAACCCGATAAAGTTTCAAGCTAATGAATGATAGTTCAAGAGTTTAGTAGGCCGTGTTAGCCCATTAAAGGGATACGAGGAAAAAATATAGGGTTTTGACATTTATAATTTCAGGGTTCTAGTAATATAGTCCCTTCGTCCCACAAAAAACTTCTTATTTCACTCTCTATTTTTGTCCCATAAAAAACTTCTCATTTCTCATATTTGATGGGCTCCACACAATAAAAAACTATTATTACTAAAGACCCCACCACTAATATCCACTAACTATCTTTCTCTCTCCAATCCAACCTTATATTTTAATCAAAAGTATTATCAATGACCCCACCACTAACTATTACCTAAAAACTTGTGTAAAAGCTAACTGTGAAGTTTTTTGTGGGACAGATGGAGTAATTAAGAAAGATTGTGATTTTACACTTATTAATCAATACACCACAATCATTGCATTATTTATTTATATGATCTTAGTATTACTTATATTGTGTGGTGTATACGTTAAAAGATGGTACACAAATTAATTCCCATTAATAAAGATGGTTACTAAACGAGTAAACGTACATTTATGTGCATTTGAAAAAATGTGTCAAATATATAGCTACTGCATTAGATATTTATCAAACATATACATATACATATACTTCCTCCGATTCAAAATAAGTGATACACTTTTCATATTTGGGTGTATCAAAATAAGTGATACACTTTGAAAATTTACCTTATTTGATAAAAAATGGTGAGCCCCACATCCACTAACTACCTACTTTAATAAAGTCAAATGACACATTTACCCTTACTTTTACTTTTAAACATAATTAACTTTACTTTATTCAAAGATTGTGGTACTCATTCCCCACTAATCATCTATTTAATCTAATTTAATCTCAATTACAAAGTTTTGCCTCAAAAAGCATGAAAACAAGAGTGTATCACTTATTTTGAATCGGATGAAGTATATTTTTTTATATAATTATATGGATATGGATTTTGATAATGAACGCCCTTAGGGCTGTCAATAAGAAGGAATATTTCATTTTAAAAAATAATAATTAATAAAATTATAAACCATTAACCTATATTTATCTTCATTATCCAAAAAAAAAAATCATCTTTTAGGGATATTCAATTATTTTTGCAACTAATTAACTAAAAAACCTCTTTTTAAAACATAATATTCTCTATTATTAACAGCCTTAAGGCTGTCATTATCAAAACATATAATAAAGAAATAATACATAATGCTAACATTTTGTAAGATTCACTGATCTCGTTAAGAGACAACTTGATCGAGTAGATCCAATCTGCTGGGTAAGCTCACTTTTTCTCATCTAAATCAAAAACCGAACCTATTTTTTCTTTTAATCGGATACATCCAATGACAACTTTGAATCATGTATACATTTACATTCATTCAATATTAATCAAATATTAATCATCCAGATGGTACCTGACATTATTATTGTCCTCTGTGAAGGAAGTTAGACATTTAATATATACTCTTTCTTATTTCCTTTTGGTCTTTAACACTACATATGTATCCCTGTTATCATCCATTTTTCTTATGGTTAAAACGTACTTTTTCATTTCTTTTAGATAAAATGTTTAAACTTTTTGACAAAAATTGTTACGGGTAAATCCAACCTACCCATTTGTCAACTCTATTTTCAATTGTCAATTCGAGAAAAATAAATGAAATACAACAAAATTCGAGAACAAACACCCTGCAATCTTGAATCCATTACATAAAACTAAAAAACAATAAAAGTCATGAAAATAATACATTAAAGTACTTGTTTTTAGAAACTACAAGAATTCCATTTCATATCACCCGTTACAACCTTTTCCCTGAATAGTCGAGATTGTAACCACAAACAAGATTGCAAAAGACACTTCCTGCAATAAATAAATAAATAGAAATAAAGAAAAATGAATTCAGTAATATAAAATACTAAAGGTGACAACCTTAACACAATTACATGAAAACATGTCAATTTGGTATAAATGGGCAAACGGGCCAAATTGGCAAAATATAAAAAAAATAGCTCTCAAGTCAGGCGAACGGGTTAACCGGGTTGAAAGTTAGATGATCCCTTTTAATAAAAAAATTTGTAATTTGTTTAATTTGCAACCCGTTTTGACCAGAAGTTGAAGTTGACTCAGATTGACCAATGAAGACTAATACCTATCACTTGGGATTTCTGAGAACAATGATGACAGAATCGCCCCTGAGAAACATTTTGCTAATAAATCGATCTTTGTTCACTGGAAGAGCTTTTTTCTTGCCTTTCCCTGTCTTGGGTACCTGATTTACAAAAATATGTTATTATAATATACAAAAATATGTTATTACATTGTACAATAAATTGTATAAATTGCAAAAAGATAAAATAATACTTATAATAATAATAAAATAGATAAGTAATGTAAAAAAATATAAAATAATAATAATAAAATAAATAACTAACCTCTGTCCACATCTCTCTAACATTTTCCAGCACCATGTTACAGTGTCGATCAAAGGCTCTAACACGGCCTAAAAGCTTTTTATTATTCCTGCAGTTGATCAGCACCTAAATGTGCAATGCAATTATTAAAATGTCATTATATATTAAAAAAATCAACCACATCGACATGATTCAACCTAATTTTGTAAGAATTAATAACAATGTCATTCAAATTTATTTGCGTCAATTACAAATTTACAAACAAATTATAATTAAATTTGAATATCTGATTACCTGTGTGTTGTTTTTGACACTCATCATCAAGACAGACAGGGGTCCAGTGTTGAACTCCTCTTCCTCATTCTTGGTCTGCCACAAATTCGATATAATAAATATATATAAATAAAAGATTTGTAGTTTTAAATTTTAACATTCTATCTCCTGAATCAAACACAAAGAGCAGTATCCTGTCTCTGTGAAGTTCAACTAGAATTCAATTCTATGAAACGCATATCCCGATGCAATTATACTCAATTTGATGATATTTCAGCTGCTATGAATACCAAACAGCTAAAATAACCATGAATCAAAATTGCTAACCAACTTAAATTGTTCAAGAAAAGAGGAACTTACTGGTGCATCTTCCTCCATTGGTCGACTGCAAAAAAGAAAAAAGAAAAAATGGTACCGTGAATTGGACCGACAAGACAGACGCGTACTATCACGATCTAGGGTTTAATTACACGCAATTGCGTAACGAAATTAACAGTTAGGTTACCTCATGTTCGGTGTTTGACAAAGAGCGAGAGAGTACTAAGTGAAAAAATGGGGAATCTGAAATTAAAATTAGGGTTCAGAGCTGTGAGTATAAAACCCTAATACAAAAATTGCAGCAGTAGAGTGAGTTAACAATCCAAATTTTTTGAAAAGAGCTAGAGGAATAAACATAGAACAAATTGAAAGGTTTGATCGGAGATGTACCTCTTGCAACGCCGTAAAACGCCGGAGTAGACTGTTATGATCCCACATTCGCCAAATAAAGAACTAAATGCTAGTTTATAAGTCTAGGTGTCCCCTCCTCCTTCAAGCTAGCTTTTGGGAGTGAGTTCTACACTTAGACTTATGAGCATGGTGCGAGCCTAGTATGGGATGAGTTCGTATCAATTGGTATCAGAGCTAGCCCTACGTTGCGAGGTTCCAACACTCGGAGTGGTGGCTTGGACCCGAAAGGAGGGTGCCAACCGTGACCAACATAGCCGTGACCAACGAGCTCGGAGTGGTGGCCTGTGGAGTGGTGGCTCGGACCTGAAAGGAGGGTGCCGACCGTGACCAGCATAGCCGTGACCAACGAGGACGTTGGTTCTTCAAAGCGTGGGGTATTATTATTATGATCTCACATTGGCCAAATAAAGAACTAAATGGTAGCTTATAAATCTAGGTGTCCCTTCCTCCTTCAAGCTAGCTTTTGGGAGTGATATCTACACTTAGACTTATGAGCATGGTGCGAGCCTAGTATAGGATGGGTTCGTATCATAGACGGTGGTAGCAAAACACGACGGAGGCTGTTTATGCAACTAAAACCCTTTCGCTTCCCGATTGTTTCCAAAATCGTACGTGGAAGGCACGTGACGATCTGTTTTAGTAAATTACATGTTTAGTCCATTGATATGTTGAGAATTACAAAAGTCGTCTATCATGTTACATAATAGCTTAAATGGTTCGTGTTTTTATTATTTGTTTGCGTATTTGGTCCTTGACTGACGTTAACCCCCATCAAGTGCCATCCATTTGATGGGTATTTTCGTCTTTCAACTAGCAATATACTTCCTCCGTTTCAAAATAATCCCTCCGTCCCATAAAAAACTTCTCATTTGGCTTTTGCACAAGTTTTTAGGTAATAGTTAGTGGTGGGGTCATTGATAATACTTTTGATTAAAATATAAGGTTGGATTGGAGAGAGAAAGATAGTTAGTGGATATTAGTGGTAGAGATTGTGTGGAGCCCATCAAATATGGGAACTAGGAAGTTTTTTGTGGGACAAAAATATAGTGTGAAATGAGAAGTTTTTTGTGGGACGGGGGGAGTAAGTAATATACTTTCTATTTTGAGTGTTTCAAAATAAGTGACACACTTTGAAAACTTACCATATTTGGTTAAAAGTAGTGGGGTACACACTCACTAACTATCTCATTTAATATAGTGTAATGACATATTTACCCTTACTTTTACTTTTAAACATCATTAACTTCACTTTAATCAAAATTTATGGGACCCATCTCCCACTAACTATCTATTTTACCCTAATTAACCTTCATTATAATATTTTACCTCAAAAAACGTGACACTTAAAGTGTATCACTTATTTTGAAACGGAGGAAGTATGTCACTATGGGTCTGGTCTGTGTTGTTTTCTTTCCAACTTATCAATCTTTCTCTTACACTCTTAAAACCTTATACAGTTATACGAGTTTTATTTGTTGTAAAAGTGTAATAATGATCTGCGCGTTGCTGTGAATATTTTTTTACATTTTGTGTAAGTTACATTAATAAATATGTTATGCTGGATTTATCGTTTTCAAAAAACTATCTCTACCTTATTATAAAGCATTTAGTTTTATTTATATATAAAAAAAACCTAATGTCATACTAGATTAGTTTTAATCTTCTAAAACTTGTAAGAATTAAATTTGTTTTATTACAGAACCTGCCAACCAGACCAACTAAATATGTAGTGTTTGTAATAATGATATTAACTCGAACCCGTCAACCTAAATCTGACAAAAATTGCCTACCAGGGGTGATTATTGGGCCAAAACCGAACCGAACCAATAGAACCGATAACCGATAACGATGAATTTTCAAAACCGAAACCGAACCGATAACATGTTATCGGTTTCGGTTCGGTTCGGTTTCGGTTCGGTTATTTTAGGCCAAATGTTCATCTTTTTCCGAAAACCGAACCGAACCAAACCGATAGAACCGATAACCGATAACGATGAATTTTCAAAACCGAAACCGAACCGATAACATGTTATCGGTTTCGGTTCGGTTCGGTTTCGGTCGGTTTTCGGTTCGGTTCGTTTTTTTCGGTCCAAATGCTCACCCCTAACCATACCCAATAAAATGTTCAATATATATGCTCTAATTGAACATAAAAAGAATAGTAAACTTGGTCCGCATAATCAAATAATCTTTTTGTAAGTTTTAATTATTTAATACTATGTTTCGGTCTATTTCTTGCATTTTTTTCTGTTGAACTAAATTACGTGGTAGTAGCTAATGGGCTCTTTTTTGTTTGGGACTTTTGTAACCATTCTTTGGGTTCTTTTGTAAATTTTTTTATCTTTGTTCTTAAACTAGTGGTAATTACCCCGCGTGTTGTCGCATGGATTTTCTTACGACACCCAAAAGATAATTTACATCAGTTAATGTTTCGGCTGTATAACGTCTAGTTAAATGTGTGACCTGTGTTATTCTTCTGACTGTATCTAAATTGTTTTTATTCTTAGTTATTAGGTAGATCTGTATCCGTTAATTTAAATTTGTGTAGGAGTATGTGTTACTTATGCCAACCTAAACACTTTATGGTTAAAATAAAATTATATACTTCATAATTTATTATTTTAGAAACTTCGACCTCTTTGAAATCAATTTTATGTAGGAAATCAGTAATACTAATAGTAATAAGATCAAAATAAAAATAAAATATTAATAATAGTTAAAAAAAACAATCATAATTTTATTTAAAGAAACATACATATGAGATATTAAAATTTAAGTCAGTAAATTTTCATTTTAGAAAAAAATGAAAGGTGGTGGAAGTAAAATATAATTAAAAGCAAAATTAGAAAAAAGAAAAGGTAAAAGAATTGAGGAGTGGACAAAAGAAGGAAATGATCAAAAAATTATGGATTTTCTTACGACACCCAAAAGATAATTTACATCAGTTAATGTTTCGGCTGTATAACGTCTAGTTAAATGTGTGACCTGTGTTATTCTTCTGACTGTATCTAAATTGTTTTTATTCTTAGTTATTAGGTAGATCTGTATCCGTTAATTTAAATTTGTGTAGGAGTATGTGTTACTTATGCCAACCTAAACACTTTATGGTGAAAATAAAATTATATACTTCATAATTTATTATTTTAGAAACTTCGACCTCTTTGAAATCAATTTTATGTAGGAAATCAGTAATACTAATAGTAATAAGATCAAAATAAAAATAAAATATTAATAATAGTTAAAAAACAATCATAATTTTATTTAAAGAAACATACATATGAGATATTAAAATTTAAGTCAGTAAATTTTCATTTTAGAAAAAAATGAAAGGTGGTGGAAGTAAAATATAATTAAAAGCAAAATTAGAAAAAAGAAAAGGTAAAAGAATTGAGGAGTGGACAAAAGAAGGAAATGATCAAAAAATTATGGTGCTAAGTGTGATTCGAACCATGGTGGTTTTAGAAGGGAAAGATTTACAAAATAGCCCGCCAGCCATCTGGGGAGAGAACATTGTTTAGTTATAATTTATCTTTTGGTTATATAATATATAGGAATATTTGTGAATAAAAACACAGAAGTCAAAAAAGATGGCTGACAAAAAAATACTCCCTCCGTCCCTAAATAAAGTTCCCATTTGTGTTGGGCACAACATTTTAGAAGATAGTTAGTGGTGGGGTATTTGGTATTACTTTTGAATAAAATATAAGGTTTGATTGGAGAGAGAAAGTGTTTTAAGAGATAGTTAGTGGTGAAAGTATTGGTAATAATATTATTATATTAAGTGGGTCCCTTAAGTTTGAGAAATGAGAACTTTATTTAGGGACAAAACTTGAAGGTGAAATGAGAACTTTATTTAGGGACGGAGGGAGTAAAATATTTGAGCAGGTTGCTACTGTTCATCTTAGTTTGTAAATGTATATATACGAGTAAAGTTCGTCCGTGCTCCGCCACGGGTGTTTAAAATTTATATTATTTATTCGTTTAGTTTCTAAGTTATAAAATCAAGAAATTCAATAACCTTATTTATTTGCTTATTAATTAATCATGTCATTAGAAAATCTAATATATATTATCATTAGGTTTATACTTATACTAATTTCAGGATATACCTATGAATTCGAACCTAGTTTGATTAGTGGTTTTTAAATGGTAAAAGTATGCTTAATTTAAAAATGAAATTATCTATTAAGCATACCTTTGTGACACAGTAAATTGAATAATTTATAAATTAAAAAGCTTTAAGGAAATATAAACCTATTTTAATTATAAATATTATTTAAGTCCATACCTTATATTTGTTGGAATATGCTTCACGTACATGACATATACTTATATGGCTAGACGTATATGAGCATAAAGGGTCACACACTTATACACCAAACACCATTTAATATATATAATATAATTATGGTAATTATATTATTTATATAAACTATAATTACTTGGCTAGTTATGTTTTAATTAATTGTTAAGTTAAAACGTATTAGTGAGTAATCATAAAGAATCAAAAGGACAAGGGGCTAAGTGTCGTATCTCATAACTTGTATTATGGATATGTACTTAAATTAAGGAGCAAGAAAGAAAACCTAATCCTCCCTTCCCCCCCCCCCCCCCCCCCCCCCCCCCCCCCCGGCCGTGAGATAAAAAGAAAAAAAAAGGAGAGTATGTGTGGTTGTTGTTTTTGGTGGCTTGTACGCACAAAACAATATGTAATACTTCCTCTTATTTTTTTGGTTTTAACGTGAGTACGGTTTTGGGGATTTTGATTCTTTTGAACAAGAGACTAGCATTCCAATTAGTGTTCTTGATATGGTGTAGTGTGGATACCATTAGAGGATTCTACATTGAATTCTTAGAGTTCTTCATCCGTATTCGTTGGTGTAATCAAAGACTTCAAGGGTATGATTTCTACA
The DNA here is from genome assembly GCA_963853835.1 of Calendula officinalis. Taxonomy (NCBI): domain Eukaryota; kingdom Viridiplantae; phylum Streptophyta; class Magnoliopsida; order Asterales; family Asteraceae; genus Calendula; species Calendula officinalis. Next base: position 37,254,377 of record OY970831.1, read on the forward strand.
TCCTAACTCTTTGATATTATTGCTTAATTACTTTGTTAATATGTAAATCCTTGATTGGTGATTTATGTAATATTATTTTCCGCTGCGTTTTACTTGATTAAACCGTAAATCACTAACAGTGGTATCACGAGTCATCATATTGATGATTTAATTAGCAAGTTCTTTGTAAAAAGTAGCAAAAAAATTTGTATTTTTTGGCCTAATGGTTACGCCGATCGACAAAGAACCCTAGGGGTTTTGTCTTTAATTCTTTCCGAAATTTTTTATGGAATAAGGTTAAAATTTTGATTTTTTGGAACCCTAATTGCTACTAGTTACAAAAACTAAAATAAAAAATGAATCTTGTTCATTGAATTTTTTATTTTATTTGGCTTGGATTTTTATTTTAATTGTTAATCGTTATATATGGCAAAACATGTATTTTTGCCATATTCCAAGCCAAAGCCTTGTCAATTGTTGCTTGATTGTGCAAAACCGATGAAAACCTAGACCGTTTGTGATTGAATGTGAGTTGTTTGAATGTTTGGTTGTTTTTGGGAAAGCCGTGTTTTAGCTAATTGGTTGTAATTTTTATTCTTTCTTTTCTTTGGCGCCATTTTTTTGGGGCAAATTTCAATTATAAAAGTATTAGAATAGTTGTATTTTATTTTTTTTTTATCTTGTAATTTGTTGACCAAAGAATGAAGAAAAGATGAAGAAAAACAACAATTTTCGGCACCTCCTGGGCAGCTGCACGAAAACAGACTTTCCCGGAGATTGGCAACTCGTTTGGACCTGAAACCACCGCCAAAATTTCCGCAACTCAGAGATCTACAACTTTCCAGAAGGCCGGGAAGACTGGAAATGGCGTCTGCTAGGTCGAATTTCACTTCAGGCGCTGCTGGATTTTTTGGACAGATTGCATTTTCACATTGGTTGGGCTCTACTTGCTCATGATTGTCTTGGAGTAAGTGGGAGCCCATTGGGTTTATGTAGGCCCGCTCGGGTTCATGTTGGCCCGTCCCCTAGCTTGACCCTACGGTCCGTCGTGATAACTCACGTGACTGAACTTAGGTTATCATCGGTCGAGGTTTTGCACAAAAATGTGTTGCATGTTTTTATTATATGTTTGTGGTTGTGATATAATTTCTATATGCACAAATAATAAACAACTAAAAATATGATTTTTGAAACACAAACATTAAAACATCCAAAATTTTAATCATCTACGATTACTTGTTAATCATTGATGATTACTCTTTAATCTAAACGTGGTTTTGAGATTAAAACAAAAGTTTAAATATGATTTGAAACTTAACATTAATAATCGCTAAAACTTTTACCGCTTATTAACTTATTAATCATCTATGATTACTAGTTTAATCATCTATGATTATTATTTAAATGAAACTAGTTTTTTGATTATATTAAACAAGTTTAAATATGATTTGAAACTTTTAAATTAATAATCGCTAAAGCTTTTATCGCTTTATAAACCGACTTATGAAGTGGTATGAATGAACTACATGATTCATTCATATCTTAAATAAATTTTTTCTTAAAATTTCATACCTAAAATTTAAGTCACGCCGTCCAATTGGTTGAAATCACTTGCTTCTACTTTTAAATTCACGTGAGACGTGGTTTAAATTTAGATCCGATGTCATTATTGTTTACGCGTGAGACCTAGATTTATTTTGACACGAGTTCACATTGGATGACTTAATCGAGTTAACGGTGAGACCTTGACACGAGGCGAAGATGCGACAAACATGCCACATGACCCTAGATGCTTGTTCACTAGGTGCCATGAAGTCCCATAACTCTAAGAGTTGCACTTGTAATTTAATTGTTGATCGTCACCTACCTATTGGATCTATCATTGCTAGCAGATCAACTGATGTGATGATAGAATTCAATGAGGATCTTAGCTTTTAATTAAATTAATTGGGTAGTTAATTTTTTAAAAGAAATTATTATTGAAAATACTATTTTTTGAACTTTGTGTGTTATACAGATAACAACAACAAATCAAAACCTAAGTATCTCCACTCTAAAATCAGTTAGGCCTTACCTGAGGCACCTCCTGTCAATGATTCTGCTGCTGTTCGTCAAGCCTTTACCGAAACGTTTAACGAACACCAAGAAGTCGCTACTCCTATGCTTGTGAGCATGAACCCCGAGATTCGAAAGAACTTCGAGGAACTCACAGCATATGACATGATAAGCGAGTTGAAAATGATAGTTAAAGCATTCCACGCTTGCAATCAGGAGGACGGCCAATCAGTTAGCACTTACATCTTGAATATGAAATGCTATCTTGATCAAATGGAACGTCTTGGTTACCCCTTACCACAAGTTCTTGGAATGAGCTTGATTCTTACCTCACCATCCAAGGACTATGACCAGTATGAAAAGTGTTTTAAAAGTACATAGCATGGGGAAGACAATCATTGATAACATGCTATGGTAATACTGGTTGAGCAAGGGTTACCCAATAGTTTTCTAGCAATCAGGGAAGGTAAACCGCAAGCACAGGGCAAGAGTCTAGATAAGGATAAGCTAGTTTACTTTTCCAAACCTACGATTCCCCCACCTGCTAAAAAGGAGCACCCTGCAAAGGATATTTCTTGCCATCATTGCGATGAAACTGGCCATTGAAGGAGGAATTGTCCTGCCTACTTGGCAGAGTTGATGAAGGACAAATGTTTTCTAGCTAGCACATTAGGTATCTTCATTATAGAAATCTGTACTATTCGTGATAAATCTTGAGTGTATGACACTAGTTGTGGAACTCACATTTACACAAATGTGCAAGATTGAATGTGAAGTAGAAAGCTAAAAGAATGGAAGCTGTGATCTTATCCTTCCTAATGCGTTAACTATTGTTTTGAACAATTGTCAATTATGCATTGTTTAGCTTTATCGGTTGTTGAATAATGGATTATGATATTTTGTTTTATGAAAAATAACATTTTTATAACTATTCCTTGTAATAGTATTGAAACACCCGTATTTTTAAAACATCGTTTAAATCATTTAAAATACATTTTTCCCAATATTTGACATATTGTCCAAAATACAGTTTAACAAAAACTTTAAAACCTATATCAGAGTTTACAAAAATACGGTGTCACCAAGTATATCAAAACCATAGGCAGCGGGATCTACCTATTAGCTCCCGAGCTAAACATCTCTAGGCCACTTCTAGTGCAACCTTCTATCACTTCAAACCTGTACCTGAGTACACAGCCACAAACAAACGTAGTACATGAGACAAAATAGTCTCGTGAGATACATGGGTTTTAGACCCCAACAATAATAGTCATTTCATAAATATATAAACATATATATAAACTACATAAGTACCGTCTAGTCACCCTATTGTGACTCTGGCTACTTTTGCTTTCCTAGCAAACATATCTAGTACCTAAACATATAGGTACCAGAAGCTCAATCTTATCTAGTACATAAACATATATGTACAAGAAGCACAATCACATCTAGTACATAAACATATATGTACTATAAGCACAAACATGTCTAATACATAAACATATATGTATTAGAACCTAACATACCTAGTACCAAACATATGCGTACTAGAAGCACCTGTGTGCTTAGTGTATAAACATATATACACTCGGTGTATAAACATATATACCACCGCTCAGTGACCGGAATCCCCCGCGTCACCACCGTCTATCTCTTATCAGAACCTAACAGTTATGCCAGTCAAAGCCTTTGGCTATCACGTCAAACATCAAACAAGTTAGTCATCTAACAATAACGACATATAATTGGTTCAACACAGTGTGAACATACATGTATGGTCCCATGGACCCGATCATAAGCAATCACATTTACTTCTACATCTATGAACCCTATGAGGTCCATACTTACTTTATACATAAGATACATTTCTTATTTTATCGATATCATAATACTTTTATCTCTTCCTTGACTATAATTCACAACTATCACTAGTCACATCATATTCTTTTTCATATATATTCGTTCTTTACTTTTATTAGTATATCTTACCAATAGGTACTCATTACTATAAAATCATTCCCAATTGCTTTACTAATACATATTTATTAATAAAGGCTCCGTATACATTCTTTTAATCAATTACTTCCTTATTATTGTTCATTAACATAGATTCCATAATTACTTGAATCTATCATATTTTACTTCAAATTCATCAATCATACTAGACATATTCTAGTGTCACATTCTACATACTTTCATACATTTTCAGTCACTATCTTTATCAACATATTTATTAATAAAGACCCATAAAATATCATATGTATTTTCAAAACTATTTACTATGTACTCAGTTTAAAAGTCTCATGTACTCACCTTAGCGATAGCTATATCCATATCGTGTTTATCAACACGAATCCTTGCTCCCCGCCTTTGGAACATCCTCAACTTTTAGGTTCTCGCAACCTATTAACATAATCATCACAATTCTAGTTATCATCCATAACTAGACATCATTTAACATCAACATAATTAACCCCAACCACCAAGTTCACCAACTTGGTGGAGATCCATAAACCCTAGTTCATGAACTACTTTCAAGATACAACTTAACCATAGATCCATGGCCTACATACTTCCTATGAGTGTTCTACACCCTCAATACCCATCTTTAACAAGATTCCAACCCAACACATTCAAAATCATCATTTCCCCCAAATCTTGCTTACAAACTAGCTAGGAGATGAAGATACCTTAGATCCTTAATCAAGGAATGAAGATCTCCAAGGATGGTGGTGCTCTATGCCCAAGAACACCCAAAATCGCCCCCAAGAGCTCCCAAATCGGCTGCACATTTTGGAGAAGTGAAAAATGAGAGAAAACCCTAGAATTCCTGATTTTTATGCTGCAGCGACGAAGATCGCGTCGCTAAAGCACACATCGCGTCGCTATTTGCGTAGCCGCGCTAATTCGCGACGGAGATAGCGTCGCTATCTCCGACGCTATCCCGACCAAACTCGATTTCGCGACGGACCTCTGACGCCATCTCGGACCTCTGTTTGGAACGCCACTTTTCGCGACACTATCTCCCAGATAGCGACGCTATCTGGGCTGATGCAGCAGGGCTGCAACTTTCGATCCTTGTTTTGACCCGGTTTCGCCCGTAGCTTTCTCATACGGTGTCCAAATGACACAAAACCAATTCCTACGTTCTTAAAATGATTTATCCTTATTTATCATATTTTTATAAAATTTATTTATCTACAAATTTCGGGTCGTTACAACTATCTACCCCTTAAAAGGATTTCGTCCTCGGAATCGCTAAGGATTTCAACCCACATACAACCGAGCATTCCGTTCTCACTCCCTTGTAGTCATTACCATCAAATTTTCCTCATTCCCGTTCCGTTAACATTACATATACAAACGTTCACTTAACTCCGTTAAGTTCGAACGGTCAAGACCCAATTTGTTTTTTTTTTTTTTTTTTTTTTTTTACAACTCATAATACTCAAACGGGTCAAAATTTCACAATTTGACCAAAATACCGATATTCTCTCGACTGATCTTTTCATTCTCGTAACAATGGTATGACACAATCATCCCATTAACTAGTTGATTTAAACGAATGTCAAACTCTAGCTTTGACCCAACCGATATATTCCGACATTGGTATATCCCCACATCATCTACCCTTTGACTTAAGCACAAAGTCAACTATAATTTACATTTTCCTTTCTCGTTAAGGATCCCATAAATCCTCCTTTCCTTTACAATTGATCTTTAATTTATGATCCATCTACAATCATATACTCGATTCCCAATTTCAATCTTGACAACACGCAAACGGGTCAAAGTCGAATAATCTGACTACAACTATTTCAATTATTCCATCAATCCTTTCACGACCATACAATCGATACGGTGTCCAAATGACACAAAACCAATTCCTACGTTCTTAAAACCAATTCCTACGTTCTTAAAACGATAAATCTTGAGTGTATGACACTAGTTGTGGAACTCACATTTACACAAATGCGCAAGATTGAATGTGAAGTAGAAAGCTAAAAGAATGGAAGCTGTGATCTTATCCTTCCTAATGCGTTAACTATTGTTTTGAACAATTGTCAATTATGCATTGTTTAGCTTTATCGGTTGTTGAATAATGGATTATGATATTTTGTTTTATGAAAAATAACATTTTTATAACTATTCCTTGTAATAGTATATTTGAAATTAATATGCATGATCCTAATTCAAACGATAGTTCTATATACAAATGTAGCACTCAAGAATCCAAATTGGTTTGGATTCGACTTACCTAGAGCATCGTCATCTTTTCCACATAAATAAGAAACGCATTTTGATACTAAAACTCGACGGGCTTCTTTACAAATGATTATGAATCATTTAAATGCCTCTCTTGTATATTATGGAAAGATAACAACAAAGCTTTTCTCCCATGTTGGCGAAAGAACTAAACATGTACTTGGACTCATACATACTGATGTATGTGGCCCTTTTAGAACTAAGACTAGGGAAGGTGCCACCTACTTTCACTGATGATATCATTAGATGTGGTTATGTTTACTTGATTAAACATCAACATGGAAGCTTTAATGATATCAGTCGCTATGGTTATGTTTACTTGATTAAACATAAACATGAAATCTTTGAAACGTTCAAAGCTTTCTAAAGTAAAAGTAGAAAATCAGCTCGACAAGACAACAAAGGCTTTCAGTCCTGATTAAGGATGAAAGTATATGAGTCAAGAGTTTATGGATCATCCAACACATCGTGAGATTGTCTCACAATTTACTCCTCCATACACTCCACAAGATAATGGTGCGTCTGGAAGGAGATATCAGACCCTGTATGACATGGTTCGGTCTATGATGAGTCCTACTACTCTTACACTATCTTTTTGAGGGGCATGCACTGAAGTCTGCTGCTCGAATACTTAATATGGTTCCGACCAAGAGGTTAAAAAGACACCATATGAGATATGGCGTGGGAAAGTCCCTAATTTGTCTTACTTGAAGATCTGGGGTTGTGAGGATCTCGTGGAACGAGACATGCCGAACAATATTGAGCCTATATCTATCAAGTATATCTTCGTTACTATTTTACTTCCCAACTGAGAACAAATTGTTGTTACTCGGTATGCTGAGTTTCTTGAAAACAGTCTCATTTCACAAAGCAAGTGGGAGCACTATAGACTTTGACAAGATTCAAAGTGAAGATACACAACCTTCTGGTAACACTAGCAAATATCATTCTGAGGCTGGACATATAGATGTTGGACCACAGGATGATGTTGTTCCCATTCGTAGGTCCGCAAGGACACCTCATGCACCTGAACGATATAGATTTATATCGATGCCGAGGAGCAAAGTTTCGAGGATCATAATGAACCCCCTAACTATCAAGTTGCATTATCGAATTTTGAATTCGAAAAATGACTTGAAGCTATGAACGCGAAAATGAAATCCATGAGAGACAATCAAGTTTTGAGCTTGGTTGGTCTTTTCTCAAGACAGTAAGACTGTTGACATGGATGAAAATATACACACCTATAAAGCTCTTGTAGTAGCAAAAGGTTACACTCAATCCTACTGGATGGACAATGATGAAACCTTCTCGGCTGTTACTAAAGACATTAGGATTCTTATAGCCAAAGTAGTGTACTATGACTATGAGATTTGGTTAATGATGAAATCAAAATGTTTGTTTCACCTAAAACCCAAACTGAGCATGTGTGTATATGAAAGCTAGTGGGAGCATTGTCGTTTCTCAAGTCATACCTGTTGATGACATGTCACTTATGTGAAAAAATATACCTATGCTACAAGATGAAAATCCTGGCTTGGAAAATGTTTTGACATGAAGGATGATAAGAATACGACATACATACTTGGAGTAAAGATCTATAATGATAGATCAAAGCCGTTAATTGGTTTAAGTCAAAGTGCTTACATTGACAAAATTCTAAACGGTTTAGAATGGTACTCCCAAACGAGGAAGTCCTCGTATGCCACACAATGTAAACTTGAGTGAGACTCAAGGACCTTCCACACCTGATGTGGTGAAGCGAATGAATGTAATCCCCTATGAATCGGCTACTCCATTCATCATGTACGCTGTAAGGAGCACTAGGCCAAATGTAACGTCCTTAGGGGACCTTACTAGAAAATACCGACAGAATCCATGAGAGAGTCACTGGATTGCTGTTAAGAACACATTGAAGTATTTTGAAATACTGGATATATGTTCCTTGGTTATGGTGGAGAAACTAAACTGAACCTAAGTATACCTGCTATACTTATGATGGTTTTGAAATAGGTCGTGACGACGCTAGATCCTATTTACGAAGGTTCACTACATTCGAATGATTTATCGAAATATGTGAAATTCGTACTCATAAAGTTCAAACAGATAACTAACTAGCTAACGCTTTATCGAACTCAATGTCTTGTACCAAACATATTGAATATGAATGGAACATTGGACTTCGACAAGCTAGTAGTTTCATGTAAATCTGTTTTAGTATTTGGATAATGGAACGTTGAGCAGTTTATATTGGAATAAATTGATATATTTGATATGATCGTTTTTATAAGAATATCTACTGTGTTCTATATTTGCATGTTTACATCCTTGAATATTTACTGTGTTTTATATTCTAAATTGTCCATTGTCATATTAATAATATGGGAATATTATTAAGACAAATCTGAGGGCATTGATGACATTATCTTAGTACGACTAAGGATGATGGAATCAAACTCAGATGTTGTTCATTGTGATGCACAATTGGACTAACCCAACCTATGAGAAATCACTTCCTGGATTTATGTCACAAGTGAATCTCACAAAGGCTTTGTCGCTTATCCTCTGACTTGAGATGCAAGTTGGTTTGTGTGTGTGGAGTGTCAAACTTTGATGTGGTTAAACGCTGACCTGAATAAGGCTGCTATAACAACCATCTTCGGGTTTGACATTAAGCATATATCAAACACGTGTAGTCAATAAAGAATTTGTTCCTCCACATGTTTGGATTAGATACTACTGGGCCCCTCGATGATTTGAATAGATCTTTGTACGGCCGTACCCAAAGGTAATCAAGATGAATCTTGATTGGTTTGGTAATCTACTTCAATGTAAAGATCGAGAAACAGAATCGTTGAAATTTTAGATTGACATTAATCCTTGTCTAAAATTCAACATGGTATCAGTAACAAAAGGATAACTGATTGAAAAACTTTGAACCTGGACTTTTCTGAAACTCACTCATGTACTTCTAGGGGCATTGGCGGGTTGCTAGACTCTAACCTTTGCTTGTATAACTACTTGATGTCATGACGTGCGCAAGTGGGAGCTGTTGGAATATGCTTCATGTACATGACATATAGTTATATGGCTAGACGTATATGAGCCTAAAGGGTCACACACTTATACACCAAACACCATTTAATATATATAATATAATTAGGGTAATTATATTATTTATATAAACTATAATTACTTGGCTAGTTATGTTTTAATTAATTGTTAAGTTAAAACATATTAGTGAGTAATCATAAAGAATCAAAATGACAAGGGGCTAAGTGTCGTATCTCATAACTTGTATTATGGATATGTACTTAAATTAAGGAGCAAGAAAGGAAACCTAATCCTCCCTTGCCCCCCCTGCGGCCGTGAGATAAAAAGAAAAAAAAAGGAGAGTATGTGTGGTGGTTGTTTTTGGTGGCTTGTACGCACAAAACAATATGTAATACTTCCTCTTATTTTTTTTGGTTTTAACGTGCGTACGGTTTTGGGGATTTTGATTCTTTTGAACAAGCATCTCAATTGGTGTTCTTGATATGGTATAGTGTGGATACCATTAGAGGATTCTACATTAATTTCTTAGAGTTCTTCATCCGTATTCGTTGGTGTAATCAAAGGCTTCAAGGGTATGATTCTACATCCTAACTCTTTGATATTATTGCTTAATTACTTTGTCAATATGTAGATCCTTCATTGGTGATCTATGTAATATTATTTTCCGCTGCGTTTTACTTGATTAAACCGTAAATCACTAATAATATTAACGACAATAAAATTGAATAAACCAATAACTACATAACTCTATTTAGAAAAGGAAAAAAAAAAAAAAAAAGATTGTGCAAAAAAATTAGTAACAAAAAGATAGAATACAATATTTTAAAAGAGCTTGACAAAAGCTTAGTGGTTAAATATAGGAGTATAAATAATGGAAGTTCAGGGAAAAAGGTTGGAAGTTAAATATATAAATAATGTATAAATTTTTTGTCTGAAAAAAAAGGAAAATTTGTTGCAGCATTTAGAGTCGAAGTTTAGTCACATGTATGGAAGTCATAAGCTTTGACCAAGTGAACTAACCTCTGATATAATACGTTGCCTACATACAACCAATATTTATAATATATGTAGGCGCAATTTAGCAAAACCAAATTTACTATTCACGGCGTATGATAATTGAATGCCATTTGTATATAAGGTATAATATATAATGTAATTTATATTGAGCTGTCATTCGATGAGTATTTAAAATAATCACAACCAAGAAAATAATAGAAGTTAGGGAATGTTAACTATCCACATCTTGCGTGGTTGTCACTCGTCCTTATGAACAATACTACCGGTATGATAAATGTATAATATAGATAATTTCCAAAATCGCTAATTGTAGTTACTTAATGATATAATCAGTGTTGTTTATTTATTTCCATCCAATTAATTCTTTAACCTTGTTTTAACATGTTTGGTGTGATTGAAAATGTTCTTGAATGTTCACATATTGCTTGAATGTGCAAAGTCTTATTTAGCTTCAAGATACACTTTATTATTTAAATATGAGCATTTTTATTAAAAATATATAACTAAAATAAACAGCATACAATGTAGAACTTAAAAATGGAAAACCATAACCACAATACTTGAATATACTAAACAGTGCAACTATAGATCCCTCTAAACCACCTCATGTAAATACTCTTCTATGCTAGTTGTGGGTGAAGGGACTCGATGATCATTTGCCGCCATTCTGCCGCCTAAACTGAGGTGGAGATGGTGGCACTGGCACCATCGTCCTTATGATCACCAAATATACGTTGCCTAAAGTCAAACACCATCTTAGGCAAGCCTTTGTGAAGTGCCACCTTTGGTTCCCATCCCAAAAGGTCTTTTGCCTTGGTAATGTCCGGTTTTCTCTTGTGCGGGTCATCCTCCGTGTTTGGTCTGAACTCTATTTTTGCATTTGGGTCAATCGTCTCTTTGACCACCTGTGTACCAATCAGAGCAAGTATAAAAAAGGAAGCTGATTCGTACAAAGTAGTTTTTATCTAAACCTGAGCAAGTTCAAGCATGGTGAATTCACCGGGATTTCCAAGATTAAACGGTCCTACATGTTCACCTTCCATCAAACGCATTAGACCCTCCACCTAACGACATCGAATACGCCAATAAATGTCGTTAAATCTTGGGAGTTACTAGTAGAGACAATACATATAAACAAGGGTGGTCACAGATTTACCAAGTGTCATCCACAAAAGATATCCGACAATATTTAGATAAAAAAGGACAATAATTGATATATATGACTACATAATAGTTCTGACATAGGCCACACCTTCGAGAGCAAATCACATGGCATTTTTAGGACTCTCCAAATGTACGAAAAGTGTGTTTTATTTCGGTAAATGTGTGTTTCTATGCTACTACTACTTTTAAGCGGCATGAATACATTCTTCTGACATTATGGGTGATTTATAGTTAGATGCCAAGTATCACGGAATCGTAAAAATTATCGAGCCCCATACTCTATTATCTTAAAATATTAAGAGGTACAACCATTGTTGATATTAGCATGTTACAAATTACAATCAAACTAACGGTCTTATATATATTTAAGGAGCGAAAGTGTGATTACGAGAAGCAAATTAACCACATGAGTCGTAATTTGTACAACACATTTAAGTAATACTAGCAGGTACACGCGTAATGCAGCAACAAGTACCATGTAACTATATTTTAATGTGACAATAGTGATAGTGCCTATAGTCATGGTGGTGTCTGGTGGTGCATAGTGATGGTGGGTGGTGACGATAGTGATTGTGGTGGTGGGTGATGTAACGGTTGGTGGATGGTGGTGGTGACTGGTGAGTGATTGTGGTGGGTGACAGTGGTGATGGTGATATGAGTATAGAATAATATTGTGTTAGAGATTAATAAAGATAATAGGATAAAGATAATACTTCTTCCGTTTCAAAATAAGTGATACACCTTAGAGTGCACAGTTTTTGAGGCAAAATATGATAATGAATGTTAATTAGATTAAATTGGATAGTTAGTGGATGATGGGTCCCACATATATTGATTAAAGTGAATTTAATGATGTTTAAAAGTAAGAGTAAATATGTTTTTTCACTATATTAAAGGAGATATTTAGTGGGTGTGGTCTCATTACCTTTTACCAAATATGGTATGTTTTCAAAGTGTATCACTTATTTTGCTACACACAAAAATAAAAAGTGTATCACTTATTTTGAAACGGAGGAAGTATAATACATAAGTAAATATAGTCAAACAATTAACATCTGCCTTATTAGCGCATTTGATTAAAGCCCCTATGTTAATAGATGAAGGTTAGTTTGAGTCTCGGGATTGTCAATTTTTTCCTTGCCTGAAAATGAAGTGATTTCACTTAGGCTACTCGATACGGGTACCTCCCCCGTGGGCGTGGAGGTGAGGTGGCAGGGGTGCACGACGTGCTTTGGACGGGAACACCGCCCCCCACAACGGCGTGGGGGTCTGCGTGGTGGAAGGGTGGCCACGGCCACAGGAGGCAACAGGCGTGGGGAACGGATTTTGATGGAGCTTCGATCGTTGTAAAGTACTCCCTCCGTCCCACAAAAAACTTCCCATTTCACTCTAAATTTTTGTCCCACAAAAAACTTCTCATTTCCCATATTTGATGGGCTCCACACAATAAAAAACTATTATTAATAAAGACCCCACCATTAATATCAACTAACAATCTTTCTCTCTCCAACCCAACCTTATATTTTAATCAAAAGTATTATCAATGACCCCACCACTAACTATCACCTAAAAACTTGTGCAAAATCCAAACGGGAAGTTTTTTGTGGGAAAGAGGGAGTATTTTGGAAGAGATTTATACCAGAAGAAGAAGAAACTTACCTGTGGTGTGGTTGTGGCTGTGGCTATGGCTGCGTGGTTTTTGTGACAAACAGGATACAAAGGACGAAGAAGATGACAAATGAGGAATTATGTTTTTTTAGGCTTTTTAATTAAAATATGGGCTCTTTTAGGCTTCACTTACAAAAAAGAATAAAAACGTACAAAAATTAGAAATCAACTAAAATCCGAATTTTTATAACCTTTTGACGATATGTACTAAAAAATTAACATTTAAGTAATCTTTTATAATATAAATGGAAATGAAATAGTAAGATGGAAATTAAAATGGTGTTATGTGATGTGGTGTGTATTTCCTTTAAATGATGTGGTGTGACATGAAAAATTGATGTGGGGTGTGGTACTCATACCTTATAGTCGCACCATTTATGTACCATCACATTTTATAAGTTTAATATTATCACATTTGTCACATTTAATGCATTATTAAAAACTATCAACGCATTTTTACTTGATCTGATAAAAGTTGACATTTTACTCCGTTATGAGTAAGAATCTTTGCTAAGGGCATGTTTGGGAAAGTCATAAAAAATAACTTATTAACTTATTGGCTTTTCAAGAAGTCAATAAGTTGTTTGGGTAAATACCTCAAAAAGGAATTTTCAAGAAGTAAGGGACTCCTTACTTTTCAAAACTCCTTTTTAAAAAGTCAATAAATCATTTTCAAAAAAAAAGCTCATCCAAACATGCCCTAAATATTATTTCCACTTCTTATTCGGTCAAGTGTTCTAACTCAGCCTTTGACATGTTTACTGACATGCTTAGAGAAAATATTGCTCAACAAGTAAGAGTGACATTATGACTTTTACATGTTACATTATAATTTTCACTTTGGTTTATATGTTATGACTTTAATTTCATTTAACAATTACATGTTATATAAATAAAAAGACATGTAAAATGGTCATTTGTTCATTCAGTATAGCTAGTTAAAAACATAATTAAACGTCATGGTTTCAATCATATGTAGATTCAGTAAGAGCTCGACTCGGTCAGGTCTCTCACTTAGTCAGAGCTAACTGAGTCTCGAATAAATGATTAACTAACTAAAATATAAATAAAAAAACAGTTAACAAGACAAATAAAAACTAGGGGTGAACATAAAAACCGAAACCAATCTGTTAAAGCCGATAAAACCGAGCTGATAAAACCGAAACAATTTCAAAATCGCCGGTTCGATTTTAAATTTTGAAAAACCGATGGGATCGATTCGGTTTCGATTTTAACCAGAAATCACCCCACTAATATTTAATATTACTCGTATTTTTTAGTTTTAGTATTCATATGAATACTTGTTGTGATTTCCTTTAAAATACATGTTAACTATTGAGGGTTTGTTACTTGTTAAACCAAGTGGGTTCGGTTTTAAAACCGCAACCGAATCATTAATGGTCAGAACTCGTTAAAATCAAAAGCGATAGAAAACCGAAACCATTGAATTTGAAAAATCCTAAAATTAACGGATTTGATTGGGTTTGAGTTTAAAACCGCCCCGAAACACTAGATGCACACCCTTAATAATAGAAACCAACAAACACACAAAAACAAAAGCAAAACAATGATCAGAGAATAGAAACATGTCGAATCTCACTAAAAACAAATTTAATCTTAAAAATAAAGAAAGTAAAGATACTAACCAAATCAGAAACATATTGAAAACTTCTTGTTTGCTTTCCATCACCATAAACGGTCATAGGTTCTTTCCTAAGTGCCTGCAAATTTTATCAATACTAATTAATCATTAAACCATCAATTTGACGTTAAAACATAACTAAGGGTCTTGGCTTATCGGTATGAGATTTATCCTTCATCCTTGTGGTCAGAGGTTCAAATCTTATAGTAAACATATGTAATATTTAGAAATAATTTAATATTTGTCATTAAAAAATGATTACCAACCCACCTGAGCAACGAAGTTACTAACGACACGACCATCGTCAATGCACATTCTAGGACCATATGTGTTGAATATCCTAGCAATCCTTACCTACAACATTATAGTACACATCAAATTTAACAAATGAAATAAATGCACCATAAATTCCTTATTTCATGTTTCACCTAAATAAATCACATCGAGTAACATTTTGAAATCAACGATATACTAAAAATACCATCAAAACGATTACTCTCGAACCCTAAAAACACAAACGAGAATTTTAATATATATATATATATATATATATATATATATATATATATATATATATATATATATATATATATATATATATATATATTAACATATACCGAACGGGTTAACTATTCTCCAAACCAAACAAGTTACTTGGTTTTTGAAAATACCAAATTAGTTGTCCGTTTAGCAAATTGCCAACCTGGCAAAACTGCTACATATTGTCTAAAGCAGTTTGACTTAGTTGGAAATTCGCTAATTATATGACTAATTATTTGCTAGTAGCGGTGGTTTTGGACGGTGTAGTACTAGTTCGGTGATACGTACATGTTACACTATTGTATGATTATAGCAAGCGATACTTACATTTTACACTAGAAAATAAGTAACAAAAAAGTTACTTATTTTATATATTTTCGTATTTTACTAGATATTGAAAAAACAGATATCTGAATTCACAAAAAAGTTACTTGTATAGCTATAGTCATTGTATGGCTATAATCATTGATACGTACATTTCACATATATATCAAGAAATCCATTGGAAATGAGTATTATGTAAAAAATTAAATGGTTTTATTAATGAAAGTCATGTATAAAATGGTTATACATTCATTGATGAAGTAGTGATTTTAAAATGCAAGAAATAGTTTTTGTAATGATTTTAGTTTAATTATCATTTTCCAAAATTAAAATAAAAACAAAAACAAACCTCTACGCCAGCACCTCTGTGGTAGTCCATGGTCAGTGTTTCTGCAGTACGTTTTCCCTCATCGTAGCAGCTTCTGACACCTGTCATACATACCAAACTTGAATGCTTAGATTTTGGTCAATCTCTACCTAACATTCAATTTTCTAAATTTCAAAACTTCAAATCACAGAGCTCCATAATCCGTAAATTTCCACCGGATTTTCGGAGCATTTGTTCGTCCGATCACCGGAAAACAGAGGATAGAAACTCACCGATCGGGTTGACGTTCCCCCAATATGTTTCAATTTGAGGGTGTTGCAGGGGATCACCGTACACCTCACTGGTGCTCGTTAGCAAAAACCGCGCACCAACTCTTTTCGCTAATCCAAGCATGTTTAATGTCCCCACTACATTTGTCTTGTTAACAACAAATATTAAAATCAAGGATTTACAAAATTTTTAAAAAAAATAATGATTAAATCTTGTTTTAGTGACAAATAGTAAAATTCATATACTTCCTCCGATTCAAAATAAGTGATACACTTTTCATATTTTGGTGTATCAAAATAAGTGATACACTTTAAAAACTTACCTAATTTGGTAAAAAGTAGTGGGTCCCACATCCATTAATTACCTACTTTAATAGAGTGATATAACATCTTTACCCTTACTTTTACTTTTAAACATCATTAATCTTACTTTACTCAAAATTGTGGGACCCATTTTCCACTAACCATCCAATTAATCTAATTAAACCCTTATTATAAAATTTTGCCTCAAAACCCGTGAAAGCAATAATGTATCACTTATTTTGAATCGGAGGAAGTATGAATATTGTGTAGATCTTGTTTTAATATGAAAGTGGTTCTACCTGGCTATATAAACTATAAAGTGTTTGGAAAGTATTTTTTATTGACATATGGTTCGAATATAATACTTCCTCCGTATTAAAATAAATGAATCACTTTGAAGTTTATGTTTTTTGAGACAAAATAAGGTAATAATAGATTAGTGAAATTAAATTGAGTAATTAGAATAGATGAGCCCCATACATTTTACTATTTAGTTGCTTGTTATAAATAGTGAAAAAGTCAAATATAGGAAGATGATAAAAATGGATGGGGGCCTACACCTTTAATGATGTTTAAAGAAGGATAAGTAAGGGTAAATATGTAATTTTAAATAGAAAAACTTACCAAATAAAATAAAATATTAGAGTGATTCACTTATTTTGATACACCCGAAAAGGATAGTGATTCACTTGTTTTGATACGGAGGAAGTATAAATTTAAGAATAATTTAAAGGGTGTCTTTAAATAATAATAATAATAATAATAATAATAATAATAATGATAATAATAACTAGACTTTGATAAGTATAAAATAAGTTTTTAATTTCATATAAGAAATTAAATTAAATAATTGATTAAGGATATGATGGTTTTAACAGGGTTGAATTTGTAATGAACTGGAGAAGCGGGGCAAGCAAGGTGATAAATCTGGTCAACTTCAAGTAACAACGGTTCAACGACGTCGTGTCGAATAAGCTCAAATCTAGAATTTCCGAAATGATGCATAACATTATTCTTTTTTCCGGTGAAGAAATTATCAACAACTATAACATTATCACCCCGTTCAATTAATCGATCAACGAGATGACTTCCGACGAAACCTGCACCGCCGGTGACAACAATCCGTAACCCCCTCCTTTCCAATTGCAACGGGATTTTTCCACCGGAATTGAAATTATTCATCCGGTGATTAACTGGTAGGTGCGGGAATTGAGCAGATTTGGAAACGGTGTAGGAGGTGTCGGCGGTGATTGAGGTGGTGGAAGACGGAATTAGGGTGAAGAAAGTGGTGGCGATGATAATGCCGATGAGAATGAAGAGGAAACGTTGTTCCCGGAGAAGGTAGTGAACCGGCGAGATTACGGCGGACCATCGTTTGTTGGGTTTCGGGGAGTATGAATTGGAAGTATGTTGGGGTTCATGGCGTCTGTATATCAATTCAGATCCCATGGTTTTTCTTCAAAATTTGTAGAAATGATGCTGTATGTGGGAGTGAAGTAGAACAGTGTATATATAGGCGAAGATGGGGTCTCCGGCACGTGGGATTCATGTCACGCGCCTCTACCGTCTCGGAGCGTGTGGTTTTTTTTAAGGAATTACAAGGTTAAAATATGAGTTTATATATAAAAGGAGAGTAAATTACTGTTTTTGTCCCTGTGGTTTGCCCGTTTCAGCGTTTTTGTCCCTGTGGTTTTTTTTTCTGTTTTTTTGTCCCTGAGGTATGCAAAATTCCGTTTTTTTGTCCTTCCGTCCACCTTCCGTTTGAATTCAGCCGTTAAAGCCCTCACGTGCTGAAAACGTGAGGGCATTTTGGTCATTTTACACATCTTTCTTCATCTTCATTCTCTTTCTTCATCTTCTTCTTCATCCTTAAAAAACCCTAATTTCTTCATCTTCTTTTTTCATCTTCAAAATCAAAATCAAAATCACAAACCTTCTTCCCCACCTCTTCAGTTGGTTACAGGGTTTCAATCAAAACCTCTGTCTCTTTCAATTTCTGTTTCTCTATACGCCATTATCATCAACAACAACATCGATCCACCTGCCTCTCAAGCAATTTCATCACACAATCAATCCATAACCCCAATTTCATCCAATGTCTGAGTATACCGTCCTCTTCCTCGTCGGAACCGCCGTAGCTGCTGTTGCTCATGCTGTCTATGGATCACGTTCACCATCATTCTTCTAGTCATCATCGCCGCCATCGCCGCCGGCATTTTTTACAGCCTCTACCGTCCGCACCGTCCGTCGTTCGCTGTTTCATCGCTTCATGTTTCTCAATTTAACCTAACTTCATCGAATCAACTCACTACGAAATTCAATTTCACCATTACGACCCGTAACCCTAACAAGAAGATCGAGTTCTACTACGATTCGGTTTCTGTTAAAATCAATTCAAAAGGAGTAAACGTCGGTGATGGATCTATTCCGGCGTTCGTGATGCCGAAGAAGAACACCAAGAAATTGAGGACGATTGTGTCGACTACGGGACAAACTGTGGATGATAATAGCGGCCTGAAATCGGATCTGAAGAACAAAAAGAGTTTGCCATTAACGATTCAGCTTGAAGGTTGATGGATTTTGGAATATTGGTTTCTGCAAGGTCAGTTTTTTGCTTCAAATTCGATGGATTTGAAGAATAAAACTTGAAAATTAGATGGATTTGAAGAATAAAACTTGAAATTGAGAAATGAGTCTCGCGAACTGTGTAAACAATTGAGAAATGGATTGAGAAATTGAAATAATGCTAACAATTAGTTTATAATTAGGGTTTCTTTTCAATTGGGATGAAGAAGATGAAGATTGGGGAAAAACATAGAAGAAAGATGGTAAAAAGACTAAAATGCCCTCGTGTGCTTGGCACATGAGACAACTTAACGGTGCAATTTTGACAGAGTTGGACGGAAGGATAAAAAAACGGAATTTTGCATACCTCAGGGATAAAAAAACAGAAAAAAAAAGCACAGGGACAAAAACGCAGAATCGGGCAAACCACAGGGACAAAAACTGTAATTTACTCATAAAAGTATGTTAATGTTAATTGAAAAATGATTTTACATAAATTTAAAGCTTTTTCGAGCCAACCAATTTTGAAATCTCCTTGAGCCTTAAGCAGGAAGGCTCGATGAACTATTGAGCCAGCTCGAGCTCAATCTAAACTTTTCATGCAACCACAATCCCAACAATACATTAAAAGTCTATACAAAATTACAAATAAGTATTTAGAAGTTTAGTTTGTATTTACAATTTTACATGGCGTTAACTTTAACCTATTATTAAACTTATGATAAAAAAGCATACTGATTACTTAGAGAAAGTATATAGAAGTATGTAAATTAACTTAAACCTAAGATTAGATGATAGGAATATCACTGGTACATTTTCTTTCAAGGTCAATATTATTATTTTCAGTCCGATAAATAGAAAACTCGCAAGATGTGATTCTTCAACTATACAAACACGTACAATACATAGTTGATTGCATAGTTAATCTAATCAATCAATCAATCAATCAATATCGTACTTTATATACATCTTAGTTTACTTCATACTTATCAAACTTCTTACTTTCAAAAGACGCATGTGTTTACGTGACACATCCCATTCTATGTAACTTTGTTTCATATTTTCTAAGTTTAACAAAAAAAAAAAAAAAAAATTAACACTTATAAGACATTGACGTTACTAATGAAAACTGAAAGACCCTAACATGTTTTGACTATTTGCCTCATCAATCCCTTTCCAAAAACGGAGAAATAACAAAGATATAAAAATAATAGAAAATTCGGGACACTAATTTCCACTTAAATGACATTTCCAAACCTAGTACGTTTACCAATATTATCGTCGTTTGATCTTCACTAAATCGACACCGTTGTCCACTGGCCGACCCAGGACAAAAATCTAGGGGTTGCACAATTTTCCACGCATAATATATAATAAGATTAAAAACCAAAAATATAGATTCATTGCAGAAAACATCGTTCAACGGTTGCGTTGCGACGCGCAAAATCAAAGTTAACTTTAATAACCTATAAACCAAATGAAAAAAACGATGTTTTCCCATTTCCACCATCAAGCGAGAGATATCCGCAACTACCTTCAAGTTGTCAAATTTATTATCATTTATCAAAAAGTGATACGTACAGTAATATATATCAAGTTGACCATTAAGATACAAGCTTTCCAAATAATCAAAATCATTTTGATATATCTCACTTAACTTCAACAACTTTATCAAACCTATAAAATGAATCACAACGACTCAAAACTCCCATATTTTCTATTAATTCGGTGCTCACTTTACTAAATCGATCCCCAAATTTGTTGATTTGCATATCCAAAATTGTATTAAAAATCACTACTTCAAAGTTATGTTGATTAGTTAATTTTGTCGTAGTGTTTCGTGGGGTAATACAATATTCTGACTTTCTTTTAGAATCATTTTGTTTTTAAGTTCATCTACCACTATCATCTCTAACATTGAACTTTCCTATAAATTAATTTTTGTCAGTGGAACCCTATAATGAAAAGATTGCAACTTTGAACAACGTATAATAGTTAAATATTAATCATAAATCCCTAATTAACAAACATACTTGCTAATTTCATATTTTTCATCATAATGAAAAATCATATAAAGATAAAATAACCTGATAATAACATGAAGTTGTACCTTCATTATGATAGAAGCCTGGGAGGGTGAAAGGAATTTCGCCCGAGTTTCTGGTGGTTGCCGGAGGAGTTGTGCCGGAGGAATCAGACAGTCGGCAAAAGTGGGAAGGAGAACCGGCAGCAACCAGCGAGCAGCGACACAGCGCTGTTGAAATGTTGGGTTTCTTTTTTTTTTTTTTACTTCGTTTTTTCTACCGGTCAATCCAAAGTGATCCACTAGTCCTTATATTTTGAGCTTGTCATTTGGGCTATTATATTTTGGGCTTTAGCATAAAAATTTATAGTTATGGCCTAAATCTAAGGGTAGCACATGCCTCATAAGGCTTCAAGGGGGTCCGCCCCTGCCGTTGTCACCGTGGTGTCACCAAGTATCCATTGGTTGGTGCTTTGGTTTGACGATGTAAAAGGAAAAGGAGATGAGAAAGGTGAGTTCCATTTGAATAAAAGTAAATATTTTATATGAGTATTAATATTTTATAAATGTATATATTGTAACTAGCTTCAACCCCCCCCCCCCCCCCCCTCCGATCCCCCGAATGGGCGGGCATGTTTCGAGAGAGATGTAGAAAATAACAAAAATATTGATACAATTTAAATGACATAACAATAATTGTAATGATAAGCTGGTACAAATTTTGATACATGAATAAATGTTACAGAAAATTTAGAGACGAAATAAGATTTCTTTGTAAACGACATTTGTTGTTGAATTATTGTAATTGACATCTTTGTCGCAACAAATAATCTTCAATCCCTTCTTGTTCTTAACTCTTGATACATCGACATAAAGTTGACCATGTGAGAATACTGGTTTTTAAAGAAACAAACCAACTTGCGGCAACGTCTGACCTTGACTTTTATTAATAGTCATAGCAAAGCAAACTTGAACAGGAAATTGTCTCCGGTTCAATTTGAATGGCATCTTCTTGTCGGAAGGACTAATAATCATGTGAGGGATAGCGCAAATTGTACCAACTTTGCCGCCATATACGATTTTACCTTCGATTATATTTATTCAGATTCGTAATATCTGAAGTCGCGTTCCGTTGCACAATCCAGCTTCTGATCAATATTTCACATACACATTACTCGAGCGTCGATCTTTAACTTCAACCTATGATGCGGGACACCTGACATATTTATACTGTTCAAGAAATCGATGATGTGATCAATGTAACGACCCGAAATTTGTAAATAAATAAATTGTACAAAAATATGATAAATATGGATAATTCGTTTAAAACGTGCAGGAATTGATTTCGTGTCGTTTGGACACTGTATGACAAAGTTATGGGCGAAACCGGATCAAGACATGGAAGAAAAAGTGCAGCATGGGCTGCCTGGGAGTTCGCGGCGCGAGGAAGGAGTTCCCGATCGCGAACTTCGACCAGTGAGTTGGTATTTTGGAGACTTGAGTTCGCGGACAGTTCACGATCGCGAGGAGTTCGCGACCCGCAGAGTTCGCGGCGCGAACTCTTGTTCACGGCGCGAACTTCCCCGACCAGCTGTATTAAAGTCGGGTTTGGCTCATTAAATGCCATCCAAAACCCTAGTTTTCTCCTACCAGCTGGTGTGGGCGATTTTTGAGCACAAAGTGGCGATTGGAGCTTAATCTTCACTAAATCTTGGTGATTCTTGCTCCTAGTTGAAGAACAAAGGTAAATCTTCATCTCTCTTGGGTTTTTAGCCATAGATTCAAGTAGGGAAAGCTTGAATCTCAAACCCTAGTTCTGGGTTTGTTCATAAATGATTAAATGGAAGTTGAATAGCTTATATCTATGGTATTTTAAAAAGGAAAATGTGTTTATGAAATGGATCTATGAAAATATGAAGGTTTTTGGAATTAGGGTTTGGTAATTTGGGGAAATATGATGCTAGTAGTTAACTAGCCATGGAATATGTAGTTAGTATTGATGTTTGATGTAAACCATTGTGTTGGTTTTGATATTAGGTCATTTGGTGGAAGGAATTGAGGTTCAAGTCTTGGGGAAAGACATTTGTGTTCAAGGAACACATCTTTTGGATAAGCTTGGATAAGGTGAGTACATGTGAACTTTTAAAACTGAGTCCATAGCTAGTAAATGTTTTATGTTTACATATTTTATCGAGTCTATAAGTAATTTAGTCAATTATGTGATTACTAATGAACTGCTTATGTGATGATGAATTGATTAATTGATTGAGAAATGATGGAGCTATAAGCTCATAATGATAAGTGATAAATGATGATGATGATTATGACGTCCCTAGGGCCGTGATAGATTCGAGGCATTCCGGTTATTACGGTACCTTAAGGTTAGTGGTAGATTGGAGGCATTCCAATTACCCAATACCTATGAGTCCCGGTAGATTGGAGGCATTCCGGTTACCGTGTATATGACGGTCTTGATAGATTGGATGCATTCCGATTATCTTGACAATGGCCAATGATGAAAGGAATGAAGTGACCCGTATGGAATTAATAATATTATTATAATATAAATGATATTATGTGATTAGTTGTTTATCGGGTCTAAAACCCATGTATCTCACGAGACAGTTTTGTCTCACGTACTATGTTTGTGTTTTTGCTATGCACTCAGGTTCGGGATCGAAGATCTAGGAGACCCGTTTAGGAGAGGCCTTGTTGAGATTAGCTTGATGTTGATGATTAGAGATCTTGACCTATGGCTAAGATATAAATTGTAACACCGTTTTTGTGAACTCTGATAATCTTAAACAAGAAACCTTTTTAGTTTTTGTAAAGTCGGTATTTGACACCGATACATTATTACTTATTTTGGGATGAATTGTCATTTAAATATTGTTTTGAAAATTGAGGTGTTACAATCAAAGTTAAACATAGTAATAACTAGGGGTGTTCAAAACCGGGTACCCGAAAATTCGGGTAGTAGATTTAGGTACCCGAATTTCTGGGTACCCGGTTTACGGGTACCCGATACCCGAAAATATAAATTTTTATCAAAAAATTAATACAAATGGAAGTCGCCATTGTTTATATATTTAAATTTTTTAAATTTTATTACTAAATTTGTTATTAAAAATTCACGTTATGTTTTCCTTTAAAGAAAAATTGTCACTAGTAATGAATCTGACCAAATTTTTGAAGATATCCAATGATTCAAAACAATGGTCCAACGACGGAGGCGAGAATGAGATGGTTTGTACGTGAGAATTGAGATAGAGTTTTAGATTTTGGGCATTTGTCAAAAGGAGCAAAGCATACCAGCATATGCTCATATCTAATGATAATTAATGTCTAATAATAGTATAAAAAATATATATAAAAAAAAGTTGGAAAAATAAAATTCGGGTACCGGATACCCGATTACCCGATTACCCGGATTTTTAGAAAAACACTACCCGTATCCGATACCCGAAATCCGGGTACCCGGATTTTCAGATACCCGGATTTTCAGGTATCCGGATTTCGGGTACCGGAAATTTTTTCGGGTACCCGTTTTTTCGGTGATTTTTGAACACCCCTAGTAATTACCTCACATTTATATGACCAAAAGGTTGAATACAAATTGACATGTAAAGCAATAATCACATGTAAAGCAAGATTATCGTGCTAAATCATGCTTCTACTTTATAAGAAAGAAAGAGTGAGGGCAATATTTTATTTACAAAAGGAAACTCATCCACATAATCTTAGTTATGAACAATTATTAAAAAAAAATAAAAATTGATGGTTCTTATAACTTCTATATGCCATTATACAGCTACACACATCTCATGTGATCAATTAAATATGATGCAAAAACATAATAATCTGGAAGTGTATATTTTTGGGAAGCAATTTCTCTCGCTACTCTTACATGTATGTTCTTAATATTTGGTGGATAAATGAGTTAGTAAAAAAGAAAGTAACATGAAAGGCAGTAGTCGATTCTTTGAAAGACAGCACATAACCATCTATCTAATAAAAGAGATTAAGTCGAATATTTAAATAAGAAATTAGGTATGATGTCTACCCAAACTAATATGATTAAGACAAATACAAACTTGACTCCCAAGATAAAAATGGAAGTAAGTTGATCTTAAATTTCGGGACGAAATTCTTTTAACGGGGGAGAATGTGACAACCCTCGGAAACGAGCTGTTTTGCCCAACACCCTATTGCGATACACTATTTTAAAAAGCCATTATAAATAAAAATAAGAAACTTATTTGTGATTATAAGTGTAGTTCGAGCCTACTTTCGTGATTTAATTTTATACATCTTATATGCACAAGTTATACAAGTTGGTACATTCATTGAAAATTAACGATTCTTATTTAGAATCCACAACTTAACGAGTTGGTAACTTGCACACGTATATATAACCGATTCAACTAAAAATACAAATACTTCTCTTTACAATGCAAAAGATATATCCCAACAAATCAAAATGTACATAAATAAAATATGAACCGCTAAATGTATTAAATAATTGAATGCAAAATAAAAGACACATAAATGGTGACAAAATTCGGTAACTAACTAAAATGAATATTTAACAACTATTTAATTACTCACTTAATAACTAATTAAATGATTAACAATTGTAATTAAAAACACATGATTTTTACGTACACACCTCCATACCTATCTTTTCTTTTGAGAAAGTCTACCTTTTATCATTGTGTTTCCCCATCTCTTGACACTTCTACAAAATTCATTTATTTACCCACCTATCTTGCTCTTTTCGTATGTCATACCCGTCAACTACTCCCATCAATTTACTTTTCTTTCCTATTTCAAAAGGACAAACACCAGTAAAGACCAAGAGGTATAAGCATTGTATAGTAGTCTCACCGGAAGATCATTAAGCTTTTCTTTGAGATAGTCGACTTACACAAGTAATAAATTGTTAACTTCTTGAAACCATATAATCCATCATCAACCAACCCACACTCATGCAATGTCTTGTCTTCTTTTCTTACATCACCATCTTTTCCCCTGCACATTTAGAAGGTCAAACAAGAAAAGTTAAGTATCTACTCAAGTACCCAATGGTTCTTAATTCCTTCCATGTCATAATACCCTCAACCTCTTTCCTTCGACACCCATGACTCAACAAATAACTCAAGAACACTGTTTTTAAACAAAAATCCGGCTAAGGCATTTCACCAAACCATGTAAACTTCAAAACATCGTAACCTCCTCATTTTAAATCCGAATTTGGTGATTCAAGTTGCCAAATCACCACATAAACTTTCTCTACAAGATTCCACCATTAAAACATTCATCTAGACACTGAAAGGCTGTCGAGATAGAGCCAAAAGCTGCTGTTCAGAATTCAAAATCTCCATCTCTTTAGTGCAAGTGATGTTTTCTTGAGTTCTACCCATCTTCTAACTCCCGTATATAAACAAACTTGTTTTTGCTTCATCTTAAGAAGATCACAAAGAAGATCCATATCCATTGGCGCCTTGGAGAAGAAGGAGAAATCATCAAAGTTCCAAAACATTCATACCAAAGCCTTGTGAGATTTCACACCCTTTTTTTAAATACAACTTCTATTTAAATGTTTGTGCTAGAAATTGTTCACTCACTTGAAACTCTCCAAAAACATATAAATAGAAGTTCTAATGTTTTCCTAAAGAGGACTTGATTAAAAATCCTTAGCATCAATAATCGAGAAAAACAAATATAAAACTTGTGAACCTTAACCTACAACGTACACCTTTGTGGTTAAATAACTGAAAGAACTTGAAAATACAAGAAAACTCATATTAGATATTTCTATGACCATTTTATAGAAGACAATGGAAGGAGATAATAAATAAACCAAACAAAGGCTTAGAAATGTCTAGTTGATGAACGGCCATAAACATGTATACAGATAATATAACTAATTCATGAAGTCGGCTAATACGTTATATAAATATGATACGTTTAAGAGGCTTACAAAAATACGAATAAGTATAAATCGAAATGATTATAAAATTTTATTAATAAATTACAAACTAGTATTTCGGTTCGCCAATGAATCAGCAACATTAAATAAGTTTTCTAAACCATCTAGTTGAGTGAACAACTAGCATAGACGAGCTGTTAGAGCCGTCTACTTACCGTTTAACCTCACACATATAGGTAGCTGAGGCGTATTATCAGGCACTATCATTTATTATATATAGCTCACTAGCATTTGGAACGTATCAGGTGAGTTTCACGGCCCCACTTTTACTGTTTTATAACTATTTTTATATGGGGGAGAAAACATGTACTTACTCAATTATTTTTATAATGAATGATCTGTGAGTTTTCACAGCCCCTCTTTTACTGTATTTTAACTGTTTTGGGGTGAGTCACATATTAATGTTTTATAACATTTGGTACAACTGGTCTTTTGAAAGACATTTATGAACAATATTTTGGTACAAACAGTCTTTGTGAAAATTTGGATAAACTATCCTTTTGAGATAACTGTCATTTAAAAGACATACTCAAACAAGCAATTTTACGAAAAAAAGTCTTAATTAAGACTTGTACGAAAAACTATATTTTGCGACACTAATCCTTGTATAACCGTGAGTTGATAGACGACTACCCTATCGCCAGATCGTTTAGATCTAACATTACTGTAATCATCAACTATAGTTAGCCAACGAATATATGAGTAGTACTATTCGGGATTGATCCCCCGCTCATGGCTAGTCGCTCTAGCCGTATAACATATGAGATATATATTCTATTAAAACGTCGTGGACTCGACATGCCTAGGTAAAGGCGGATTTAGGTTTGATTACAGGCTCATGAACTTATACTTTAACTTGTACGCCTAGCTAGCCTATAAGGGATTACGCACTAAATTAAACAATTAGGTTTCGTGGATTTGAAACGGGTGAACTTGAACGTACATAAATTTGTACTAAACGACTTACTTTTCTAAAATCATGTTGAAATGGTTTTACGCACCGATCATATGCAAATTATGTTTTATAGAGTTAAAACATTTAACAAAAGAGTATATTAAGCACTGAACATGTGCAAATTTGGTTTCAGGGTTTTGAAACGGTTTTCAACGATTATTTTAGTACACGAGTTGTGCTGACAAACATTTTGGAATAAATCAACGATTTATAGAGTCATAAAACCTGTGAACTCACCAACCTTTGTGTTGACACTTTTTCTAATATGTTTTCTCAGGAATTTAAAGTTGAAGCTTCATTTGCATACTCAAACGCATTCGGATTACCATTTTGAAGAAATCTTTATTTACCAAAAACAATAACTTTTGTTTGGAAACATTAAGTATTGGCAATCCATTTTGATTTGCGTTGATTTACTATCGATCGATTGTTGTGATTTCCGATGTATGTCGCACGCACTGCTCTTCCGCAAAACCAGTTTTGACGGGGTGTGACATCATATAAGGTAGCAAATAATAAGTTTGAGCATTTAACAAACATATTATAAGAACTAATTAGAAAAAATATTATGAGGTGAGCTAAACCCTATAAGTGACTAAAAATGTTTTTTTGTTTAAATGAAAAAATGGAAACTTTCATTAAAAACAAGAACTAGCAAGGAATTAGGAAAAAACACAAGTATACAAAGATTAGTAAAGATAAAACGGATCACAACACCAAGAGAATTAATCGGAATTTCTACATCCTATATTCGTCCTATGATTAACCTAGGAAAAGAATTGAACCTGAGCCACTGACATAACCGAGGTGGTGCAAGCATCAACATGATAAAAAATATCTTCTTTCCTATACTTCCAAATCCATAAAACTAGAAAAATGCAAACATAGAACATTTACAACCTCTTTTTTTTTTTTCCTTCACAAAATCATAATGAAAAGAGAATAAGGAACTACTTAGCACAATTGTTTCATTCATTTTACCATGGTTTTGTAAAGCAACAATTTATTTACCTGCACTAATGATGGTAAAACACAAATAAAAAGGGAAAGGTTGCCAAAAGGGCACAATGGTCAAATGGATATTGTGCTATGGGCCAGATGAAGCAAGTTTAGTAACAAGAGCAAGAGCATTACTAGTAAAACAACTCACTTTTGTAACCTTACTTTTCAACAACTTAATTTCTTTCCCATTTTGCCCTTCAAACCCATCTAAGCAAGTATCTTCATCCGTAAGTGCACTACTAATCCAAGTAGTTATATCCTCCATTTCATTATCAAACGTTTCGCCACTTAGTTTTCTAAGAACACCCAACGATTTGTGTAAATTATCGAGTGCATCTTGAAACACATCAACACAATCAAAAACCGACACTCGGTTTCTTCCCTTCATACGATTCTTGTTTCTTAACCCGATCAAGTAACGAGTCGTGTTTTTTGTTTCACCTATGGTGACAGAAACACCCGCCCGTGCCCACTTAGTAGGGTTGGTTTTGGCTGTTTTTGAGTATGAGGCAAGAGAGTGAATGCAAATATCTTGATATTGTGTAACACTACAAGCGTTTTTAACGTAACTATCACCTTCTCTAGATCCCCATGAACATGATTGGGTTGTTAGCCATGATAACAACACGAATGCTACTAAAATAGCTCGACTACACGCCATTGAAAAGAAACTTTAAAAAGAGAAAAAGATCGATGATCGATCGATTACCCTAGGCGGCAATCAAGTTGAAAAAAATGAAACTTGAGATAGAATTATATATAAAGATCGAAGGTTTTCGATGGTGAGGTGGAAAGTGTTTGGATTTATTTATTTATTTTTGTGCTTGTAAACGCTATAGAAGCAAGAAGATTATGAAAGTAATAAAGAGTGTGTAAGTGGGAACTTAACCTGAACAATATGATATATCATGTGAAACGATGTGGGCCCATTATGAATATCGAAAGTGTTGAGATACTTCTATGATATATCATTTGCACGTAAAGGTGATCCACATACGATATGTTCATGAGAAAGGTGATATGAATTATGAAGCATAAATAAAAATTGCATTTATAATAAGATTGTATATATAGATACATATACACAACTACAGTCCAACTTGATATAGATAACGAACACATTCATTGCGCACAGGTGAAAAGCAAAATGAAGGTAGACTTATGTAACTTTATGATACTAAAAAAAGGTCCTAAAATTTATGATGGGTTACAAAAGGTTGTTACTGGGAGTGCTCGATGCTGAATTTTAATTTTCATAAAAATTACACACTGTTGTGATCACAAATTTAAACTATTGTATTTAGAGATTACATATATAAATATAGATATAGATAGATACAACTATAGTCCAAGTTGATAAAGAACACATTCATTAGGCGCAGGTGAAAAGCAAAATGAAGGTAAGAGTAATATTAATTTATGATCAAAAAGTCCCTCAAGATTATGATGAATTACAGAAAAACAGATTAAAATCGGTATTTTTTATCATCATCATGCAGATTTTTTAAGAATTTCTTCGGTAGGTATTTCAAGTGTTGCTCCTGCGTGGTCTTGGCTTGCCTTCACTTCTGCAATAACAAAAAAGATAATTTAATAATTTCAACAAAAGAAGAAAACTAATCACCAACATTAATGATACTAATAAGAAAATTAACTACTTATTCTATAAGAATCAACTGCAGTTTTAAGACAAACATACCCTATGATCATGATATTCATGCTTGAAATCCTAATTCAAGTGTTTAAATCGTTAACCAGGTTAAGTAGTTTTGGATTTCTGGCATAGGGCTGCTGAACCTAAACCAAGATGCTTAAAATCTTACAGCAAATGTAAGGAATTGTCTGTTAAACGAGCTGATTTCACAAACAGTTAATTTGGTATTCTGGTTTGAATTAAAGCAATAATTTTTATAAGGACATGAATATCTGATTTGAATCAAAGCTTGTGATCACTGATTACTAATAAACTTCAATTCCAATACTAAACCTAATAAACCAGTAATTTTCAGATTGGAAATGATAAACCTAAACGCCAAATAAAATCATTTTAATCCATTTCCACAAACAATTAAGTCAAAAATGTAGTGTTTCGAACACAAATCTTAATGTATCAAGCAGAATTAGATTAGGTTAAAAATGCTCATCAACATATTAGCTTCTAGTATAATCGCACACTCTGAGTATTGATTAGCGATTAATACATAAACCAGGTGATGAACAAAACAATAATTCATAGCATATCCATACACAAACAGATAATAAATAGTAACAATAATAATTATAACAAGTAATAACGAAGAAATTGAGTAATTATACCGTATCCGCCGCGAGAATTGAGCTTAGCTTGAACAATCATATTCGTTATGAAATCAGAAGCTTCACGTGCCTCATCGAGAAGTTTCCGAATCTCCGGTTCGGAGGTCACGTGACGGTTCTCCTCGAACTTCTTCCTTACCTCCGCCGCTGAGCCTTCGAGCATCACGGTGTCTCCGGCGAATGATTTGCGTGTGGCTTTGAGCAGCGATCTGTACGCCGTCAAAGCTTCGCCGGATAATCCTCTTGCTGCCATTTTTTACTCTCTATTGGTCTGTTATTCTGTTACAGATCACATCGCCGATTAGCGCACGAAGAATACAGGAACCGCCGACGGCGATTAGCTTTGGGCTTTTGGTCATTATTTTACAACTCGATCACCATGTTTAATGATATTTGCATATCTTACCCCTTAAGTCGACGAAATTGAAAACGATACCCTTGTTAGTTGTTAGTAGCTATATTGAAACTCGATTCGTTAAATACTCGAGATAAAACAAACTCAAACTAAGATTGAGCTTAACTAATATATGTAACACTCGAATGATTTACAAATAAAAATGTGTTATAAACATAAATTGAATACTACCAATAATATTATATCAAAAAAATTCCAAGTACATAATTAAATTTTAGTTCTGGGTTAGACTCAATTTTTTCTATACCTGGACTAGAAAGATACCATACCCAATTGAATTTTTGCTTGTTGTTTTTGGTTTTCTTTCCCGGTTCTATACTACGTCCTTGCTAGAGTCCTTTTTATTTCATTTGCCAATCCAAAAAAAAAAATATTGTTATCTTATTACACTTTCCCTTTAATTATATTCTACATGTAAATCAAAGTGAATTCATATATAAAAATGGGTATGCCAGCTTTAATCGAACCACCAACACTTTTTTTTTCTTCCTAATTACTTACTTTAAAAATAATTATATGTTAAATGTGATTAATATTAGAATTTAATTAGTAATCAAGTTCTGTAAAATAATAATAACTGTGGAGGTTGCAAGCATTTTAAATATAGGGAGTGATAAATGTATCACATCTACACCACAATTAGTAGGGGTGTGTATAAAACCGGAAAACCGGAACCGAACCGGGACCGAACCGACCGGAACCGGCTTAACGGTCCGGTTCCCGGTTCTTAGATTTGATAAAAATTAACAAACCGGGTTTACCGGTTCCGGTCCCGGTTCGGTTCTGGTTTTTTCGGGTTTGGAACCGGCATTTAAATAGGTATATAGACTTACGAGTTTTCATATATATATGTCAAAATAATAGGTATATAAGCTTTTAATAGAAACATATTTTACTTGAAACAGCACGTGAACCCCCGCAAATATCATATTTTTATTAAAAGTACGCTAAAATATTTAAGTTATATATTTTAAGATGAAAATATGCACCGAAAATGTATAACCGGATGGCAAACACAAAAACCGGGTTTACCGGTTCTAAATCCGCTTGAAGACCGAACCGACCCGGAACCGGACCGGGCCCGGAACCGGTTTAACTGGTCCGGTTCTCGGTCCTTGAAATTTCCTTTTTTCGGTTACCGGGTTTACCGGTTTCTGTCCGGTTCGGTCCGGTTTCGGAACCGAACACATCCCTAACAATTAGTACTTCATATATTTGTACATTTTGTAGTAATACTTGTACGCTGTGGTATATAAATCAAAAGTTGTATCGTAGAAATTAATTCTCTTTAAATACACACATTGGCCAGTTTTATTCTTTAGTGTTAACCAAGTTGTAAGAAAGTACTCCTTTGACCTGTTAAGACGTAACATCGATCGGGTCATTTTTAGATAAAACGGGGAAGAAAAGGAAATATCATGCTGTACTCACTGGGCTGGTATGAGTTGATTACAAAGAGGCTTTATGAATTACTGCACAATATGCAGTAATTCCGATGGAAATATGTGTTCTTGTTTATCCATTTTACTTGTATGTGTTTCCATAAATTCAGGATCATAATCACTATATTCGATAAGCTCTCGTTTATGGGAGTTACTTCAACCAATGTTAAGGATGTTTATTAGGTTCTTTGAATTCAAATGATGTAAAGGATGCAACATCTTTAGCTGTACGGTGTTTGTATGCTAGAGCTTCACATGATTTAATTCCGCAAGCGATTTTAGCTACTCGAAGTTTGATTTAGTTGGATAAAAGAGCTCGTGAAGCTGCTGCAATGGCTGCTGTTGGATTTTCTATGCATTTAGCGACACATTGTTCGTCGCGGAAATTACGAACAAGTTACTAAAACATCAAACACGGTTTAAAAAAATTATTTGGACCGTTAGGTTTACAATTCCAACGCAACTAGATTTATTTAATAAATCAAATTAAATACAATTCGAATACTTACATTGTTGTTGCTCGGTGATGATGACAAACCTTGTGATCGCGTACGAGCCAGATTAACCACACAGTTCTAGGATCCAAAATAGAATCTCTCTATTGGTTCACACCCAAGGATTGATCAAGAACGAGACGATGTATCACTAGGTAATACAAAGCACCCTTGAGAAAACGAGAACCGAAAAACACAAACCGAAAACTCCTTTCGGTTCGACGGCGGTGGCTGCGACGGGTGGCGCACGGCGGAGCTGCGACGGGGCAGCAGTGGCGGACGGCGGTGGTTCGGTCGACGGTGGTGGTTCGGCCGAATGATGTAGAGCACAAAAGATTAATTGTAAAATTTTATTAGGTCAACAATACCCTTGACCGCTTATTTATATTCACACAATTACCAATTAGAGTCAAACTGTAACTGGCCCGGTCCACCAAAGCCCATTGCGATTAGTTAACTCTTTTAACTAATTACAAGCACGAACCAGTTAGCTAGTTAATAACTCATTAACTAACTTAGCCCAATAGTCATTTAATTATACTATTAATTAAATACCTCGTTATTTCTCGTGTTCGTCGACGCGTCGAGGGCAACTCGAATAGGACTCTAAAATACCCGAACCGGAATACCGGTTTATTTGATGATGTTGGACATAAATTCCAACAGCCGCAACATCAGTTGCTAATACTAATACACCAAGTAAAGCAGCGAAGAAGCTGGAAATCCTTCTAGTATCAAAGTGATTGCACATGCAGAGTATGTTTTTACATCTCGTTATCGAAAGTATTCTTCTTCACTAGATATTGTGATTCGATTTTGGGTATTTGGGGAAGAAGAGTTGTAAATTTACTTTTTTGCCCATCATATGTCTGGCACATGGACAATTTAACGTCCAAATAAGATTGTCGTAAGGCTGAGGGACGTCCAGTGTGTAACACCGCAAATTTAAACCCGATTTTTTTTAAATAACGGAAGCGTAATATTCAAATCATATTAAGTTAAGTCATTTTACAAAATACAACTTAAACATAATATTAATCAAAACATCAAAACGGTTTAATGTATTACTATAAAACGACTCGGTGACGAAATACTATCAGAGCAACCATTGGTTAACCATTCCTAACAAGCACCCCTTGACCCGCCCATCAAACCGAACCTGCAAAAGAATCAACGTGGTGGGGGATTAGCTAACAACTAAGTGAATGAACTTAAATAAACAATATATAATAGAGCAACCGATATAAATTCACACTTTCCCGATTAGTTAAATTTGAAGAGGAACGGCGGTTCAGACGAACCTTAAATCATTGTTGGCCAAACAATGATAACCGATAGCCGTTTAATCAAGGACGGTGTGTACCTCCTTAGAACAACCAGTGCTTCTAAGGACGGTACACCGTATCATTAGTAAACATATGCCTAGTAGAATGTTCCAATTACCGACCTCTTCCCCAAATGTGCACTTAATTAGTTATCATTATTAATTATACCGAAGTGTGGACTTACAATAAACATTGCAGCCAAAAACTGCACCCAAAGACGTTCGCGTCGTTAATACTGGTCAGTTAATACTGATCTGTTAATACTGGTCTGTTACTACTGGTCCGTTACTACTGGTCCGTATGCAAACCCAATGGAACCCAAAACCATTGTATGTTATACATTTTATTACTTTTCACCCAAGTATTCAATTTCTACCAAATTGCAACATATATAGATTGAAGGCTAAATCCACTCACCTGAGCTCTCTAACCTCCACTAAGTAGTCAAATATTACTGGGTCTTCCCCTTTTCCTGAAATCAATAATGAATACCGATTAGTAACTCGAATTCGCCAAATAATAACAATAGTCAATATAAGTTCAAAACTAGTATTTCTCATCAACAATACTTCCATCTAGTTGAAGTATACCAATTGTATAATTACCATTCTACTATGATTTTTACAAGTCAAACTCAACCAACATATTAGCAAATAATTCCATTTTGACATATTGTGACCAAACGGGTCAAAACCAAGCAAACCAACTTAACACTTCACAATTCATGTCTTGTAAAACATACAATTCTCAACTTATGACAATTAAACTTCTAAAGTCACATATAAACCAAACAATGCATTTTTAGACCAAATTTAACATATAGGCCCAAACGGGTCAAAACCGAGAGCAATGTTCAAATACTTCAAAAACATATATTTTTATCAATCATACAACTACCATCTTATGACAAACCTCATGTCTACATGTAATACTTCGAAACACCCAAACTTTTTCAATAAATGTTTGACCCGAAAAAGACACCTCCGACCACCTGTAATAACTCAGAAATCTGAATACTTTTCTGACCATATCAATTCATGAAAATATGATATAAATAAAGTAGACTCTTATACATTCGAAACGATTGATCGCTCGCCCAAAACGGAGTTACGGTTGATTTTATGATTTTTTTCAAAATCACCAAAATTCAGCGAAAAGGCTATCAAAATTTTACCTACGGACATTTTCAACAAAAAACATCCAAATACTATGATGACCATCTCAATTTCACCAATTCAAACCATAGTTAGGTACTTCCTCCTATTCAAAATAAGTGATACACTTTGGGTTTCATGATTTTTGAGGCAAAAGATTATAATGATGATTAAATTAGATTAATTGGATGGTTAGTGGGGAATGAGTCCCACATGTTTTGAATAAAGTGAGGTTAATGATGTTTAAAAATAAAAAGTAAGGGTAAATGAGTCATTTCACTTTGTTAAAGTAGATAATTAGTGGGTGTGAGTCCCACTATTTTTTTGCCAAATAAGGTAACTTTTCAAAGTGTATAACTTATTTTGAATCACCAAAAAAAGGAAAGTGTATCACTTATTTTGAATCGGAGAAAGTATAAACAACTAATATCAATTATAATATGTTATTTAACCCAAACAAACATATAAAATACCAAAACTTCATAAATTCAAGTACTAGATAAAAACCCTTCTTCTTTAAGGTTACTAACAATGGTAGATTATGAAACTCCAAACAAATATATGATTTCTCTTCTAATTAAGCATGTTATTACATCTATAAGCACAATAACTCATATTGATGACAAAATTAACAAGAAATCATGAAAATCCATCTTTTCTTCAAATTACATACAATGGTGATTTCTTATAATCTTAATCAATTCAAGGTTTTTATCAATAATTATACACACACTAAACCTAATAAACAAAAGAAACCTTTAGGGTTCATCAATTTTAACATCTAAGCAAGAAACCTACAAAAAAAATATTCAAGAACCCTAGATAGAGCTTCAAGAACTTCAAAGACAAGAACAATTAGCAAATAACCTACCTTGTGATTGTGTCAATTCCGAAAATCAGAGGAGGAAGATGAGGGAGTGAATTTCTCCTTCAATTGCAAGCTTAAATAAAACTATGTGTGTGTTGTGTGTCAGACATAAGGAAAATAAGTCACATTTCATTTAATTGCAGTATCATACTATATTATTAATTATATGCTGATTAATTTTAAGGCCTAAACGAACTCTGATTTACTAAGCGAAGATATATTTGAAACCCTGATTCAAAATTAATCTAAATATATAAATATCACTAATTAATCAAAACATTTTAGTTTTGCTAATTTTAACCCTGTCGTTAAAATACAATCAATTTAACAAATTAAATGAATTATATAAAATATTAAATAATAATATATTACTTACCGAAAGTAATAAAATAATAGGCCGGGTCTCAGGATGTTACACAGTGTAACAAAGCACATACACCACGAAATTTCAGTATAATAAACGAAGTTCAAATACTGTAGCTACATTAAGTGACAAACCACAAAAACCTTCAATGTAATTTACTTTTGTTCTTACTTTTGGTACCAAAGCTTTAAACAAGATTCATGTCATAATCAAAAATTCAAATTTCACTTATTTGACTGACTGCCAGGTTAAACTTTTGGTGTAATACATGTTCTAGAATTGAATATATTTCATCTCAGTGTTAAGGGTTTGTTTGTTTTTTTTACTCGTTAAGTCATGTATGGATAAAACGTCTATCTGAATAAATCGTGTCTATTTAGATAAGTTAATGTTGTTGTTTGTTTAATGTACTGAATGATAGCCTGAATAATAAAATTTTACCATTTTTTTTATCATACATTATTATTTTTAAGAAATTGTTCATATACTTCCTCCGTTTCAAAATAAATGATACATTTGAGCTTGCACGTTTTTTAAGGCAAAATATGATAATGAAGATTAATTAGATTAAATTGGATAATTAGTGGAAGATGGGTCCCACATATTTGAATTAAAGTGAATTTAATGATGTTTAAAAGTAAAAGTAAGGGTATAAGGGTAATTTTACTTTATTAAAGTGGATAGTTAGTGGAGGACGGGTCCAATTTTTTTACCAAATAAGGAAACTTTTGAAGTGTATCACTTATTCTGAAACACCCTAAAAAGGAAAGTGTATCACTTATTTTGAAACGGAGGAAGTATATTTTATGAATTAAAATTTTAAATAAGAAAAATACAAACATACGAATTATTTATTTTAAAAATAAATAAAGTTGAAATATTAAATAAAATTTTATTTTATTTTAAAAAATATAATATTAGATATTAAACACTTTTTTTCAACGGCATATATAAAAATTATAATTATATTAATATAAATTGATAAATATATAAAAAAATAAATAAAAGTTGTGATTTAATAGGGAGGACATTACCTCCATGACTTTCCAGTTAAGTCATGATTTATGGTTAAAGTCATAAACAAACGGACCAATAATGACTTTTCACTTTAAGTAACTTATATATTAAGTCTATTAAGTCATAAACAAACACCACCTTAGGTCGTTCACAACTGTTTTTCTTTTGCAAAAAGGGGTGATTTCTACACCACTACTTTCAATACATCTACTACAATCATTGTATAGTATAATTGAACAATTAGCTGTAAAACTTGTACAATGCAGTGTATGATATAAAATTTATGATGTAGAAATGAATACCCTTTGCAAAAGTATGCCAATATTCACTCATGCTCAACTTTACGTGGTTGTGTCTATAATAAAAAGTAGGGCTGTCAAAACGTGACACGACACTAGGGGCGGCAATTTCTGACCCGACACGAAACTAGACCTGAAACCGACACGAAAATAAACAGGTTTGGGTTGAGGTAAAAAATAATTGGGTCAGTCTTGGGTTGAGTCAGCTGACCCGTTTATTAAACAGGTTAGGTTCGGGTCAATGATAATTTAAATGGGTCGACCCGCCAACCCGTTAATTATTAAAATATATTTTAAAAAATATATACTTATACTTAATCTATAGTTAACTAGTTAAAACGTAATTAATAGTTAGATAAATATTAAAAATGTTACTTAGTAATTTGGTGTTTAGTATTTTGTTATGAATTTATGTAATAATAACAGCATTTTGACATGTTTGACCCGTTTTACTTGTTTGACCTGATAACCTGTTTAACCCGTTTTATTAAATGGGTTATATGGGTTAGGTTTGGGTTGAAGTTAAACAGGTTAGGGTTGAGATATCTGACCCATTTATATAAACAGTGAAGGGTTTCATTAACACTGATTGACCACATGGGTCAACCTCCTAGTCACTTGGTTCAAACCACACTCACCAAGAACATGAACTTGTTTTTGACCGGTTAAAACCAACTAGCTAATTTAATCCCTAGAAGCGGAAGTGGGATTAAACTTAATCCTTAAACCCTAAAAGATTGGGATCTTGGAGATCTAGATTAGATTAACAAGAAAGAAAACCTTGTACGAAAAACCCGAACACACACACAATGCTTGTGTGTTTCGTTCGACCATCACCAAGTGTTGGAATATGCTTCACGTACATGACATATAGTTATATGACTAGACGTATGTAAGCCTAAAGGGTCACACACTTATACACCAAACACCATTTAATATATATAATATAATTAGGGTAATTATATTATTTATATAAACTATAGTTACTTGACTAGTTATGTTTTAATTAATTGTTAAGTTAAAACATATTAGTGAGTAATCTAAAGAATCAAAAGTACAAGGGGCTAAGTGTCATATCTCCTAACTTGTAATTAGAGAATATATACTTAGCTTAGGGAGCAAGAAAGATTAACCCTTATCTCCCTCCATACTCCCTTCGGCCGTAGCTCCAAAATAAAAGAAAGAATGTTTAGTTTTTTGAAAGAGGTTTTTACGCACAAAAAAAAAAGAAAGTACTTCATCCTTTTCGTTTTTGGAGTGACGTGAATCAAACAAAAGAATGAAAATAATATCTTTTGCTCTCTGATTGATGTCACGTGGTTTTGTTCTTGATTCTTGCTCAAGGGATTAGCATCCTATTTGGTATTTTAGATATGGTGTAGTGTGCATACCATTAGAGGAATTCTACCTTGAATTCTTGGAGTTCTTCATCCTCATTCATTGGTGTAATCAAAGGCTTCAAGGGTATGATTTCATACTAATCTCTTTGATTTTATTGCTTAATTATATTGTCAATATGTAGATCCGTTTTTAGTGATTTAATAAATTATTTCCGCTGCGTTTTCTTTGATTAAACCGTAAATCACTAACAGTGGTATCACGAGTCATCATATTGATGATTTAATTAGCAAGTTCTTTGTAAAAAGTAGCAAAAAATTCGTATTTTTTGGCCTAATGGTTACGCCGATCGGCAAAGAACCCTAGGGTTCTTTGTCTTTAATTTTTTTTTCTTTTTTCGAAATTTTTTATGGAATAAGGTTAAAAATTTGATTTTTTGGAACCCTAATTGCTACTAGTTACAAAAACTAAAATAAAAAAGTAATCTTGTTCATTGAATTTTTTATTTTATTTGGCTTGGATTTTTATTTTAATTGTTAATCGTTATATATGGCAAAACATGTTATTTTTCCATATTCCAAGCCAAAGCCTTGTCAATTGTTGCTTGATTGTGCAAACCGATGAAACCCTAGACCGTTTGTGGATAAATGTGTTGTTGTTTGGTTGTTTGGTTGATTTGGGAAAAGCCGTGTTTTTGGCTTAATTGTTGTATTTTGTTTCAATTTTTTCCTTTATGTTTGGTGCCATTTTTTGGGGCAATTTCATTGTAAAAGTAATTAGAATAGTTGTATTTTGTTTCTTTGTACTTTGTATTTTGTTGACCAAAGATGAAGAAAATTTGAAGACAAAACAACTATTTTCGGCACCTCCTGCGCAGCTGCACGAAAACAGACTTTCCCGGAGACTGGCTAATCCGTTAGACCTGAAACCACCGCCAAAAGTTCCGAAACTCAGAGACCTACAACTATCCAGAAGGCCGGGAAGACCAACGAAGACTCCTTCAGTGACTTTTCGGGCTTCAAAGTCTGTTGGAATTTTCTGGCAGATTGCACTTTTTCACAATCTTGGGTTCTACTTGCTCAAGAATGTCTTGGAGCAAGTGGGAGCCCATTGGGTTTACGTAGGCCCATTTGGGTTCATGTTGGCCCGTCCCCTAGTTTGACCTTTCGGTCCGTCGTGATGACTCACGTGACCGAACCTAGGATTTCATCGGTCGAGGTTTGCACAAAATTTGTTGCATGTTTTATTTATTGTTTGTGGTTGTTTTCTTTTCTATTAGATACAAGTAGTAAAACAATTAAAAATGGTTTTTAGACACAAACATTAAAACATCCAAACTCTTAATCATCGATGATTACTAGTTAATCATTGATGATTAACCTTTAATCTAAAATTGTTTTGAGATTAAACTAAGTTTAAATATGATTTGAAACTTATCACTTAATAATCGCTAAAAGTTTTTACCGTTTATTAAACGACTTATGAAGTGGTATGAATGAAGTACATGATTCATTCATATCTTAATAAAATTTTATTAATTAAAATTTAACATACCTAAAATTTAAGTCACGCCGTCCAATCGGTTGTAAATCACTTGCTTCTATTTTTTGAATTCACGTGAGACGTGGTTTGAATCTAGATCCGAGGTCATTATTCTCTACGCGTGAGACCTAGAGCTAT
The DNA here is from genome assembly GCA_963853835.1 of Calendula officinalis. NCBI lineage: Eukaryota > Viridiplantae > Streptophyta > Magnoliopsida > Asterales > Asteraceae > Calendula > Calendula officinalis. The sequence goes on from OY970831.1 coordinate 37,296,235, forward strand.
TTTGACATGATTTCACATTGGATGACTTAATCGAGTTAACGGTGAGACCTTGACTCGAGGCGAAGATGCGACAAACATGCCACTTGACCCTAGATGCTTGTTCACTAGGTGCCATGAAGTCCCATACCTCTAAGAGTTGCACTTGGAATGCAATTGTTGATCGTCACCTACCTATTCGATCTATCATTGCTAGCAGATCAACTGATGTGATGATAGAAGCCAATGAGGATCTTAGCTTTTAATTAAATTAATTGGGTAGTTAATTTTTTAAAAGAAATTATTATTGAAAATACTATTTTTTGAACTTTGTGTGTTATACAGATAACAACAACAAATCAAAACCTAAGTATCTCCACTCTAAAATCAGTTCTTGACAACTGAAACTGACTAATATCAACTTTATCGACTCATATCGAACTCTAAGGATTGTCCTTAGAGATGAGAACAAGTTGCTACACCTATAAGAGGCCTTACCTGAGGCACCCCCTATCAATGCTTCTGCTGCTGTTCGTCAAGCCTTTACCGAAACGTTTAACGAACACCAAGAAGTCGCTACTCCTATGCTTGTGAGCATGAACCCCGAGATTCGAAAGAACTTCGAGGAACTCACAGCATATGACATGATAAGCGAGTTGAAAATGAAATTTCAACAACAAGCAGAACACGAACAGTTCGAAACAGTTAAAGCATTCAACGCTTACAAGCAGGAGGACGGCCAATCAGTTAGCACTTACATCTTGCATATGAAATGCTATATTGATCAAATGGAGCGTCTTGGTTACCCATTGCCACAAGTTCTTGGAATGAGCTTGATTCTTACCTCACTATCCAAGGACTATGACTAGTTTGAAAAGAGTTTTTAAAGTACATAGCATGGGGAAGACAATCGTTGATAACATGCTATGGTAAAACTAGTTGAGCAAAGGTTACCCAATTCTTTTCTAGGAATCAGGGAAGGTAAAACCACGAGCACAAGGCAAGAGTCTAGGTAAGGGTAAGCTAGTTTACTTTTCCAAACCTACGATTCCCCCACCTGCTAAAAAGGAGCACCCTGCAAAGGATATTTCTTGCCATCATTGCGATGAAACTGGCCATTGAAGGAGGAATTGTCCTGCCTACTTGGCAGAGTTGATGAAGGACAAATGTGTTCTAGCTAGCACATTAGGTATCTTCATTATAGAACTCTATACTTTTCGTGATAAATCTTGAGTGTATGACACTAGTTGTGGAACTCACATTTACACAAATGTGCAAGATTGAATGTGAAGTAGAAAGCTAAAAGAATGGAAGCTTTGATCTTATCCTTCCTAATGCGTTAATTATTGTTTTGAACAATTGTAAATTATGCATTGTTTAGCTTTATCGTTTGTTGAATAATGGATTATGATATTTTGTTTTATGAAAAATAACATGTTTTCATTACTATTCCTTGTAATAGTATATTTGAAATTAATATGCATGATCCTAATTCAAACGATAGTTCTATATACAAATGTAGCACTCAAGAATCCAAAATGGTTTGGATTACATTTACCTAGAGCATTGTCATCTTTTCCACATAAACAAGAAATGCTTTTTGATACTAAAACTCGACGGGCTTCTTTACAAATGATTATGAATCATTTAAATGCCTCTCTTGTATATTATGGAAAGATAACAAGAAAGCTTTTCTCCCATGTTGGTGAAAGAGCTAAAAATCTACTTGGACTCATACATACTGATGTATGTGGCCCTTTTAGAACTAAGACTAGGGAAGGTGCCACCTACTTTCACTGATGATATCATTAGATGTGGTTATGTTTACTTGATTGAACATCAACATGGAAGCTTTAATGATATCAGTCGCTATGGTTATGTTTACTTGATTAAACATAAACATGAAATCTTTGAAACGTTCAAAGCTTTTTAAAGTAAAAGTAGAAAATCAATTCGGCAAGACAACAGAGGCTTTCAGTCCTAATTGAGGATGAAAGTACATGAGTCAAGAGTTTCTGGATCATCCCACAAATCGTGAGATTGTCTCACAATTCACTCCTCCATACACTCCACAAGATAATGGTGCGTCTGGAAGGAGATATCGGACCATGTATGACATGGTTCGGTCTATGATGAGTCCTTCTACTCTTACACTATCCTTTTGAGGGGCATGCCCTGAAGTCTGCTGCTCGAATACTCAATATGGTTCCGACCAAAAGGTTAAAAAGACAACATATGAGATATGGCATGGGAAAGTCCCTAATTGTCTTACTTGAAGATCTGGGGTTGTGAGGATCTCGTAGAACGAGACATGCCAAACAAACTTGAGCCCATATCTATCAAGTGTATCTTCGTTACTATTTTACTACCCACCCGAGAACAAATTGTTGTTGCTCGGTATGCTAAGTTTCTTGAGAACAGTCTCATTTCACAAAGCAAGTGGGAGCACTATAGACTTTGACAAGATTCAAAGCGAAGATGCACAACCTTCTGGTAACACTAGCAAATATCACACTGAGGCTGAACATACAGATGTTGGACCACATGATGATGTTGTTCCCATTCATAGATCCGCAAGGACACCTCATGCACCTGAACGATATAGATTAATGTCGATGCCGAGGAGCAAAGTTTCGAGGATCATAATGAACCCCCTAACTATCAAGTTGCATTATCGAATTTTGAATTCGAAAAATGACTTGAAACTATGAATGCGAAAATGAAATCCATGAGAGACAATCAAGTTTTGAACTTAGTTGATCTTTCTCAAAACAATAAGACTGTTGACATGGATGAAAATATACACACCTATAAAGCTCTTCTAGTAACAAAAGGTTACACTCAATTCTACTGGATTGACAATGATGAAACCTTCTTGCCTGTTACTAAAGACATTAGGATTCTTATAGCCAAAGTAGTGTACTATGACTATGAGATTTGGTTTATGATGAAATCAAAACGTTTGTTTCACCTAAAACCCAAATTGAGCATGTGTATATATGAAAGCTAGTGGGAGCATTGTCGTTTCTCAAGTCATACATGTTGATGACATGTCACTCATGTGAAACAATATACCAATGCTACAAGATTAAAATCCTGGCTTGGAAACTGTTTTGACATGAAGGATTGTAAGGATACGACATACATACTTGGAGTAAAGATCTATAATGATAGATCAAAGCGGTTAATTGGTTGAAGTCAAAGTGCTTACATTGACAAAATTCTAAAACGGTTTAGAATGGTACTCCCAAACGAGGAAGTCCTCGTATGCCACACAATGTAAACTTGATTGAGACACAAGGACCTTCCACACCTGATGTGGTGAAGCGAATGAATGTAATCCCCTATGAATATGTTATTCCATTCATCATGTACGCTGTAAGGAGCACTAGGTCAAATGTAACGTCCTTAGGGGACCTTACTAGAAAATACCAATAGAATCCATGAGAGAGTCACTGGATTGCTATTATGAAGACATTGAAGTATTTTGAAATACTGGATATATGTTCCTTGGTTATGGTGGAGATACCAAACTGAAACTAAGTATACTTGCTATACTTATGTTCGTTTTGAAATAGGTCTTGATGACGCTAGATCCTATTTACGAAGGTTCACTATACTCGAATGATTTATCGAGATATGTGAACTTCGTACTCTTAAAGTTCAAACAGATAACTAACTAGCTGATAGTTTATCGAACTCAATGTCTTGTACCAAACATATTGAATATGAATGGAACGTTGGATTTCGACAAGCTAGTAGTTTCATGTAGATCTGTTTTAGTATTTGGATAATGGAACTGTGAGCAGTTTATATTGGAATAAATTGATATATTTGATATGATCATTTTTATATGAATATCTACTGTGTTCTATATTTGCATGTTTATATCCTTGAATATTTACTGCGTTTTATATTCTAAATTGTCCATTGTCATATTAATAATATGGGAATATTATTAAGACAAATCTGAGGGCATTGATGACATCATCTTAGTATGACTAAGGATGATGAAGTCAAACTCACATGTTGTTCATTGTGATGCACAATTGGACTGACCCAACCTATGAGAAATCGCTTCTTGCATTTATGTCACAAGTGAATCTCACAAAGGCTTTGTCGCTTATCCTCTGACTCGAGACGCAAGTTGGTTTGTGTATGTGGAGTGCCAAACTTTGATGTGGTTAAACGCTGACCTGAACAAGGCTGCTATAACAACTATCCTCGGGTTTGTCATTAAGCGTATATCAAACACGTGTAGTCAATAAAGAATTTGTTCCTCCACATGTTTGGATTAGATACTATTGGGCCCCTCGATGATTTGAATAGATGCTTGTACGGCCGTACCCAAAGGTAATCAAGATGAATCTTGATTGGTTTGGTAATCTACTTCAATGTATAAATCGAGAAACAGAATCGTTGAAATTTTAGATTGACATTAATCCTTGTCTAAAATTCAACATGGTATCAGTAACAAAAGGATAACTGATTGAAAAACTTTGAACCTGGACTTTTCTGAAACTCACTCATGTACTTCTAGGGGCATTGGCGGGTTGCTAGACTCTAACCTTTGCTTGTATAACTACTTGTTGTTATGACGTGCGCAAGTGGGAGCTGTTGGAATATGCTTCACGTACATGACATATAATTATATGGCTAGACGTATGTGAGCCTAAAGGGTCACACACTTATACACCAAACAACATTTAATATATATAATATAATTAGGGTAATTATATTATTTATATAAACTATAGTTACTTGACTAGTTATGTTTTAATTAATTGTTAAGTTAAAACATATTAGTGAGTAATTTAAAGAATCAAAAGTACAAGGTGCTAAGTGTCATATCTCCTAACTTATAATAAGGGAATATATACTTAGCTTGGGGAGCAAGAAAGATTAACCATAATCTCCCTCCATACTCCCTTCGGCCGTAGCTCCAAAATAAAAGAAAGAATGTTTAGTTTTTTGAAACAGGTTTTTACGCGCAAAAAAAAAAAAGTACTTCCTCCTTTTCGTTTTTGGAGTGACGTGAATCAAACAAAAGAATGAATATAATATCTTTTGCTCTCTGATTGATGTCACGTGGTTTTGTTCTTGATTCTTGCTCAAGGGACTAGCATCCTATTTAGTGTTCTAGATATGGTGTAGTGTGGATATCATTAGAGGAATTCTACCTTGAATTCTTGGAGTTCTTCATCCTCATTCATTGGTGTAATCAAAGGCTTCAAGGGTATGATTTCATACTAATCTCTTTGATTTTATTGCTTAATTATATTGTCAATATGTAGATCCGTTTTTAGTGATTTAATAAATTATTTCCGCTGCGTTTTCTTTGATTAAACCGTAAATCACTAACACCAAGAACCCTAGGGTTCTTGGTGGTCGAATTCGGCCAAGAGGAGAAGAAGGGAAAAAGGGTTTCTTAAAACATACCTTGTTGTTTGCTTAAGATAGATCCACTGATGATGAACAAATCGAGTGATCTTCTAGTTGATCCTTGTAATGATCTTCAATCTTCAAGACTTGAAGAATATGAAGAACGAACGAACGAAGAACGAATAACACCAAGAACTTGGTGATGCTCTTGTTCGGCCGAAACCAAGGGGAGAGGGGGAAGGGATTTCGTGTACAATGCAAGGGGTTTTAGGGTTACCCTAAGCCTCTTATTTATAGATAAATAAGTTGCGCCTAGGACCCTCTAGTTTAATTAAGATCAAATCTTTAATTAAACTTTCCTTTTTACGTTTCCTTCTCTTATAGTTTATTATTCTTTTATTATTGTACTTAACTATTAAATGTTTAGTATTAATACACTTAATAATTCGGTACCCATATACACGAATTATATACTTTTAATAATTAATTATATAATAACCCTTATATAATTTATACAATAATATTATACAATTACCATATGATTTAATTACTTTAAATCATATCATGGATAATCTACAATTAACACATTGTATATTTACTTAACTAGTAAATGTACAAATACTTGTATTAATTAGTTAGATAAACTAATTTAGTAATAAGTCAAACTTGACTTAATACTTAACTTGATTCATAAATGACTTATTATGAATCAATCCTCTTCCAAGTATCATTACATATCTTACTCGTATTACATGCACTCACTGGTGTGACCCTTAAGTGTTTCGTAGACATGGATGTATCATCATATGTTGACTAACTGTGCAAATAAATCCTTCAAACAGGTCGGTTTCGGGTTGAACGTTTCTGACCCGCCAACCCGCCAACCTCAACCTGTCAACCCGAACCCGACCTGAATTGCCACCCCTACACGACACGACAAAAATACACGAAACGAAATGAAATTGAGACGAAATCGAAATTTGAATTTGTGTTCGTGTCGTGTTCGTTATGTGTAAAACAAACATGAAGTCGTGTCGTCGTGTTCGGGTTCAGAGATTAACACGAAATAGACACGATAGTTATGATTTTGGGAACATTTAGAAATTTATGTTATATTTTTGTTGTGTTTTTTGCATGTAGTAAGTAAGAAATTTGTTATATTTGTTATTTATCTTGTGTTGTCATGTTTGTCGTATTTATCGTTTTTTAATCGTGTCGTGTTCGTGTTCGTGTTAGCAAAATAAAACACGACTTTGTGTCGTGTTTTTTTTTCGTGTTGAACGAATGTGTGTCGTGTTACCCAAAAACACGAAACGATAGCACGATTTAACAGCCCTAATAAAAAGTCATAAGAGATTGAAGATTTTGATATAAGACAAAGATGAAAAAGTTTCTAACAATATGTTGAATGTTGTATACCATGAAGTCCTCCAATATTTTTTGAAAATAGATATACTTTGCTATTTTTGAATACCTTATACAAACTTATGTTTACAATTTTTTATTTTAATATTGAATGTTGTCTTTTTTCATTTTATTAAAATGTATAAAATAGTTTTAATATTATGAATACGTACAAAAGAAATTAAAATTTTATAAGCCGCCCGTGATCCATCACGGATTATAAGCTAGTATGTGATATAAAGACTTAAATATATACTCCCTCCGTTCCACAAAAAAAATCTCATTTCTTTTGGGCATAAGATTTTAATAAATAGTTAGTGGTGAGGTCCTTAGTAATACTTTTGATTAAAATATAAGGTTAGATTGGAGAGAGAAAGTATTTTATTGGTGGAATTATTGATAATAATATTATTTTATTAAGTGAGCCCCTCAAATTTGAGAAATGAGAACTTTTTTGTGGAACAAAATTATAAGAAGAAATAAGAATTTTTTTGTGTGACGGAGAAAGTACTTCATTTTAAAATGAGTGATAAACTTGGGGTTATATATTCTTTGAGACGTAAGATTATAATAAATGTTATACATCTTCCGATTCAAAATAAGTGCGACACTTTGAGTTTCACGGTTTTTGAGGCAAAATATTATAATGATGGTTAAATTAGATTAATTGAATGGTTAGTTGATAATAGGTCCCACACCTTTTGAATACAATGAGGTTAATAATGTTTAAAAGTAAAAAGTAAGGGTAAATGGGTCATTTCACTTTGTTAAAGTAGATAGTTAGTGGGTGTGAGTCCTACTATTTTTTACCAAATAATGTAATTTTTTAAAGTATAGCACTTATTTTGAATCACCCATATAAGAAAAGTGTAGCACTTATTTTGAATTGGAGGAAGTATTAGAATAAATTGAATAGTTAATGGAGAAGAATGTCACATATTTTAATTAAAGTGAGTTTAATGGTTGTAAAATATAAAAGTAAGAATAAGTATGTTATTTTGTATATTAAATGAGATATTTAGTTGGTGTGGGGTCTACTATAATTTATCAAATATGATAAAGTTTTAAAATATATAACATTTATTTTAAAACACTTAAAAATAAAAAATTATACTTCCTCCGATTTAAAATAAGTGATACATTGTTGGTTTCACGGGTTTTGAGGCAGAATATGATAATGATAATTAAATTAGATTAATTAGATAGTTAGTAGGGAATGTGTCCCACAAATTTTGAATAAAGTGAAGTTAATGATGTTTAAAAGTAAAAGTAAGGGTAAAGATGTCAATTCACTTTATTAAAGTAGATAATTAGTGGGTGTGGGTCCCACTACTTTTTACTAAATAAGGTAAGTTTTCAAAGTGTATCACTTATTTTGATACACCCAAATATGGAAAGTGTATCACTTATTTTAAATCGGAGGAAGTATGACTTATTTGAAAGGGAGAAAGTATGTAATTTTGTTTAACAAAAATACATATTGGGTAAAAAAAAGCTTTAGAATTATTCATGATGACGTCAATTATTCAACTGGTTGAAAACGATGTGATAACCTAGAAGAGTGTGCCATAATCGTGAAGCTTCAAAGGGTATAATATAATAATAATATATCACGGACCCCATTCACTGTTTTCTCTATAGTATATTTTCCATTATGTTTCGATGAAGTCTATAAAATTTAAACTTTATATTTTACATGTATTTAAATTAGATAATATATTCTACATAGAGATTTTACATGGTTGTAAATTGTAATATTGATTAAAAATACTTCACTAAGAAAAAGTTTGATGATCTCAGATTTTAGTATTATTAAAGGTTTGATAACAATATTCCTAAAAATCTTACTACTTCTTAAAGCATTTATGCCTTCTAAGTTTAGAATGTTTTAATCTTAAACTTAATCTTAAATTTCTACTTTGGCAAACATCTTAAACACCACAAAATAAAAAAATATTGCTTAGGGGATTCGAACCCAAGACCTTTTGCGAGTATGAACTGTGTGTTAACTGTAACGACCCGAAATTTTTTTATCGAATAAAATTATGGAAAAATTATTATAAATAAAGATAAATCATTTAAAAGATGTGGAAATTGGTTTCGTGTCATTTGGACATCGTTTGATGTTGTTAATGTTGAAAACGGGTCAAGACTTGGTTAGAAACAAGTTTGGAGATCAAAATGTTGTTTGGCCTAGACATCACTCGTGATGGGAGCTCGATGGGAGTTAGGCGCGAGAAGGGAACAGGGAATTCAGAGGTTCGATGGGAGGATTTTTGTGCTGGGGTCTCGGTGGGAGCTCGGTGGGAGCTCGACGCGAGAATGCACGGCTAGGACACAAAGGAAGCGATGCCACGTATCCTCGCAATGGGAGCTCGATGGGAGCTCGGCGCGAGGCATGTCTGGACTATATAAAAAGTCGATTTTTAGGGTTTTTCTCATTCTCTTCAACCCCACAAAGTGTGCAGCCGATTTCTAGAGAGAGACTGGACGATTTTGGTGTCTTGGAGCTTAAATCTTCACCATCTTGAAGGATCAAAACATCAAAGGTAAGGATCTATGATTCTTGTTATCTCCTAGTAGTTGTAGACTTGATTTGGGGGAAGATGATGGGGAAGAAGACCCACCATGGATGGTGTCTTGAGGTTTGAGTCTTGAGAGTGTAGAACACTCATAGTTAACATGTATCCCATGAATCCATGGTTAGTTTGTGCTCAGAACCCGAATTCAAGATCTAGGGTTTTGAGATTCCCACCAAGTTTGATGAACTTGGTGGTTGAGGATGATTATGTTGTGATTATGGTGCCTGGTTATAGATGGTAACTAGATATGCTATATATTGTGTTGATAGATTGGAAGAACTTAAAAGTTGGAGATATCCCAAAGATGGAAGCAAGGATTCGTGTTGATAAACACGATTTGGAGTTAGCTATCGTTAAGGTGAGTACATGAGACTTTTTAACTGGGTGCATAGCAAATGATTTTGAAAACTATGATGTTTTATGAGCCTTTGTTTATAAATGATTTTAATAAAGATATGATTGAAAATATGAGAAAATGGTAAATATTAGAGTATCTAAGTATGTCTAGAATGATTGATGATTTCGAAAGAGATCATGATAATGAAAAGTGATTAATATATAATTATTGATATGATGTAAAAGGAGTATATTCTTTTTATAAACGTAATTACTAATGATGAAACTAGTTGATTTGATTATGTGAATAGTTAAGATTAGTATGTGGATAGATTGTAGGATGGCCTTATGGCATTGATGATAGATGTGACATAAAGTCACATGTAACGATTATGACGGGTAGATTGAACTAGAACAGGTACGTGATAGATCGGAGGCATTCTGGTTATCATGGTATCTTTAAACGGATGGATTGGAGGCATTCCGATCATCCATCAAGATGTTGTATCTTACTAGATTGGAGGCATTCTGATTAGTAAGATAAGATGGGTCACCTTGCTTGGACACGGTGACAATGGGGGTTTACTGAATCGGAGGCATTCCGGTTAGTAGGACAAAAATGGGATCTCGTTGGATTGAAGGCATTCTGATCAACTTGATGGGTCGAATAGGCTATGAATGAATGTGATAGGGTTACCAAGGAGGCAACCGATGTATGATTTGATGTGTTAGGATTACCGCGGAGGTAACTAAAGTATATATATATATATATATATATATATATATATTTAATATGTGTGATTACTTATATATATTATTGTCACGAGACTATTTTGTCTCACGTACTACGTTCGTTTTTTTGTGGCTATGTACTCAGGTAGAGGTTTGAAGTGATTGGAGGTTGCACTAGAAGTGGCCTAGAGATGTTTAGCTCGGGAGCTCGTAGGTAGATCTCGTCTGCCTATAGTTATGATCTATTTTGTAACACCGTGTTTTGTAAACTCTTATAAATGTTTCAAGTTTTTATTAAACAGTATTTTTGACAACAGGAGTAGTGTTGCAAATTGTATTTTAAATGATTTCAAAAGTGTTTTAAAAATTGAGGTGTTACAACTTGGTATCAGAGCTATAGTTTAAGTGAATTAGGTTAGATGGCCATCCTAGTCTTAGACTGTAGCAATAGGAATGTAAGATTCCTTGAGTTTGTTAGGCTGACCTTGAGAGTTTATGTTAAGTTTAGGGTTGAACCTAGGGGACCTATAGAATTTGTTATGAAATGTGTAATGCGAAGTCTTTTGAGACCATAGGACTTTTGTATGATAGGGTCGACCCCTATGAGAAATGCCATGTTTTGATCTAATTGTGTTGTTTTCGACTGTTGAGTCGGCCGTTTGAATCGTGATTATTTGATATGTTGGAACGGCGAAAGAATGAATGCGAAAAGTGGACGAGCTCCACTAAATTGGGAAGAGTTATGAATGAGGATATAAACCAGATTTTGGATAATCGAATGAATAAGAGTAGACGGAATGATTCCAATACCCGTATGAAGGAAGAGCCATCGAATGGCGAAGTCCGTAGTGGGAAGTATCTACATAAAAAGGTAGCAAGACCTAGTCAGAAGAAATGGAGGGATGTTGTGTAATGCCTTCATAGCGTGTAAAACCGTTGGGTAATTCGGGGGTTCTGAACCTGAGGTCGCGATTGGTGGATTCGGTGGATTGAGCAAGTGCTAGAGAGTAGCAAACGAAGGAAGAGTGGTATGGTGACTTTGGCATCACCATTATTAAAGGATGAGGCGTTGACACAGTGGAATGTGTTGTATGAATTTTGGGAAAGAGGGCGCGGTACGAGATGTTGTGGAAAGAACTCACGAATGAGTTGGAATGGGAAGTCTGTCCGGAAGGAAAGCCAGGGGGTTCATGATGCCACCTTGGAGATCTTAGGTAAAAATTGATGTTATGTGATTATGGCTTAACTGTTTAGTTGTTGCACGAATTGGTACCTATAGAAATTGGAAATGAGTCGCATGATGTGGAGATCTATTTTGGGAATAGTCTTCTCAGTTAGTTAGGTGTGTGGAATTATATATAAAGGGTTACAGACCGGTGTGTCGCATATAATGAGGATATGAGGGGTGATACTATTATGTAGTAATAAATGACGAATCGCGAGAATGGTAAATGTGTTCGACGAAAGGATGATACTGTAATGAAGTACTAAGTATTGGTAAGAATTATTAGTTTGGACGTGGATTATAGAAACAGAAACTTTGGAAATGGAACTTGGATATTCGGCGGGAATCCGGATGAGTGATGTAATGTTATCATACGTGAATGGTAAAGAAAAGAATGAATAAGGTATAGTGATGTCTTGGAACTCGTAAATGGAAAATATGTGGAAAAGAATAAGTATCGGGAATTACTAATCTTGATTGTTGAAGACGGTTGAGTAAAAGTTGACATATAGTCATAGCAAGTTTTGTGACAGGGTTGATGGATTCGACATTAAGGGTTAGAAGACAATTATTGGTAGAATGCCATAGTAGTGGTATGATGGTATATGACAGAGTGTAGTGTGAGACTACGATTGGGAAATGAATATTTCTAAGTCTCGCGATGTATAAAGAGTAGAACATGGAATGTTGGGCTATTGGGTGCTAAGTCATGGGTTGCAAGTGTAGGCGGGAGTCGATTGGTTGACTGAAAGATGACCGGGTTAGCCGACGAATTATGATTAATGGAATGGAGTGGTAGTTACTCCGGTGGTGACAAAAAGATTTAGAGAATTTGTATTAAGGAAATGAAGCGGTTAAGGGTGGTTAATGTGTAAGTGAAACGGTAAATGGTAAACGGAGATTTTAGTGATTTACCCACGGGGAACAATGCATGTGCGTTATGTGATTGTAACGACCCGAAATTTGTAAATAAATAAATTGTACAAAAATATGATAAATATGGATAATTCATTTAAAACAAGTAGGAATCGGTTTCGTGTCGTTTGGACACCGTACGAGAAAGTTATAGGCGAAACCGGGTAAAGATATTGGTAGAAAACTGCAGCCTGGACTGCAGGGATAGTTCGCGGCGCGAACGTGGGTTCGCGATCGCGAGGATGAGGCAGAGAGTTGGGGGTCTGGCCGTGAGGAGTTCCCGATCCAGCTCCCGATCGCGAAGAAGGCGGATCCGAATGAGTTCGCGGCGCGAACTACCTGTTCACGGCGCGAACTTTGCGGCTGGGATATATAAAAACGTGAATGCAGCCTTTAATGCTCATTTAAAACCCTAGAAAACTCTCTCAGCTTGTGTGTACGATTTTTGAGTATAAGGTGGCGATTGGAGCTTAATCTTCACTAAATCTTGGTGATTCTTGCTCCTAGTTGAAGATCAAAGGTAAATCTTCATCTCTCTTGGGTTTTTAGCCATAGATTCAAGTAGGGAAAGCTTGAATCTCAAACCCTAGTTTTGGGTTTGTTCATAAATGATTAAATGGAAGTCGTTTAACTTAGATCTATGGTATTTCAACAAGGAAAATGTATTGATGAAATGGATCCATGAAAATATGAAGGTTTTGGAATTAGGGTTTGGTGATTTGGGGAAATATGATACTAGTAGTTAACTAGCCATGAATTATGTAGCTAGTATTGATGTTTGATGTAAACCATTGTATTGGTGTTGATATTAGGTCAATTGGTGGAAGGATTTGAGGTTCAAGTCTTGGGAAGAGACATTTGTGTTCAAGAAACACATCTTTTGGATAAGCTTGATTAAGGTGAGTACATGTGAACTTTCAAACTGAGTACATAGTTAGTAAATGTTTTATGTTTTCATGCTTTATCAAGTCTATAAGTAATTTGGTCAATTGTGTGGTTACTAATGAATTGCTTATGTGATAATGAATTGATCAATTGATTAAGAGATGATGGAGCTATGAGCTCATGATGATAAATGATAAATGATGATGATGATTATGATGTCCCTAGGGCCATGATAGATTGGAGGCATTCCGGTTATTATGGTACCTTAAGGTTAGTGGTAGATTGGAGGCATTCCGATTACCCAATACCTATAGTCCCGGTAGATTGGAGGCATTCCGGTTACCGTGGATATGACGGTCTTGATAGATTGGAGGCATTCCGATTATCTTGACATTGGCTAATGATGAAAGGAAAGAAGTGACCCGAATGAAATTAATAATAATATTATAATATAAATGATATTATGTGACTAGTTGCTTATCGGGTCTAAAAACCCATGTATCTCACGAGGCAATCTTGTCTCACGTACTATGTTTGTGTTTTTGCTTTGTACTCAGGTTCGGGATCGAAGATCTAGGAGGCCCGTTTAGGAGAGGCCTTGTTGAGATTAGCTCGATGTTGATGATTAGAGTTCTTGTCCTATGTCTAAGATATAATTTGTAACACCGTTTTTGTAAACTCTGATAATCTCGAACAAGAAACCTTTTCAGTTTTTGTAAAGGCGATTTTTGACAACCGATACATTATTACACATTTTGGGATGAATTGTTATTTAAATATTGTTTTGAAAAATGAGACGTTACAGTGATGGCCTTGAAGGCATATGATAATGGAAAGGTAACGTTATATGAAACGTGTTAAGAAGTATGTCAAATGAGAAATATCTCCAATATGAAAGAAAATGATAATGTGATACTATGGGAAAGGTGTTAAGTGCATGATGAATAAGTAGACGATTAAATGTGTAAGATAGTGGTAAAGTTATGAGATGTGAAAAGAGGTATACTAGTATGGTACCCAAGATCGGTAGAATGAGGAAAGGATGATGTGGTAGTTCGGGAGATCCCCGGCTACTATGATGTTTTGGGGTGTAATCGGTTGGGCGAATCCCAATGGTTCCATTCTGTGATTGGAGATGTTCCAATCACTGTGACAGTTTGGATCTTGATGGATTGGAAGCTTTCCAATCATTTTGATATGATAGTTAAAGTATGAATTGTTGTGTCTGTATAATGTATGGTTATATATATGTGTGATGAATGTAGAACCATGTGGTTAATGTGTGTTGTTATGATTTGATGATAAGTGAGAAGTTGGTTTGAAATGCGGGTTGCATTTAGGGCATGTATGTGTACGTGATGCCTACGACTTTTAGATTATGAGAAAGGAGATGCTTTTGGCAAGCTAGTCATTATTGGTAGCCGAAATGGTAAAATTTGTATAGAAAAGTGGAATATGTTGCGGTAGAGAATCTAATACCGATAATTGAGAATGAAAGTTAGGAAAATGATCGATGTGATACAAAGATGATTGAAAGGATACTAAGTAATGATATAAGGGATCAAATGAAGGTTAAGAAACGGTAAAGGTTAGTGTGACCCTAAGTAAAGGTGCGACTTTTGGATTATTTGGGGAGCAATTGAAGGTTTGGAAAAACGGGAACAATTGTTAAGAAAATAATAATGAGTAGAACCGAAAGTGTTAAATTGCGGGGTAGTACCCCGTGAATAGAGAATTTGTTTGTTGGGTGAGGTATGGTTGACTTTATGCATAAGTCAAGGTTTGTCAAATTATGATTGGTTGATTTTTGGTCAAAATGGACTTTGACTCTTACTTTAGACGAATAGTGGATGTCGAGGGCATAATGTTTTGATTGCATGTATGTGAGAAGGTTAACGGAATAGTTGAAAGAGTTGTAGTCGGATTATGCAGCTTTGGCCCGTTTGGGTGTTTTCAAGATTGAATTTGGGAATCAAGTATATGATTGTAGATGGATCATAGATTAGAGGTCGATTGTAAAGGAAATGAGGATTAATGGGATCCTTAACGAGAAGGGAAATTGTTAAAGTATAGTTGACTTTGTGCTTAAGTCAAAGGTTAGACGATGTTAGGATATGGTGACTTGGTCGAAGCTAGACTTTGACATTCGTTTTAATCAATTAACTAATTTTAATAATTGTGTCATATCATTGTTATGTGAATAAAAGGATTGGTTAAAAGATTGAGAGTGTTATGGTCAAAATTGTGCAATTTTGAACCGTTTGGGTATTAAAGGCTTGATTTTTGACCCGTTCGGGCCTAACGGGGTTAAGTGAATCTTTAAATACATATTGTCGACTAAATTGGAATGAGAAAAGTTTGATGGTAATAACCACAAGGGAATGAGAACGGAATGCTCGGCCGAATGTGGGTTGAATTTTTTTTTAGTGATTCCGAGGACGGAATCCTTTTAAGGGGTAGATAGTTGTAACGACCCGAAAAATTTTTATCGAATAAAATTATGGAAAAATTATTATAAATAAGGATAAATCATTTAAAAGACGTGGGAATTGGTTTCGTGTCATTTGGACATCGTTTGATGTTGTTAATGTTGAAAACGGGTCAAGACTTGGTTAGAAACAAGTTTGGAGATCAAAATGTTGTTTGGCCTAGACAGCACTCGCGATGGGAGCTCGATGGGAGTTGGGCGCGAGAAGGGAACATGGAATTCAGAGGTTCGATGGGAGGATTTGTGTGCTGGGGTCTCGGTGGGAGCTCGGTGGGAGCTCGACACGAGAATGCACGGCTAGGACACAAAGGAAGCGATGCCGCGTATCCTCGCAATGGGAGCTCGATGGGAGCTCGGCGCGAGGCATGTCTGGACTATATAAAAAGTCGATTTTTAGGGTTTTTCTCATTCTCTTCAACCCCACAAAGTGTGCAGCCGATTTCTAGAGAGAGAGAGTGGACGATTTTGGTGTCTTGGAGCTTAAATCTTCACCATCTTGAAGGATCTAAACATCAAAGGTAAGGATCTATGATTCTTGTTATCTCCTTGTAGTTGTAGACTTGATTTGGGAGAAAATGATGGGGAAGAAGACCCACCATGTACGGTGTCTTGAGGTTTGAGTCTTGAGAGTGTAGAACACTCATAGTTAACATGTATCCCATGAATCCATGGTTAGTTTGTGCTTAGAACCCGAATTCAAGATCTAGGGTTTTGAGATTCCCACCAAGTTTGATGAACTTGGTGGTTGAGGATGATTATGTTGTGATTATGATGTCTGGTTATAGATGGTAACTAGATATGCTATATATTGTGTTGATAGATTGGAAGAACTTAAAAGTTGGAGATATCCCAAAGATGGAAGCAAGGATTCGTGTTGATAAACATGATTTGGAGTTAGCTATCGTTAAGGTGAGTACATGAGACTTTTTAACTGGGTGCATAGCAAATGATTTTGAAAACTATGATGTTTTATGAGCCTTTGTTAATAAATGATTTTAATAAAGATATGATTGAAAAGATGAGAAAATGGTAAATATTAGACTATCTAAGTATGTCTAGAATGATTGATGATTTCGAAAGAGATCATGATAATGAAAAGTGATTAATAAATAATTATTGATATGATGTAAAAGGAGTATATTCTTTTTATAAACGTAATTAGAAACTAGTTGATTTGATTATGTGAATACTAGTTAAGATTAGTATGTGGATAGATTGTAGGATGGCCTTATGGCATTGATGATAGATGTGACATAAAGTCACATGTAACAGTTATGACGGGTAGATTGAACTAGAACAGGTACGTGATAGATCGGAGGCATTCTGGTTATCATGGTATCTTTAAACGGATGGATTGGATTCATTCCGATCATCCAACAAGATGTTGTATCTTACTAGATTGGAGGCATTTTGATTAGTAAGATAAGATGGGTCACCTTGCTTGGACACGGTGACAATGGGGGTTCTACTGAATCGGAGGCATTCCGGTTAGTAGGACAAAAATGGGATCTCGTTGGATTGGAGGCATTCTGATCAACTTTATGGGTCGAATAGGCTATGAATGAATGTGATAGGGTTACCAAGGAGGTAACCGATGTATGATTTGATGTGTTAGGCTTACCGCGAAGGTAACTAAAGTATATATATATATATATATATATATATATATATATATATATATATATATATATATATATATATATATATATGTATATGTGTGTGTGATTACTTATATATATTATTGTCGGGTCTAAAACTCATGAATCTTACGAGACTATTTTGTCTCACGTACTACGTTCGTTTTTTTGTGGCTATGTACTCAGGTACAGGTTTGAAGTGATAGGAGGTTGCACTAGAAGTGGCCTAGAGATGTTTAGCTCGGGAGCTCGTAGGTAGATCTCGTCTGCCTATAGTTATGATCTATTTTGTAACACCGTGTTTTGTAAACTCTGATAAATGTTTCAAGTTTTTATTAAACAGTATTTTTGACAACAGGAGAAGTGTTGCAAATTGTATTTTAAATGATTTAAAAAGTGTTTTAAAAATTGAGGTGTTACATTAACCAATTGATATACTTGATACTTTGCTCTATCCTAAAAAAACATCCTACATAACGCAAAAAACTTAAAACGCTCAATCAACCAGCAGCCACTATCTGCACGACCACAGCCAGCAGCCACTATCACTACCGTCGTCACCACCCACTACTTGATCGCCTTCAAATTTAATCATATGGTACTTGCCACCGCATTGCGCCGATAACCTGTTAGTGTATAGTAAAGATAGTAAAGATGGTATGTACATCTTAACTAACCTCTCTAACTATAATACATGTTTTTATTTTAACGGTACAAGTTCATATCAAGGTTCTTAACGATGTGTTTTAACACTTTAAATAAACTATACATTACTCGTTATAAATATTATTATTTATATCAACACCAATAATATGGAGATAGAGAGGATAAATGAGGTGTATATAATTACTTTATTTTAACTGATTATCTTTTTGTTCCCGGTTCCACTATCCAATTTAATCGAATTTTTAAAGCATTAGCAATAATATTTTATGTTTTTAATCATAGATCATTTAGAAATAGTCATGTGTCCAATAATATATTTACCATAATTATAAGAGAATTCTCATGTTGAAAAAGAAAATTAACTATAAAATGATAAAATAGTTTGTACGTGAGAACACCCTAAAGACTATTCTTCACTAAAACAATAAAAAATATTCCACAACTTACTTTATTGGACCACAAGAAACACTTCCTTTTTGTTTTTACTCCGTAATTGTTTTGAAAAACGCACCTATATCAACTTTTTATATCTAAATAACTAAACTATGTTATATATTCCTAATACAGTTTCATATTCATTATTAGACTATACACAAAATTTATAATCAAGATTGTATAACCATTTATAATAGTACATAAATCTAAAGATACATTTTTAGTTCTAAAAAGGTAAATGATTTACATCTTTTCTTATATATTTACTCCGTATCAAAATAAGTGAATCACTTTAAAGTTTACGGTTTTGAGATAAAATAAGATAATAATAGATTGGTGAAATTAAATGGAGTAAGACCCCTGCCAACGGTCCGTCACAAGGACCCGTCGTGAGCGTTTTTTGGCCGTCGCCCGACGACGCCGTTGGCACGGGCGTGTCGTGGCTGGCGTCGTTGGGCTGCTATCGGGGTGAGGACGGGAATGGTGGGGCCGTCGTTGAGCGGAAGAAGAAAGGGGGAGAGAGAGGAAGAGCCAATTGCTTAAATAATGCCATATACATCCAGAAGTCACAAATAATGCTCTTTTTTGACCCTTTGCAAAAATAATGTTATCCCACATTTGAAATCCCGGATCCCCTAGTATCCCCTCTTTGAAATCCCGGATTCCACATTTTTCACTGTTTTCTGTACTCTGTCATTGTACCTTCTGTACTTGTCTGACGAGGTAGTATCTCACACTGCAAATCCCGGATCCCCTAGGGGTATCCCACACCCGGAATCCCGGATCCCCTCCTTCTATCGGATTATTAAACCAAATTCGCAAGGAAAATTCGTTCTTTTGCATCTTCTATTCAAATTAACAGGTTTTTTCCTTTCTAAAAACCTCATTTCAAGTTTTAGTTATAGTTAATTAGTGACTATTTTTCAATCACAAAGGTGGTAGTCTAATACTTTAATTATTGAATTTTGTTTTCATAGTGGTGAAATTATCAGGAGATTCAAAGTTCAGTAAAAAAAATATCTTCTTGTAATTACATAGGTTCATTTATGCCGACTTTGCATGTGGTCGTCATGTATTTAGTCGCGCAAACGAGCCGGAACCTAAGTTTTTAAAAAACAAAAACAAATATTTTCATATTTTCACTTGTCAGCATTTTAAACCGTCAAATAATAGAAAATAGCTTTATTATTTTTATATATTCAGTTAAATACTATATTTGTATTTTGAAGACATGCATGCGAGAAGAGATGCATCTTTGAGAAATATAAAAGAAGCATCTTGAAAATTTGATTATATTTCTTCATAACACGATGCTCATTAAATGCCATTTCTTTTCTCCAAGAAAAG
Organism: Calendula officinalis; assembly: GCA_963853835.1. Classification (NCBI taxonomy): domain Eukaryota; kingdom Viridiplantae; phylum Streptophyta; class Magnoliopsida; order Asterales; family Asteraceae; genus Calendula; species Calendula officinalis. The sequence continues at coordinate 37,316,245 of OY970831.1, forward strand.
ATGTCTGTTTTTCCCTTTTTTTAAATAATGTATAACAATATTTTACTCAAAGTTTTAGAGAAAATAGTGTGACAAATAGAAAATAATGCTATTGCGTTTCGGATTAATTAGTCAAGTGATACATTAACATATTAAAGTATGAGGCAAAAGATTAAAGTAAGTGTCCACAATAAGTGATATATTTGGAAGACCATTGAATTTGAGGTAAACGATTAAAGTAAGATTAAAATATATTAAAATATATTAAAGTAGATAGTTAGTGGATAATTGGTCCCACTTTTTTTTTAATAAAGTGATATTAATTAGTTTTAAATGTAAAAGTAAGGATATAAGGGTAATTTCACTTTATTAAAGTCGATAGTTAGTGCAGATTAGATCCTACATTTTTGTCAAATAAGGTAACTTTTGAAGTGTATCACTTATTGTGAAACACCAAAAAATGGAAAGTATATCACTTATTGTGATACGGAGGAAGTAACTTATATTTTAGACTAAACAGAACCGATTACATGTTTTTGTTCAGTTTCAATTTGATTTCAATTGATTTTTTTTTATTTGATTTTTTTAGCCCAAATGTTCACTCCTATATAGTCCTATTAGGTAGTCTCATTTGTCACCACTCCACAGTAGTGATGTAATTTTCACATAGCTGTATGAATTTAAATATGTAATCATTTAGTAATAATTTAATATCCTTCCGATAAAAATAAAAGTTTATTGTAACTGCTTCAAGTTAAATAATACTGTAGTAATTACGCGTTGATCTAACACACAGTTACTACTAATAATCTAATATAAATAAACACAAAGAGTCCACTTCCATTCTTCACATGATCCCCCAAAAACCTGCTGATCTTTGTCACTCTCTCTATCTTTCTCTCTCACACACATAAAATGGCACCAGGGAATTCACCATGTGCATCATGCAAATTACTAAGAAGACGATGTGCAAAAGATTGCGTTTTTGCACCCTACTTCCCACCCGAAGAACCCCAAGGGATCCGGGATTTGAGGTGTGGGGATACCCCTAGGGGATCCGGGATTCCGGGTGTGGGATACCCCTAGGGGATCCGGGATTTGCAGTGTGGGATACTACCTCGTCAGACAAGTACAGAAGGTACAATGACAGAGTACAGAAAACAGTGAAAAAGGTGGAATCCGGGATTTCAAAGAGGGGATACTAGGGGATCCGGGATTTCAAATGTGGGATAGCATTATTTTTGCAAAGGGTCAAAAAAGAGCATTATTTGTAACTTCTGGGTGTATATGACATTATTTAAGCAATTGGCTCAGAGAGGAAAGGGGAAGGAAGAGAGAGGGGGTGGGGGGGGGGGGGGGTTTGGGGACTTGTACATTAGGCTGAAAAAGTTGTACATTTTATGTTTTTTTGATAAAAAATAGTTTTTTTTCTGTTTTTTTTAAATTTAATTATATATATATATATATATATATATATATATATATATATATATATATATATATATATATATTTGTTTTAATAATACAAATATATTAGTTTTTTTATTCAAAAAAATTAGGTTTTTTTTCTTTTTTAAATTTTAATAAATGTAATTGTTTAAATTTAATATCATGTTTTATAAATTTAAACAATGTATTTTTTAAATTAATGTAATATATTTATTTTATAATTATTTAATTTAAATTAAAAATGATGATGTGGAAAGGATGTGTTTAGTGATGGGTTAGTGATGGGTAGGGTTGGCACGCCCGTGTCAGTAGCGTGTCAGTAAGGATGTGCTGACGTGGCGCTACTGATGGGTTTACTGACGGCCAACTGTTGGGAGATGCCTAATTAGAATGGATGGACCACACACCTTTTACTATTTTGTTGTTTTTTTTAAATGGTAAAAAAGTCAAATATAAGAAGATGATAAAAATGAATGGGGCCACACACACCTTTAATGATGTTTAAATAGGGACACGTAAGGGTAAAGAGGTAATTTTAAATATAAAAATTTACCAAATAAGGTAAAATATTAAAGTGATTCACTTATTTTAGTACACCTCGAAAATGAAAGTGATTCACTTATTTTGATACGGAGGAAGTATAAAGACGTGTTTTCCACTAAAACGAATATATAATAATTGATTATTTACTAATATTTGATACGAAATATTTATAATCTTAGACAAAAAATAATGTTACACAATAACTTAGATACTCTTTTAATTCTAAAACTAGAATACTCTTAATTTCGGTTATAATTATACCAAAAAAAGGTTCTAAAAAACATACCATGGAGGTGCCAAGATGTGAGGCGCGACGTCGACGTTACGAAACAGACCATGGCGGTTAAGCTAGGCGTGATGTGAAATAAGGCGCGTTTTATTACGAGTTTTTTATAAGGCGGCTGAAATAATAAAATTTTAAGAAAAAAATATGATAAGGCGCGATATGGTGTCACCACGCGACGCCTTACATTTTCTAGAACCTTGATACCAAGTAATCTCTTGCTTAATAACTAAGTTTTACAATCAACATATGACACGTGTAAGCATCACAATAGACAATGAGGAATTGGGTTTTGTCAATATAAACCCTCGAGTTTTCTCGAAATTTCCGCACAAAGATCCGGCCCTTTGTATAGAACCAATATCATTACATTCCTTACCTGTTAGCCTGTATCTCCCTTTCTCCTCTTCTTCCTTGTAGAAATCTCCGTCAAACTCTCTCGAAGCTTCTCTTCTTGAAGAATCATGGTGGAATCTGAAGCCAATCAAACCACTGAGCCTCTGGTAAAACCCAATTCAAATTCCTTCACAAAAATATCAAATTAGGTTTACGATATTGCCTTCAATTTTACTTGATATGAATTTGTTACAAAACTAAGTTAATTTGATTTTTCAATACATAAATAGGAAACGGCTTAGGATTTTGGTTGAAGATTTATTATTTTTTTCAATATTTTTCTGTTCAAACGATCACAATATTGCCGTGAATTGCAGTTTATATGAATTCTTTTGTTCGTTAAAAAATTATGAGCTCAGATGTACGTTAATTTGAATTTCAATAGAAGACAGCTTCTGATTTTGGTTCAAAATTTGTTTTTAGTTTGATTCATGATCGGATCTGGTTTTTCCTTCATATTTTTTTTTTTATTTCAAAAATGTCTAATTTGATTGAATATTGTTTTTGATTCTGAAATTGAAGGCACAGAGGGATGGAGGAGAGAAGCATCTGAAGCATCTTGAATTTGTGCAAAACGCTGTGATTTATTTCGTTGTTTATTTCTCGACTGTTTACGAATACGCTAAAGAGAACGCCGGTTCGTTGAAACCGGCTGTTCAGAAGGTTGAAAACACCGTTAAAACCATATTTGTACCGGTTTACGAGAGGTTTCAGGACGTTCCTTTTGAGCTCCTCAAGTTCATTGATCTCAAGGTATGTGTTCTTCTTCACTTCTTCATTCTATCGTGCGCACCATGCGCATGTTTACATATGACGTCATTTTTGCAGAGTAGCTGTAACTTAAAGTGAAACTACATTTAATTAGGGCAAACTATATTATACTCCCTCCGTCCCACAAAAAACTTCTCATTTCACTCTAAATTTTTATCCCACAAAAACTTCCCATTTCTCATATTTGATGGGCTTCACATAATAAAAAATTATTATTACTAAAGACCCCACCACTAATATCCACTAACTATCTTTCTCTCTCCAACACAGTCTTATATTTTAATCAAAAGTATTATCAATGATCACACCACTAACTATCACCTAAAAACTTATGCAAAAGCCAAATGGGAAGTTTTTTGTGGGATGGAGGGATTAATATCGTAAATTTAACTACTATTTGGTCTTGTTTTTCTAATATGATTTGCTTATAATATTAATATATTGAAATGAATTTATATTTATTTATTCTGTTTAAGCTCCAATAAAGGTAAGTCAAATAAGATAACAAATTGATCAGTCAAAGTACTAAATCGATCATTTGTTTGTCAAGATTGCCACTTTTAATAATTCAGGGTAGAGAAAACATAGTCAGTCAAGTTTAAGGTGTTCAATATATTTTGGACTTTAATTATTAGAGGTGGTGATTTTTATACCACATTTTTTAATCTATACATCACGATAATTGCATCATTTGTTTGTACAGTCTGCAGTAATACTTATACTATGTGGTGTATATATTAAAAAATGTTGTACACAAGTTAATTCGCTTTAATTAGTGCAATATGACGATAATAAGACATATTTGTGCAGGTTGATGACGTCATAGCCGAATTAAACCGTCACGTACCAAACCTAATGAAACAGCTTCCAAACCAAGCCAAATACGTCGCTAATAACTTCCCAGAAGTCGCTAAAGATCTAGCTTTCGAGGCCTTTAAAATAGCTAAAAAAAGGGGAAATACATTATACGTGAAATACGAGCCAACAGCTAAAGAATTATACAAAACTTACGAGCCCATTGCTGAAAAATATGCAGTGTCCACGTGGCGGTCAATGAACAAACTTCCATTGTTCCCTCAAGTGGCTCAAATTGTTGTACCAACAGCTGCGTATATGGTTGAGAAGTATAATTATACGGTTATTTATACGGCGGAAAAAGGTTATTCAGTGGCCCAGTATTTACCGTTGGTTCCGATTGATAAAATTGCAAAGGTGTTTGAAGAGGGTGAAATTGGGTCAACGGTTGGTCAAACGTGATTTTGTTATGTATTGTGTTGTTAAAAATGTGGTATGATTAAGGTTTAATTGCCGTTAGTGGTGTGCTAAGTTTTTAAAAAAATGGTTAATGTTGTGGGTTATTTTCTTGTGTATGTAGTCAGAATGGTTTTTCTGCTAGTGGAATGTGACCAAGTGTAGTTTGGTTGTATTTTTGCTTTTTCTAGCAGTTTTCATACCTCATTGCTACGTCACCATTACTATAATGATATGTCGTTGCTAACAAGACTTCTTAACTTAAGTTCAAAAGATAAATAATTGAAACCCAAGGTTACGTAATGTAATCGCTTTTTACATATGGACTCCCTAAACGTCGTCATGTTATTTACTTCTATGAACATTCGTCACCATACGAGTTTATTAAAAACATTGTTGATAACTTTATGGAGTAAAGTTGTGTTCTTTTACAAGTTTTTATGAATAACTAGTGTGTTATATGATTTTGAAAATTTGCTAATCTAGTTATTTAAATAAAATAATTAAGAGTTTTGTAATTTATAATTTATAATTTTAACGATTTTCAACTCTTCTTCAACCAAAATCAAGCCCACTCATAAATCACCCAAACCAACCCATTCATAAACGGTTCAAAGGTTGTCACTTTTATACCAAATTAAAGCAATCGTCCAACAAAATCACGACAGAAGGAATAAGCTCAAATCAAAGAAAAGTCAAACATTATTTTTTTTATATTTCTTATCCTATTTATAACAAACTCCCACTGAGTTTTGATTGTGATGTATGCAATCTAACTATTATCATAGATGTTTCTGAACCTTTCCATAGTCATCTAATAAATGTTACTTAAAGAAGAGATCGAAACCACTCAAGAGATTACTTGAAACATGTTTATCACTAACCAGTAAATTCAATTAAAATACTAGATTCATCTATATTACTTAAAAGCAAACACAAAAAACCCATGAGTATACATATTATTTAAAAGAAGAATAACTGTATTCCCTCGTAATATCATCTCAGATTTCATAACACAAAATCAAACACTTAAAACAAAGTTTTCAGATGCTTGCATATTATTTTAATAATAAAACACACAATAAAAACCAAAACAATAATACGAAAAATACCGAATTCTGAAACCGAAGCCGTACTTGCTTAATAAGCAGAATACTTTTCTTCACCAGCAGTTGGCCAAAGTTTCTTATAAGCAGAAATAAACGAAGGAATAACCGCTGCAAGTGCAAGCACAAGATGTTCTGAGCTGCTAGTTTTGACCGTGATTTGACCACTCATTTTATTATTAATTCCTGCCCGAACCGCCACTTTTGAATTCCGGCCCGCAGAGAACTGGGCCAAACTATTGAGGCCCAAAGCCAAATCACCTCTCCATTTTATAATCGATAATCCAACGGTTGACTGAATTTGACCAATCGGGTAATCAAGTTCCCTTCGTTGAATCTCGATGTTAGCACCGTATGCAGAATCGGTTTGAAATCGAATGGTTCCCGCACTCCCGATGATGGAATATTGTCTCCCGAGTGCAATTTGGTCCTCGAGTTTGAACCCCGTGACGACGTTTTCACCCAAAAACGTAACCGACATTCCCGCAGCCGTTTTGTTTTTTTTAAGGTTCTTGAACTTGGTCTCGCCTCGTACGATGTAAGCCAGCTGTTTCCCGATCGGTTGGATGTCAAAACCCGCCATTGTGGAAACGTTCTCGCCGTGTTTAGCAGAAATTGATGAATCGAGGTTGATACTGAAGTCTTTTTTGTCTTTAGTGAGTTGAACCGAAACATTGGCGGGAAAACGGTTAGCAATCGCGATAGATTGTTCAAGATTGACACCATCATACCCGCAATCATGGTCCCACCCGTGAGTGTCCAAAACGGGCCGGGCCAGAAACTGTGAAGTGGGCTCGAGGAACCGGAACCGGTAAGCCGGGTTGTCGGAGTCGAACGATGGCGGCAACGCCATGTCCGGCAGCGGCACCGCCACCGGCGCCGGAGCATCTCCGGCATCTTCTTCCTCCGGGAAGCTTTGCTCCGGCGAATTCGAATTCGAATTCACACCTTTTTTCTTCATTTCTTTCATTCTTTTTACTTCTTCTTTCCATTGTTTTTTCTGTAGAAGCTTGACCCGATAATCATATTCATCAAAATACGCCTTTTTCTGCTCTTTACTAAGCTTAGAAAGCTGGGATTTTTTCAACGGTTTAAACGGTGGAAGCTGATCATATTCGTCTCCATCTTCTTCCTGGTCAGAATCGGTCAACTCTGCCAGGTCAGCATCTGAGTCACCGCCATCACCGCCCTGTTCAGACGTGAGCTTCGGGTGGGCCCGTGACTGCAACATTGAAGATAACATATACGGTAAAGGCGGCGACCGAACACGAAACCCGAAAAGCTTCCGGTTATCATACGGGTCTTGCGGTTTAGTCAACGCATTCGCTTCCGCCAAAATCTTTATCGAGTAACACAACATAAGCAACTGCGGCCGCCAAATTTGACCATTCGGTAACACCTTTTGACCGTCACGATTCTTCCTACACGACTCATGGTTCTCAACTAATGAAACCGGGTTCATCAAACTCGGGCTCATCATCCTCAAATCACCAACCGCATGGCCAATAGCTTGTTGAACCACATGTGATCTTTGAGTAACAAACATTTCATAACTCAACGGGAGCCCGTTTGACCCCTCGGGCGGGGCAGACGACCCGTGGGTAAAAGTGACAATCGCACTTCGCCAGATAGACTGCCCGAGTGAGCCCGTTATGGTTTTCAGTAACGGGATGTCATTAAGATCACGGGTTTGGGCATCTAAACGGTCAACATAAAGAACAATATCGGGCGGGCTTTTTTTAGTCAACTTTTTAGCTGATGATAATACACTCCTGTTATAAGCTTGCTCCATAACAGACGATTTAAGGCCCGGTGTATCAAAAACATTAACCAACACTCCACCAACTAAACCAGAAATCTTCTTAACCGAATCGGTTGCGGGCTGAAACGCACTGATTACGGTTTTTTCCTCACCAAAAATCGAGTTAATTGTAGCACTTTTACCGACACCAGCTTTACCGACAACTAGAATATTGATGCTAAAATCAAGATCATTGTTTTCTTCAGATTCAAGCTCCATAGCTTTGCGTTTAGCAGCATCGAGACTATAAGATTGGCCCGTTTGTCTCCCTGCAATTAGTGACAATCTGTAAAGAACTTGTGCAGCTACAGATTCTTCAGTTGAAAGCCCTAATTTATGTACCAATCTCAAAAACTTCACTCTGATTGCTTGTAATTTCTCAAGTTTTTTCCTTTCGTCTTCAGTTAAGTTGCTTTCGGTATCGGTTTGACTAATGAGACTCGACGGGTTGAACACGTTGGGTCGGGCGGGTCGCGGGGCGGCCCGTAGAGACGGGCCCAACCCGGCGGGTCGCTCCACTGTGAAAAGACGTGACCCGTCTTGTGAAGAAAATGTAATATTCCCACCTTCTGAACCACCATCTGCTGCTGCTTTTAACAAAGCAGCTAATGCAGCTGAATCAAACAGTTGTTTTCCATCTTCTTCTTCATCATCATCTTCATCTGAATCGGTCACGATCTGACCGTCCATCATTTGGGAGCTTTCTCCACCGTTGATCGAATCCCCACCTTCTAATTCCTCCATAAACTGTTTAGCAGCTTCTGAGCTACCAAAAATTACACCATCAGTTTCTTCTTCATCTGTTTCGTCTTTTTCTGCAGAATCTTCTAGAACAAATTTGTCAGCTGGCCCATTTTCTAAACTGTTATCTTTACTGTCATAATCAATTTCTGTTTCTATTTCAGGTTCTGGATTCTTTTCGTTTTTCTCAGCATCAAAATTAACAGAATCTTCAGCATCTAAAGGTGAAAACTTTCCATCAGTTACTACTCCAACAACCTCTTTATCCACCACTTCTTCTAAAACATGGTCAATTTTTTCATCTGTAACCGCCACATCACCACCATCTTCTTCCACCTTTGTAACTACCGCCACCCCTGCAACTCCTGTTATTGGTAAATCAACATTTACTGTTTCCACAACAGAATCCTGTTCAGAAGTAATTTTTACATCATTCTCACCAACAGAATCTGAATCTGGTGTCTCAAGATTTGTAACTGCCGGTGTTTCAACTGCCGCCACTGGTGGTGGTGGTGGTGGTAAATCAAAATCTCTTGATTCCACCACAGAATCCGGTTCAGAAGCAATCTTTACATCATTTGCATCAACAGATTCTAAATCAGGTGTTTCAACATTTGTAACTGCTGATTTTTCAACTGCTGCCACTTCTGCTGGTGGCAAATCAACATCTCTTGATTCAACAACAGAATCTTGTTCAGAAGTAATCTTTACATCAACAGATTCTAAATCAGGTGTTTCAACTGCCACCACTTCTGTCGCTACTGGTGGTGGTGGCAAATCAGATTCTACAGCTTCAGCAATAGAATCACCTTCAGAAGTAACTTTCACATCACCTGCAACAACAGAATCTAAATATGAGTTTTCAACATCGATAAAATCACTTTCATAAGTAACTTCCATATTATTTGTAACAACAGAATCTAAATATGATTTTTTCAACATTGTTAGTATCACCTTCAGAAGTAACTTTCACATCATTTGTAACAACAGCATCTAAATATGAATTTTTAACATTGGCAGAATCACCTTCAGAAGTAACCTTCACATCACCTGCAATAACAGAATCTAAATATGAGTTTTCAAGTTTCAACATCGATAGAAGTGATTTTCAGATTATTTGTGACAACAGAATCTAAATATGATTTTTTTCAATATTGTTAGTATCACCTTCAGAAGTAAGTTTCACATCATTTGTAACAACAGCATCTAAATATGATTTTTTAACATCAACAGAATCACCTTCGGAAGTAACTTTCACATCACCTGCAACAACAAAATCTAAATATGAGTTTTCAACATCGATAGAATCACTTTCAGAAGTAACTTTCACATAATTTTTAACAACAGAATCTAAATATGATTTTTCAACATTGAAAAAATCACCTTCAGAAGTAACTGTCACATCATTTGCACTAACAGGTTCTAAAGCTGGTGTTTCAACATTCATCTCTGCATCTGTCACCACTGATGGTGGTGGCAAATCAGATTCTACAGCTTCAACAACAGATTCACCTTCAGAAGTAACTTTCACATCATCAGCAACAGAATCTAAAGCTGCTGTTTCAGTTTCAACAACAGTTTTACTGTCATCGGGACCACCAACCAACAAAACACCTTCATCTTCATCATCATCTTCATCCAAAACCTCATCTGTATTAGTAACCACAGCTAAACCTGGTGCAGGTGTTTCAACTTTTATCTCTTCCACAATTGAATCACCTTCTGCTGTAACCTTCACACCATTTTCAGCTACAACCACCTCATTTTCTCCTTTATCAGTTCCACCAGATTTCACAGTTTCTGATACAGTTTCATAAACTAAATCAACCTTCGAATCCAGATTCAAATTCGAATCCGAATTCTCCACCAAATCTAAATTAACCTTTTCAGCATCATCAACAACCTCGTCACTCACGGTTGCTGATTCAACCTTAGGCGCAAGGAATTCAGAAGCTTCAGAAAACGACTCACCATTATCATCCTCACCTTCATCTACATTAGCAGGGGTTTCTTTCTCTAACACTAAATTCTCATCTAAAACTGTTTCAAAAGCCTCCTCTTCACCACTAGCAAAACCCTCGGTTTCGTCGTCGGAAACAGTATTCAAGCTACTAACTTTATTATTACTATGATCAATTTTGTTACTGGAATTGAAACCATTCGTATCGTTAACAGTTTCGATTTTATCAGATGAAACAGAAGCAAAACCTGAGAGAGACGTATCTTCCTTTGCGTCCATGGATTCTGAACTTCACGAATCACAAAATATTGTGTGAAAATGATAGAAGAAACAATTGGATAAAAACTAGGGTTTATGAATTTGGAGATAAGGATTTTGATAAGATTTTATCGTAGAGACGATAGAGAAAGGGACGAAATCCTTTGCAGCCGCTGCAAAGAAGTGTTTGTTTGGTGGTGGGAAGGAGGTTTTGGGGCTTTTATTTCTGGGCTTTGGTCAGATTTGAAAATGACGGATATACCCTTGGTTGGCACGTGAGAAAATACATGCTATTAACCACTTCAACTGATTATTTATGGGCTTTTCTTTATGGGCTTTCCTAAATTAACATTTTATCTATTAAAAAACGTTATTATCGATAGAGTTTTGATAATAACAGCCCTAAGGGCTTTCAATAGACACGCATCAGAAGGTTGTACATCAATCTATAACTACCTCCTGAATTTTAAAAACCACTTCCTCCCATGAATTAATGTACAACTTTTATGCGCTTAAAGACAGCCCTAAGGGCTGTCATTATCAAAACCCTTATCGATAATACATTTTACTTAATATTTTTTGGATCTCACATATTATAAAATACACGTAAATTACTAGTAAGTAATAACCAAATAAAATACCCTCTTTTCTTAAAAACCGATCCCACATGTTCGCGACGTAACTCTTCGCCAAACAGAACGCAGTAATCGTTGGCGCGAAGCCTAAAACTTCTACAAACCAACAGCGGTGCAAATCAAAACAACTGGTAAAACAGCTACAACAAAAGCTTTCGATTTTGTAGTTTTTAATTCATTGTAATATTTAGCCGTACATAATCAAATTCACATATGCTAAGGATGCTAATTCTCGACATGACACAAAGTAAGCAATAAAAAAAACGGGTTAGTTTTGAACCCAAAATGAATCTGGTCATAAGCAGATAGTTGTTAGGCTAAATTATTAATAAATAAATCGAATTTATGTACATAAATTTTAATTTCACACAATTATAAACTTAATCAAAACTAATTACCAGTCTAACTCGTTTACAACTATAACTTTCTTAATTTATTTCGTTTGACTCATTCAAATAAATGTGTTCCCAGATCGTGTTCAAGTGATATTATACTTGAGCCAACGTGGGACTTCACTTGAAGACTTCTCCCAACTGATGTCTTCTCCCCATTGGCACGTCATTTCATTGGAGAGAGAAAACAGAATATGTCGGTTCAAGGAAGAGGTGGAGTTAAGTTGGGGTGGGGCCCAATGCAATTTAATAGGTATTTGGTATTTTATGTGTGTGTGTATTTTATAATGGTGAGACTCAAAAAACTGAAGAGGATAAGTATTGTTGACATGAGTATGTCAGTTGAATGTCAGTTGAAGTTTGAGCTGACGTGGCGGTGATTTGGCAAAAATTGATAGCGTCTTTTGTGTCATTATTGGCACCGGTCTTATAACACCTATCATATATTTCATCCAAACTACACTAAGAGTGCCCGGTATGGTGGTGTGGGGAAGGGGTCGTCGGACGCCACGTCGCTCGCCGGCCTCGCCATTACACCGCCCGCTACGCAACCGGCTTGTGCGCGAAACTCTCGACGAAGGCAATGAGCGAATAGGGCCTTGACACGTGGACTAGCCGTTGGGCAACAACTAAAATTCAAAAAAATTGATTTTTTTTTAAAATTAAACTTAAACCCTTATAAATACCACACCATTTTATACACATTTTCACACAACATTTATCAACCTAAACCTTTTCACACAACATTTTCAACACAACCCTTCTTCCAAAATGTTTATGGATCCCGAAAGTTATACATTTAATGTCGACGATGACTCGGATCTTTTCTTTATTAATCAAGCGTATCAGTACATGCAACAACAAGAAGCTCAAACATCACGGACCCGAGTGCCAATCTTTCAAGATCGTGTAGCTGCCAAGAAACATTTAATGGATGGCTACTTTGGTGACAATCCTAAATACCCTGAGACGTATTTCCAATGATTTCGTATAAGTAGGAAACTATTTTTAAAAATAGTTGAAGGTATTTCTAACTTTACTGCTGAGCCTCTTCCCGATCATTTTGATTTTTTTAAAGTACGACCTGATTGTACAGGTCTAATGAGTTTTAGTATTATTATGAAATGCATCTCTGCCATTTGCCAATTGGCTTATCGCATAACACCTGATTCACTTGACGAATATTTACAAATTAGTGAACATTGTGCACGTGATTGTCTAAATCATTTTACCAAGTGTATTATAGATTTATATACCGCTGAGTTTTTACGGAAACCCGATATCCATGACGTTCAAAACTTATATACAAAACATAAGAACGCACATGGGTTTCCTGGAATGCTTGTTAGTATAGATTGTTTTTGTTTTTTGTTTTTTTTTTGAACAACTTAGTATAGATTGTATGCATTGGGAATTGTCACACCCCGCCAAAAGTGATTTGCGGAAAAACGGGCGTGCGACTATCATGAGTAAACATAGCATATGATTATCGTAAACAATAAATGTTTGATAAAAATTAATGTCACCAAAATTTAATGTAAACAAAGTAGTTGAACCAAAACATAGTTTTAAACTAAAATTTAGAGGTGACATCTTTACAAAACGAAAGCATGACTTCAATGCATGCGACTCAATGCTTAGCTTAGATACCTGAAAAACATAAGTAAAAGTATCAACAAAATTGTTGAGTGAATTCACAGGTTTTTAATAAGTTCAAATAGTTTCATAGTTTTTGTATGCCACTCATGGCAAAAATAGTTTGATGATATAAAACGTTTAAAAAAAATAGGCTGCTTAAAAGCAATAGTAGAAACAATAGTTTTCATATGTCATCGTTGGCAAAAATAGTGTGATGATATAAACGTTAAAAATAGTCAGCTCAAAAGCAGCAGTAGAAATAATCATTTTCGTATGCCATCGTTGGCAAAAAATGGTGTGATGATAATAACGTTAAAAATAGTCTGCTCAAAAGCAGTAGTAGAAACATAATAGTATTCGTATGCCATCATTGGCAAAAATTGAGTGATGATATAAATGTTAGAATAGTCTGATCAAAAGCAGTAGTAGTGGTAGAAACAATAATAGATGGTGATCCCCCAAAAGGTTAGCTATACCCTTTTGAGTTAAAATACTGACCCTAAGTCCATAACCAAAACAACAATTATATACGTGCTAGATATGCACTCCTCGTGGTTCGGTAAAGACTGATAAAAATGATCAAAATCGTGGGAGGGTGAGTCTCGGCCAATAGTACTATTTGCATATCTAGGGCCTAGTCGCAACTAGCTAATGATTATGGTAAGTAAGCATATACGCACTTCCATGCATTACATCTAAACTTAGTCCAAGCATAAGGATTCGTTGTCTAGTTTCCAAACATAGTTTCAAAACAATAAAATAAATGATTATAAATAATGAAAATTATTTATAAAATAGGTGATATATTTTTCACCCCAGTAGTAAAATAGTTAAAACGTAGTAAAAGACGGGTTGTTAAATCACAGTCACAATAAGATTTATAAAATACGTTGTGATAAATAATGCGAACATTTGTAAAAGCATTTGTTCTGTTTTTCACCGCAAAGTTGTAAAACAGTAAATAAAATGCGGTAAAAAGTGGGGCTGTGAACTCACCTGATGCAATGCTTCCAAAAGACTCAACGACTTCTAGTGCCCTATATGCATAGAAGTATATAAATGAGTGACGGTCTAAATGACTCGTCTAAACTAAATGATGCAAAATGATCCCTTAAAAGAGAATTTGACTGGAGGGATAAGTTAGTGACTTTTTAAGATGGTCGCGTATTTTAATTATCTTTGTTAGTATTTTATAGTTTTGGCAAACGAGGTACTCTTTGATTGAAATAATGGATTATTGTACCATTAATATTTATAATAAAATATTAAAAGAATTATAAATTATTAGTTTAACTCATAAATAAAAACATATTTTAATAAACAATAACAGAAAAATTTGAATTCAAATAGAATGTTCGTGCGTGATTATTAAATAATTAATTATTTAATTTAATAACTAGATAATTAAATAAATAAGTAATTTGTTTATAATAGTTAATTAAATATTAAATAAAATTTTCATTTAAGTAACGTAACCTAAAAAAATAAAATAAAGAATTAGTTTATTAAAATATAATTAACTAATTAAATGATTAATTATTGATTAATTAAATATTATTTAAATAAATAACAAATAAATAATTTTGAATTAAACCGATTATACACGCAAAAATTATTTTTACTAAACGGATCTCCTTAAAATTTCGATTTGGGCTTCATCTTTGGGCTCGAAACATTAAATGAATGATAGGCTTTTTATTTTGATAAAACGCAAGTGGACTTAAATTATTCAAAAGATTGATTTGGATTTACAAATAAAAAATGGTTAGAACGTTTGTGACGAGCAAAAAGATACTCCGGCAACTTTTAGGCTGCCGGCGATTTACGATTTTAGCTGGAAAAACTGGTTTTTAATACACACACCCGCTAACACATTTAGTGATGCACAGTTTTGAGAAAAGAAAACAATACGGCGATGGTGTATTTTCCGTAAGCACCGGCGAGAACACACACATTAGTGTGTGTATTCACCCGAAATCTTAAAACATATAAAACGGGAAACAACGATTAACAACTACGTAATTACATGATCAAACAACATGAAAACAAAACGGTCCAGAGATTATACCGAGCGAGATGAAGAGAGACCGAGTGTCGGAGGGAATAAGCTCCACCGGAAACACGTTTCTGATCGCCGAACATCTGATTATCTATGTTACCGAGGTGACGAGTGAACTGTACATGATATATGCTATGAGAACAAGATGAAAGAAAAGAGACGAGAGAGATGGAGCGGTTTGGGGTGTAAGTTCACGTAGAGAAGATGTGAAGAATGGGTAATTAATTTTTGGTTTAATAAGAAGATGGTGATATTGGCATTACGTAAATCTTGGAATATCAAGAGTAAATCGGAGAGTTTGTTGTATATTCGTACGAGAGGAGGAGAAAGTGGTTGTAAATCGGAGAGTTGTACTAGGATTTTCGGATAGTGATTTTTACTACCCACATTTAGTACCCGGATTCCGAATAACCGGATTTCGGGCACCCGAAATTTCGGGTACCCGAAATTTCGGGTATCCGAAATCCGAGTACCCGGTATCCGAAAAAAACAAAATATTTAAATATTTTTTGAATATTTCGAGTACTGTTTTGGATATTTCGGGTATGTTTCAGATATTTCGGGTAGTTTTCAAATATTTTGGGTATTTTTAGATATTTTGGGTACTTTGTCAAATATTTTGGGTATTTTTTATATATTATTCGTATATTTTTTTATCTTCGGGTAATTTTTCGGGTATCGGGTATCCGAAAATCTTGAAAAACACTACCCGTATTTGGTACCCGAAATTTGGATACCCAGATTTTCGGACATCCCGATTTTTGGATACCCGGATTTTCGAATATCGGGTAATTTTTTGGATACCCTGTATTTTAGATATTTTTGAATAGTTGATAGGGAAAAAATTTTTATATAATCAGTAGTTTGTGTACGTGATGGTTGACCGGGTAGTATACAAGATATTAAGATCTTGCTTGTGATCGGAGAATATTTATTAAATAATATAATATTGAGTTTATAATAGTTGGATCGATCATAGTGAGTTTTGGGTACCAAATTATGTGGATAAGGTCAAACGTTTAAATTCTTAAATATTAATTGTTATTGATATTGATATTTGGTATGAATTTATTCACTCTTACTTTTGACGTACCAAGTATTTAATTGTCATATACCACATCATGTATAATATATTGTGTACAAATTATCGTACAGATTTATCCAGTTGTGCTACAGTATCATCATAAATTATAAAGATTTTAAATTTTGGGTTCGGTTTGAGTTTACGTTGAGTCACCAACTCGCTAAATTTAATACTTAACTGTACCGAAATGTAGACAACTGAATCATGCCCAATTAATGATGTGTACTAACAACACAAAATGTATGACATCTCGTAGACTTATATGCGAAAATGAATGCTTTAATTATTGACATACTTGTGGTAAGAAAAGTTAGGTTATAATAATCGCCGGGTCAAATACCCGATTTCGAGGGATGTCACATTCTCCCTTTGTTAAAGAAATTTCGTCCCGAAATTTAAGAAATTGTGTTACTAGGTTGAGAGTCGGGAAAAAATGGTATAAATAGATCGACATCTAGTGTTCGCTCTTGATGTGGTGTGGTTCATTTTTTTTTCTTTTTATAAATAAGTGTGTCAGCCACTACATGTGGCATACCTGAGATCATATTTTGTTTCGCTGTCTTTATCATTTAGCAACTCGATCCAACGTCGTTGCCTCATGTTTAGTTCTTTTTGATCGAATATATGTTATAGACTTTTGTGGTTAGTGAAAATTGCGCATTTGGTACCGTATAGATAATGTCTCCAGATTTTAAACTTCAATGCAACAACACCTAGTTCAATATCATGATTGATATAGTTTCTTTCGTAGTTTTTTTTTTTGAGACACGAATGCGATTACTTTTTACGTTTTGGATCAACACATGACTTTTCGGGAGTTGTACTTGAAGAATGAGTATATTAAATCTTACTACTATATAAAGCATTTAGGCCTACCTCATTAGGCAGGTTTAAGGAGCTCCTTAAACTTGATTTTAAGGACCTTTCCACTTTTGTTAGTTAGTTCTCTAACTTAAAAAAAAATAAATCGCGGCTAATAAGATTCGAACCCAAGACCTTTCCTAACTTATCACTATGTGTTAACCACTTGCTATACATTACACTTTGGTAACACCACCCACACTTAATAACAAAAGTCTGTTACTCGAAAACCATTTTACCCAATAACATTAAATATACGATGCTGTAAATCATCAACTCTTACCAAAATTCACATTTCCGTTTAATTATTTATTTCTAGCATCAATTATTACCGTGTAAACGAACAACACTTGCTCGCTACGAAATATAGTTTCTGGGTACCCGCCGCCGCATTGCGCGGGTACCCTGCTAGTATAACTTTACGTACAGTGATTTGTTACTAACTTTAGAAAAGACATTCAGTGGGTATATTATGAAAATATGATTTTACATTACTATAAAGTTTTCGATTCCTTCAAGAAAAGAGATAGGATTATTGCGGTACAAAGTTTTGTTTCAAGGTTTGGAACAAGGGTTATTGTTTCTCATACTAGTCAAATTTCTTGTATTTCTTTTTCATTGGTTCGTATCAGTAATTCATGATTTTGATAATTCTACATTATATCATGTAATTATAAACACGCTGGCCAGACGGTTTATAATATCATCATACAATATTTCCTCATCAATATCACTTCATATATTCTTTCATGAGTATTAGTAAAACTTAGAGATTGTATTATAGATATTAGGGAAATTTGAAATCTTTTCTTCATTTAGAATTACACGAATTTATGACTTGTGCTTAGAGTTAAATTTTGAGACATCTTAGAGATGAAGCGTGATGCCTTTCGCAATTCCGTTTCGTGGTGTTAAAGATTAGTGGATAGATGTTCAGTC
Source organism: Calendula officinalis (assembly GCA_963853835.1). Lineage (NCBI taxonomy): Eukaryota > Viridiplantae > Streptophyta > Magnoliopsida > Asterales > Asteraceae > Calendula > Calendula officinalis. Next base: position 37,334,391 of record OY970831.1, read on the forward strand.
GACAGTCATGCGAGGAATCTTCTGAGTTTTACGATTTGTTGAGTGGAAATTATGGTTGAGGTAACAATATTCGCGTGAGGTAAAATGTGTGAAAAATGATATATTATAATGTATATAGTGTGTGAGATGGTAATTAATATACGTGGTGCACGTGTATATGTGTTTCTTGTTAAAGGTCGTCTGATGACGTGTCACAATGTTCGATGTCGAGCCGAATATAGTTGCCAAAGTATTTGTTGCTCGTAGACGTTCTACGGTAAATTCTTGGATACGTGTTTACGTGTAAGTGATTTGTGGAGTGTATGTAAGGTATCGAGTATAGGTGTATAGTATATGGTGAAAGTGTTCAGTGAACATTGTAGTGTAATGAGTATGATCGGTATTCAAATGAACTCGCCAACGAAATAGTGTAATAGGTATCAATTATAAGTTCATGTTTAAGCATCCACTAAAAGCACTATACCTAAAGGTAAGTGTAAGGCAATGTAAAGCAAGTGGCTTATCACTAAGGCAAGAGGTAATAAATGATATGCAATGCATCTCTATGTGCAATGCAACTTTATATGAAATGAGACACTATATGAAATGAGACTCAATATGAAATGAGACTTTGTATGCAATGAAAATGTTTTTGTAACACCGCAAAAATTAGAAACCGTTTTTCTAAGGAGCGCGGAAGCATAAAGATAACAGATAAGTTTAGGTTTAGGTTTATAATCTAAACGTCCCAAGATAAGCTCCAAAATAATAATATTTAAACGGTGTTAATAAACGGCATGGCTCATTTTTCAAAACATATCAAATTGAGCTTGGTCATCCATTTCGTACAAGGTACCGATCAACCTGAAAAGAATCAACGAGGGAGGGATTAGCACAAAGCTAAGTGAATGAATACAATCTACAATTTATGTAAAGCACAACAACCACCACAAACATCCCCACGATCGATAATCCACTTAACCACTGTTCAGGGAGATCGGTGGTCATGCCGGAGCCTAAAACCATTGTTGGCCTAACAATGGTACCCGATAGCTCTGTATCCAACAAACCGGTAACCCCCTTACGTGTAACGCATACATGTAAGGTCCGAACACCCCGATTGTCGATACACTATGCCCAGCCGTTATCCTTCTGACACTGACTTCCTAATCCTCGGCTACCAATCAAGTCGAGTTGTTGCTACCAATCAAGCTAAGCCTCTTCACATATGTGCACATAACCTATTTAGCTTAACACAATCAAATAGGTACCAAACAAGCAAGCTATTAAAAGTTCACGCTCGAAAAACGACCCGAAAACCCTCTGCCCGGAGTTCACGATCGTGAACCAAAGTTCACGAACGTGAACTTCCTCCAGTGACCCGATTCCTGCATTTTTAGTACAAGTATGCAATACCAAACCCATTGTAACCAAGCGCAAGTTGGAGGTTAAATCCACTCACCGTAACCTTAAATCCCGCAACTCAGTGAGCTAATATCACTGTGTCTCCTCCTCGGTTCCTGTACACCAAAGAACACCGAGTTAATAACCGGTATTTATCAATAATCACCCATATTAACAATAATGAACACTAACTTTCCACCAAGTGTTATCAATGCTATTTCTAACTCATAAACATGACAAAATACTTATACTTACACAATCCAAGCTATTTAAGTCATTTTACTACCAAATGGCTCAAAGGGGTCAAAACCCGAACATAATTGTACACCTACAAAACTCTACAATCTAGCACCCATTTACTATAACTAACAAGTCATAATCATGTAACAATTCATCAAGTTCATAACCACCAACAATCCATGTATTTTACTTCCAAATTACTAGTTCATCATTTTAACCAAAAACATCCAAACACTAGTTAGTTTATTTCTCAAGTCCACCAAATCTTGACATAATACAACTAACATATATAACATGTCATTTTAACATAACTAGTCACACCAACACAATTACTAGTTCATAATGTGGACATAAAATTCCTATAACCTCTTTATCTAACAATTTCATCATTTTAAGTCACAATCCACCAATCAACATAAATAACTCATCAAACCTATTATCATCACATAATAAGCAACAACAACCCTCAAAACCTCAAGAAATCCAAGGTTTGGTAAAACCCATCTTCTCCAAACCTCCATTAATGGAGTTTGAAGGTGAGTTCCACCAAAGCTTGGTTTCTTCCAACCAATAATCATACAATACATGTCAAAGCTTGCAAGAACATATAATATAACATGTACAACAAGATTCACTAACAAATCATCAAGAATCACAACAAAGTTTAAACCCTAGTTTAACTAACTTGCATAAGCTTGAAAACAAACACATAAGGGTTGAAGCTTACCTCAAGAGCTATCCAAAAATGAGTTTAGAATTAAGATTCAATAAGACACTAGCTAGAGATCTCCATCAAAAGCTCAAGAACTCCAGAAACTAGGATAGGGGTTTTTTAGAGAGAAAATATTGGGAATTCTAAATGTGAAGATTATGGATGAGGTGCTAAAAGGAAGAAGAAGGGAAAAAGGGGTCCCCTCCCTCCCCCAAAATCTGCCGAACTCACCAAAGGGAGGGGGACCCCACTTGGTCTTTTGTCTCTTATCAATTTTAAACAATACAATACAAAGGGTCCGGTTCGTAGATAATTTATTTAAAAATACCAAACGAACTCTTTTTTAAAAAATGAATACATTTTCGGAAACGAAATTCAAAGAAGAATCTAAAAATATAGATATCATAAAATCGTTTAAATATTTCAGAAAATGGATATTTTTATCCCTAGATTAAAATATCACAAAAGGACAAAAGGTCAAACATTTCATTTAACATTTAATCAATTCATTTCACATAAAGTCAAATAGACATTTATCAAATATCAATATATACCTAAAACTGTTGGGCCGGTTTTAGGATGTTACAGTTTTGACCCAAAATCTTTTTGAAGTTATAGACTACACTTGCTAGTTCACTATAACCAATAGCTCTGATACCAATCTGTCACACCACGTCAAAAGTGGTTTGCGGAAGAACGGGCGTGCGACTATCATCAGTAAACATAGCATAGATTATCGTAAACAATAAACGTTTGATAAAAATTAATTCACCAAAATTTAATGTAAACAAAGTAGTTGAACCAAAACATAGTTTTAAACTAAAATTTAGAGGTGACATCTTTACAAAACGAAAGCTTGATTTCAATGCATGCGACTCGATGCTTAGCTTAGATACCTGAAAAACATAAATAAAAGTATCAACAAAATTGTTGAGTGAATTCACAGGTTTTTAATAAGTTCAAATAGTTTCATAGTTTTTGTATGCCACTCATGGCAAAAATAGTTTGATGATATAAAACGTTTATTAAAAATAGGCTGCTTAAAAACAATAGTTTTCATATGTCATCGTTGGCAAAAATAGTGTGATGATATAAACGTTAAAAATAGTCAGCTCAAAAGCAGTAGTAGAAATAATCATTTTTGTATGCCATCGTTGGAAAAAATAGTCTGAGGATAATAACGTTATAAATAGTCTGCTCAAAAGCAATAGTAGAAACATACTAGGATTTGTATGCCATCATTGGCAAAAATTGAGTGATGATATAAATGTTATAATAGTCTGCTCAAAAGCAGTAGTAGTGGTAGAAATAATAATAGACGGTGATCCCCCAAAAGGTTAGCTATACCCTTTTGAGTTAAAATGCTGACCCTAATTGAAGGATTTATGTGCACAGTTAGTCAACCTATGATGATACATCCATGCCTACGAAACACTTAAGGGTCACACCGGTGAGTGCATGTAATACGAGCAAGATAAGCAATGATACTACGAAGAGGAATGATTCATAATAGTCATTATGAATCAGTTAAGTATTAAGTTAAGGTTAACTTATTACTAGATTAGTTTAACTAACTAATTAATACAAGTATTTGTACATTTACTAGTTGAGTAAATATACAATGTGTTAATTATAAATTATCCATGATATGATTTAAAGCTATTAAATCATATAGTAAATTGGATAATATTGTTGTATAAATTATATAAAGGTTATTATATAATTAATTATTAAAAGTATAAATACAAGTATATAATTTGTGTATATGGGTACCGAATTATTAGTGTATTAATACTAGACATTTAATAGTTAAGTGCAACAATAATAAACCAGTTAAACTATAAGGGGTGGAAGTGTTAAAAGGAATTTTAATTAAAGATCTAATATTAATTAAACTAGAGGGTCCTAAGCGCAACTTATTTATCTATAAATAAGAGGCTTAGGGTAACCCTAAAATCACTTACAACCCTACACGAAATCCTTCCCCCTCCCTCTCCTTGTTTCGGCCGAATACCCAAGAACACCATCCTTGGTGTTCTTCGTTCTTCGTGTTCTTCGTGTTCTTCAAGTCTTGAAGATCAAGTTCATTGCTTAGATCAACTAGAAGATCGCTCGATTTGTTCATCATCAGTGGATCTATCTTAAGCATTAACTAAGGTATGTTTTGGGAAACCCTTTTCCCTCTCCCTTCTTGTTCGACCGAAACCAACCAAGAACCCTAGGGTTCTTGGTAGTTGTCGAATACACACAAGAGTGTGTGTGTGTGTTCGGGTTTTTCGTACAAGGTTTCTTTCTTGTTAATCTAATCTAGGTTTCCAAGATCCCAATCCTTTAGGGTTTAAGGATTAAGCTTAATCCCACTTCCGCTTCTAGGGATTAAATTAGCTAGATGGTTTAACCGGTCAAGAACAAGTTCATGTTCTTGGTCAGTGTGGTTCGAACCAAGTAATCTAGGAGGTTGACCCAAGTGGTCAATCAGTGTTATGAAACCCTTCAGTGGTATCAGAGCGTTGGTTTAGAGATCTAAACTAGATTAACAAAGTTTGTTTGTTTATTTTTATTAAAGTTTTTTTTGTTCCATCTTTTTCTTCTTCTTCGTAACTCACGAAAAGGGTAAGAACTCTAGGACCAAGTATGCTAAACTAGTTAAGTTTAATTGGTCAAAAGGATTCTAGAAAACCCTAGAAATCTCATGTAAGGCAAAGAACCCTAGGATCAAGTATGTTAAACAAGATTTGTTTAATTGATCAAAAGGATTCTTTTCCCTAACCCTAGTGTATTTCGAAAAATCTAGAACCCTAGGATCAAGATTGTCAAAAATATTGATCAAGAGGATTCTTTCCTTAATTGTTCGATCTTCAAAATCTAGGATCAAGTATGTTAAACCAAGTTTTGGGTTTAATCGATCAAAAAGGATTCTTTCCTTTTTCCTCAAGATTTCGTGATCAAGGAGGTTACTTGGACACCAAGTTTGTTAAACTAGCCTAGTTTAATTGGTGGAAAAGTTTCCTAGGTTTAAGGATTTTTTCGAAAAACCCTAGACATAATCTAGGACTAAGAACATTAAACTAGTTTGAGTTTAAATGTTCAAAAGAATTAATTAGGATAATAATCTAAAGCCTAGATAATTAAACAAGTTCATGTTTAATAGGTTTAATTATTATTTTAATAGATTTATTAAAACTAGTTTTTTTTTAAACCTAGAAATCTAGACAAAGTTTATTGTCTATAAGGTTTGAGTTAAAAAGTTTAAATAAATGTATTAAAGTTATAATCTATCTTAGAATTTAAACAAAGTTTATTGTTTAAATAGGATTGATTAGAATTAATCTTTTAATAAACAATGTTTTTGATCAAGAAAGTCAAAACCCTAGTTTTGATTGATCAAGAACAAGATTAGGGTTTAATTAATAAGGATTAAAGGAAGTGTTAATTTTTAGTTAAAGAAATTAACAAGATGTATATATATATATATATATATATATATATATATATATATATATATATATATATATATATATATATATATATATTATATTTCAGGTTTTTAAATATTTAAAAAGGTAAAATGAATTTTAATAAATAAAGTAGTTTATACGTATTTTAATTAGATTAAGTTAAAATACATACGTATTAATTAAATGTAATATTCTTATTAGAATGTTACAAGTTTATTTTAAAAGTAAATATATATGTATATATATTAAATACAAGATTAAATGGAACATTAAAAGATAATGTTATTTTTTGATCTTAAAGGTTAATAGTATAACTAGTTATTGTATAAGTTAATTATATAATTAAAACTAGAAAGTACAAAGTTATGATCCCATTATAACTAGAAATCGTACAAGTTGAGATTATATGATGAACTAGAAATATACAAAGTTATATATTAATATTATAAGGTGTATAAAGTTATAAGTCATTATAACTAGATAATTATACAAGTATACTATAAGTATTTTACAAGTCATGTAAGATACTAGATTAATGATTAAGGGTTAAATAACAAGATAACTTTAGAACCTATATTTAACTAGTCTAAGTTAAATGTAAGAAAGGTTTAAACAAACTAAGAATTATTATATATAGTCTTTATATAATAAGATTATTAGTTTCACCAAGTATAAACCGGTGATTGTGCTTGCTTAAGTTCCATCATGGTTGTTGGAGCTAGTGGGAGCTACACAAGAAAATCACAAAGTTTATGAATGTATCACTATGACATAAGTTTTGGTCGAATCTAATAAGTCGAAACAAATGTTTAATTTCATTATTAGACATATGAAAAACTAGATGTGTTAAACTAGAATTATGATTCAAGTTTATGAATCTTAAAAGAATTAAAGGTTTAACACAAGTTTTAAGTTTTTCAAGAAGGATAAAACAAGTAAGTTTTACTCTAGATAAGGTTTTCCACAAAACCTAGTAAAACGTTTTAAGAAAAGTTCTTAATGTTTAAAAAGGTGTCCTGTAGAATTCTTGAATTCACAAGTCACGCATTTTAAACAAGGATTAAGATTGGAATAAGGTTTAAGTTTAGTTCAAGACTTAAACAAACCCAAGAAAATCTTAGATCTAAGTACTATCCACCTAATGGAGCACCTCACTTGTTCAACGATATTCATATTGTTAGGATAAAGAACCTTAGATATGGATTCAAATCATTGCGAGTGTTAAGGTGCGTAAGGTTCTGTGATAATCGGGAGTCCCGGCGCAGAACATCGCACTGTCTTAGATGGTCTGATCTACTTTGGTGATAATCGGGAGTCCCGGCCCAAAAAGTACTTGAGTAGAATAAACATACTAGACTTTATTACTAACTTAGAAATGCACGAATAGATTGTACAAGGTTGTAATAAGTTATAAGTCTAAAGATTCTACGACCCCTAGGAATCGTGTCAAGTTTTGATACGATCGATAAGGATGTTACCTACCAGAAACAACATGTCTCGTCGGGAAGTGCCCAAACCTTGCGGCGAGAATGTGATATATGGATCCTAGGTCTAAAATATTAATTATGGGTTTATAATATATTTTAGAGAATGTTTATTGATGATTACTAATTAAACTGGGTTTGATTTGTAGATGGCAGCAACAAACACAACGATAACTTACAACAAACTCTCGCGACGTTTCTTTCTAGGAAAGAAAGAAATGACTGGGTCAAATTTCCTCAATTGGAGACTTGATTTTAAAATCATGCTCAGACAAGAGAGGGATAGGATTGACCGGGAAAGAAACGTGTTGAAAGCCCATGCCGAGGATGCAAAGAATGAACCACGACAAGCATTTTACGCTTGTAGGTCGTTGATTTCTTGCAAGATGGCTAAGGGAGCATCAATTGGTGCACACGTCATGAAAATGAAAGTGCACATTGATCACCTCACTGGACTTGGTCACCACGTGCCATTGCCGTTAGCAATTGACACTGTACTCAACTCATTGTCAGATGACTACAAAGTCTTTGTAGCCAACTACATCAAACGTAATATGGATAATTCCATTCCCGAGCTACGATCCATGCTCGAGGCTGTTGAGTAGAATATTAAGACCAATTCTAAAAGGAGTCGCACAACTGATTATAGCGATGAAGAAGGGCATGGTGGTAAAGGAAAGGGTAAAACCAATCCTAGCCAAGAAGTGCCAAATGGTAAAGGTGTCAAACATAAGGTCAAGAAGGTTAAGCCTAACACGACGAGGACCGAGAATTGGTGCTTCAAGTGTGGTGAGGCTGGGCATTGGAAAGGAAATTGTCCAAAGAGTGCAAGTGGTGGTGGAGGAAATGAAAGTTCCTCAGGTATCACAACCACACTTCTTAATCACGTTTGAGATACTTGTAAAGTACATTACGAGCAATCTAACTTTTGCAATCGTTTATTGCAGGAGGAGATGGAAAGTGATGATGACCGACGTGAGATGGTGATGATCCCACGAGCACCAAGATTTTATAATTCAGTATTTTTTATGGATTCAGTAAAAACAATTTTACTTTATTGTTTGAATAATCATTTTATTTTTATGTTAAAACAAAGTTTTTGGTTTTAATAAATTCGAATCCATGGTTGAATTATATTGTGTGCATGTGTGATAATTACACTAGTCAAGGTTTCATGACTAGATTGTAAGTCAAGTTTTGATTTACTTTATATTTCATGTTTTATACTTGTTTGATTGTTGTATAATAAATAATGTCTTAGAAGCTCAATACTTAGATACTAGAAATTAGAAATTTCTTCTAAAGTATTTAAGAGTTTTTATGGAAAGCATAAAGTTCAAAGTACATTGAACTTATTTAAAACATCTTAAGTAATGATTACTTATGATAGTACGTTTTAAATATTAGCATTAATATAGTATGATTATAAGTCATAATTCCTTAAATAGGAATAACTGGATATTCGTAAAATCCAAGTAAAACGACTTAGACATTAAATGAACTGTTAAAAGGAACGAACTATATTAAAGTATTTAAGAATTAAAAGGTATTGTTGCGAGTGTTTTATACTTGTAATAAATACAATATTTAATCAAGTCATAATTCCCTAATAGGAATAATGGATATTTGAGAAATCCAAGAAATGACTTTGGCATTAAATGAGATTCTTGAAAGATACTAATACACTTAAGAATTGAAAGTATCGTTTCAAGTGTTTCATACTTATTAGATACAGTAATCAAATGAAAGTCATGATTCCCTTAAAAGGAATGTCGGATATTCGCAAATCCAAAGGATGACTTTGATTATTGATTAATTCTTAATGGATTAAACTATAAGTTTTGACTAGGTCAAAAGTAGTAGTTTAAGTAATGCTTATTTTCCATAAAATTTAGTGGGAGCTATGACTAACATATTCACTATAGATACTAATGGATATATTAAGTTAGTTAGGACATTAACAACAAGGTTTTGCCAAGTCGTTAGCCAAAGAGTTAAGAGAAATAAATGATCACTGATTAGATTATTGCAAACCTAATAGCGTGATCACAAGTCTTGTGATTAATTATTGCATATCTAATAGGATGTTCTCATTCCAGTGAACAAGTTAATCATTTAAGGAAATTTCTTTAACTAGTAAGAGTATCTACAAATCAAGTAGCTAAAAGAGATTTAGTTACAAGGCAAGTTTTATAGATTCAAGAAATTAAAGGAGTAATTTTCCAATCCTCCTACATTTACCGAATCATATAAAAAAGGCAAAAGTAGAATATGTTCTAACTGTTGCATGAACAATATCTAGCAAAGACAAAAGTAATAGTATTCGTAAATACTAGTCTTATGTCTTTAGTTTAATAGAAATGACTAATTGTAATTAGTGATAAAAGTTGCAATTAAGGAGTCATTGAGAAATCAACACAAATGCAAAGAATAAGTAATGATCCAGTAATAGTTCAGTATCTATGTCTAGTGAGGAATAATACATGAGTTAGTATCATTGTTATTCAGAATTTGTATGTTTTACAATATCCATGAATAAAAGTCTATTTATTCAAAAAGATATAAATCCGTGACTACTTGTCTTGGTGGGAAACTTGATGGGACGTTAACGTCATCGCGGTATTTGGTGGTAGATTCGAAGTTCTTCGAAGATAGCTACACAAGTTTTGTGTAAACCAAATATCGGTGATATTCTGTTAGAGCTCGACGAATATTGGATTGACCACCGTGATAATACTTCGTGGTTAAAAAGTTCAAAAGTATTATTCAGGAGTGTCCTTAAGCCTGAGGTATTTGGTTTGGGATACATTGACTAATGTGCTTTGTTTCGTCTTAGACAATTCTGAAATATGGTTGTCATACGAGGCTTTACTGGGTACAAAGGAATTTGTATTTTGAATCAAAATATAACAAGATGGTAATTGCACCTCCTTTTTAGGAGAGATATTTATGGGTCCTTTGACATGATGATAACTGAAAAGTGCAAGGCCATGCCCAAACGAACTGATTTGTTCTTTATCGTTTATCACAACAGTTTGAATCAAGAAGTCATGAAATGATTTCGAATACAAGAGTTGATATTTTCTACCATTCTCATATTCGTTATCACAAATATCGTGTTGCAAGGGATAAACATAACATAGTTGCCCAAGAAGTAAAGATAGAGTGTTCTTTACTAGGAGACGCTATAAAAGAGTTTTTTCAAAAACTATACCTGGGTTACATAAGCTGTTTTTATGAGGTTGATTACCTACATGCCCATCTAGAAGGCCACTGTAGCTCGTATCATTAAGACAAAGGTTACAAACTTGCACAAGTGGGAGTCTGATGGATTTATATGCATAGTTAGTCAACCTATGATAATACATCCATGCCTACGAAACACTTAAGGGTCAAACCGGTGAGTGCATGTAATACGAGCAAGATAAGCAATGATACTACGAAGAGGAATGATTTATAATAGTCATTATGAATCAGTTAAGTATTAAGTTAAGTTTAACTTATTACTAGATTAGTTTAACTAACTAATTAATACAAGTATTTGTACATTTACTAGTTGAGTAAATATAAAATGTGTTAATTATAGATTATCCATGATATGATTTAAAGCTATTAAATCATATAGTAAATTGGATAATATTGTTGTATAAATTATATAAAGGTTATTATATAATTAATTATTAAAAGTATAAATACAAGTATAAAATTCGTGTATATGGGTACCGCATTATTGGTGTATTAATACTAGACATTTAATAGTTAAGTGCAACAATAATAAACCAGTTAAACTATAAGGGGTGGAAGTGTTAAAAGGAAGTTTAATTAAAGATCTAATATTAATTAAACTAGAGGGTCCTAAGCGCAACTTATTTATCTATAAATAAGAGGCTTAGGGTAACCCTAAAATCACTTACAACCCTACACGAAATCCTTCCCCCTCCCCCTCCTTGTTTCGGCCGAATACCCAAGAACACCAACCTTTGTGTTCTTCGTTCTTCGTGTTCTTCGTGTTCTTCAAGTCTTGAAGATCAAGTTCATTGCTTAGATCAACTAGAAGATCGCTCGATTTGTTCATCATCAGTGGATCTATCTTAAGCATTAACTAAGGTATGTTTTGGGAAACCCTTTTCCCTCTCCCTTCTTGTTCGACCGAAACCAACCAAGAACCCTAGGGTTCTTGGTAGTTGTCGAATACACACAAGAGTGTGTGTGTGTTCGGGTTTTTCGTACAAGGTTTCTTTCTTGTTAATCTAATCTAGGTTTCCAAGATCCCAATCCTTTAGGGTTTAAGGATTAAGTTTAATCTCACTTCCGCTTCTAGGGATTAAATTAGCTAGATGGTTTAACCGGTCAAGAACAAGTTCATGTTCTTGGTCAGTGTGGTTCGAACCAAGTAATATAGGAGGTTGACCCAAGTGGTCAATCAGTGTTATGAAACCCTTCACTAATTCCATAACCAAAACAACAACTCTATACGTGCTAGATATGCACTCCTCATGGTTCGGTAAATACCGATAAAAATGATCAAAATCGTGGGAGGGTGAGTCTCGGCCAATAGTACCATTTGCATATCAAGGGCCTAGTCGCAACTAGCTAATGATTATGGTATGTAAGCATATACGCACTTCCATGCATTACATCTAAACTTAGTCCAAGCATAAGGATTCGTTGTCTAGTTTCCAAAAATAGTTTCATCACAATAAAATAAATGATTATAAATAATGAAAATTATTTATAAAATAGTTGATATATTTTTCACCCCAATAGTAAAATAGTTAAAACGTAGTAAAAGCGGGGTTGTTAAATCACAGTCACAATAAGATTTATAAAATACGTTGTGATAAATAATGCAAACATTTGTAAACGCATTTCTTTTGTTTTTCACCCCAAAGTTGTAAAACAGTAAATAAAATGCGGTAAAAAGTGGGGCTGTAAACTCACCTGATGCAATGCTTCCAAAAGACTCAACTAATGAGATGATGTTTCCAATCAAATGACTTCTAGTGCCCTATATGCATAGAAGTACATAAATGAGGACAGTCTAATTGACTCGTCTAAACTAAATGATGCAAAATGATCCCCTAAAAGAGAATTTGACTGGAGGAATAAGTTAGTGACTTTTTAAGATGGTCGCATATTTTAAATATGTTTGTTAGTATTTTATAGTTTTGACAAACGAGGTACTCTTTGATTGAAATAATGGATGTTGTACCATAAATATTTATAATAAAATATATTAAAATAATTATAAATTATTAGTTTAACTCATAAATAAAAATATATTTTAATAAACAATAACAAAGAAATTTGAATTCAAATAGAATGTTCGTGCGTGATTATTAAATAATTAATTATATAATTTAAGAACTAGATAATTATATAAATAAGTAACTTGATTATATTAATTAATTAAATATTAAATAAAATTTTCATTTAAGTAACGTAACTTAAAAAAATAAAATAAAGAATTAGTTTATTAAAATATAATTAACTAATTAAATGATTAATTAAATATTATTTAATAACAAATAAATAGTTTTGAATTAAATCGATTATACACGCAAAATTATTTTGACTAAACTGATCTCCTTAAAATTTCGATTTGGGCTTCATCTTTGGGCATGACACATTAAATGAATGATAGACTTTTTATTTTGATAAAACGCAAGTGGGCTTAAATTATTCAAAAGATTGATTTGGATTTACAAATCAAAAATGGTTGGAATGTTTGTGACGAGCAGAAAGATACTCCGGCAGCTCTTAGGCTGCCGGTGATTTATGATTTTTGCTGGAAAAAACTGGTTTTTAGTACACACACCCGCTAACACATTTAGTGATGCACAATTTTAAGAAAATAAAACAATATGGCGATGGTGTATTTCCCGTAAGCACCGGCGAGAACACACACATTAGTGTGTGTATTCCGCCGAAATCTTAAAACACATAAAATGGGAAACAACGATTAACAACTACGTAATTACGTGATCAAACAACATGAAAACAAAACGGTCAAGAGATTATACCGAGCGAGACGAAGAGAGACCGAGTGTCGGAGGGAATAATCTCCACCGGAAACACGTTTCTGATCGCCGGAAATCTGATTATCTGTGTTACCGAGGTGACGAGTGAACTGTACAGAATATATGCTATGAAAACAAGATGACGGAACACAGTCCTGTATGATTTAAAAGGAAAAAGTCCGAGTTATATACCTTCGCCGGAAACAAAGTTGATTGCCGGAAAATTTACGTTGCTCCACTTATGTTTCTGGTGCGTGCTGAAAGAAAAGAGACGAGAGAGATGGAGCGGTTTGGGGTGTAAGTTCACGTGGAAAAGATGTGAAGAATGGGTAATTAATTTTTGGTTTAATAAGAAGATGGTGATATTGGCATTACGTAAATCTTGGAATATCAAGAGTAAATCGGAGAGTTTGTTGTATATTCGTACGAGAGAGGAGGAAAAAGTGGTTGTAGGGTCTTAGCTGTGTGTAGTTGACCGGGTAGTATACAAGATATTAAGATCTTGCTTGTGATCGGAGAATATTTATTAAATAATATAATATTGAGTTTATAATAGTTGGATCGGTCATGGTGAGTTTTGCGTACCAAATTATGTGGATAAGGTCAAGCGTTTAAATTCTTAAATATTAATTGTTATTGATATTGATATTTGGTATGAATTTATTTACTCTTACTTTTCACGTACCAAGTATTTCATTGTCGTATACCAAATCGCGTATAATATTTTGTGTTCAGTTGTGCTACAGTATCATCATAAATTATAAAGATTTTAAATTTTGGGTTCGGTTTGAGTTACGTTGAGTCACCAACTCGCTAAATTTAATATTTAACTATATCGAAATGTAGACAACTGAATCGTGCTCAATTAATGATGTGTACTAACAACGCAAAATGTATGACATCTCGTAGACTTATATGCGAAAATGAATGCTTTAATTATTGACATAATTATGGTAAGAAAAGTTGGGTTATAATAACCGTCGGGTCAAATACCCGATTTCGAGGGTTGTCACAGGAATGGACAAACTGTTCAAAAGCGTGGCACGACCAATATGGTAGAGGTGATGAAAAAAACCCAACTATAATACTAGAAGTTGTGGCGTCGCAAGATTTGTGGATTCTGATATGGCACGTATTTTTTGGGGTTGCTGGTGCCAATAACGACCTCACCGTGTTAAATAACCCACCCTTGTTTGATAACCTTCTTGACGATGTTGCTCCAGCGGCCCCTTTTGTTGTAAATGGAGTGACATATCAGAACGGGTATTACCTAGCTGATGGTATTTACCCAAAGTGGGCAGGCTTTGTCAAATAATTTACGGTTGCACGAGACGAGAAATGTGCTTACTTCAAAAGACGCTAAGAAGGTGCAAGAAAAGACATATATAATGTGCATTTGGTGTCTTACAGAGGCGTTAGGGAATTATTCGCCAAACGGTTCGTTCGTGTACTGTCAACAAGCTATGTAGAACCATGTATACATGCATCATATTGCATAACATGATTATAAAAGATCAAAACTTTGCTATAAGTGATATCAACGACTTGTATGTTAGTACACAACATAATATACAACGTACTTGGATCGAGAGGTGTGAAGTGCAACGATGGAAATCCAAAGAATTACGTGATAAACTTACACACGAAACACTCCGACGAAATATTATGGAACATGTTTGGCAATGATATCAAGAAACTCGTATGTAATTTTTTGGTAATTTTTTTTAAAATGAGGACTATTGTCTCCCGCACGTTGTTGCAGGTTATAAAATGTAACTAATTTTTCATTGATATTAAAATTCGCTTTTGACCAGATTTAAATTCTTTAATTTTTATTTATGAACAAATAAAATAGTGTAAAATCATGTATATTGTAGTTACAACATGGTTTCTTCAAATTTAAAATATAGTGTAAAATATCTTTTATGGGTATAGTTAAATTTAAATTGTTGCTAAAATATAAATTTTCAAGTATAACCATCCTAAAATGATTAGTATTTTTTAATATTTATAATTTCATGGTTAAAATATACATAATCTTTAAAACGTTACTAAGTCACACTCGTTTTTATAAGGGGGTGTATATGAAAAATTTTACAAACTTCTTTGCAATTTATAAACGGTTTTATAAGGGGTGTTTATGTAAAAATTTACAAACTTCTTTGCAATTTATAAACGGGGTTTGATGATTCCGTTGAAATTTCTAAACGGGGTTTTAAGGTGCTAATGAACAGTAAAATAAGTATGGGAATTGTATTAAAGGTAGAATGTCGGTCATTTTTTTAAAATTTTTAGTATTTTTTTTATTTGTAATTTGTATTTTTAGTTTTAACAAAATATTAAGTTGATTTGAAAAAAGGAAAAAGAAAAAAAAAAGGTGGGGCCAAAATGACTTAAGTGATAGTAGAGAGGGTATTTGAAGGTTTTGAATGTAAAATGTGAAATAATGATATGGCGCATAGGTGGCGCTGAGGTGGACATTTGACTTAAGCCACCATACCCACCTCTCTAATAGTGAATTAATTCAAATCAATATTTCCCCTACTTCATTGTATAGTTATATTCAGATATTTTAAAATATATTGTATATTCCAAAAAGTTTCTGAAACTTAAAAGCGCTCTCTTTTGGTTGGCTGTTTGGTCCAAACAATGCATTCACCACCTAAAAGGCAATTGTGTGTCTTTACAAAGTTGTATATGACGATAAATCGGGACGACAAATAAAATAACAAAATTATAATTAATTAAATCTTCTATTTATCGTTTAATACGGTATCTTTGATAAGGTGCGATCGCACAAAGCTCATGCTTTAGAGGGGACCCTGTTGGATTTATGTGCACAGTCAAGTACACGTGTCATCGTGTCCAATGTTATAAGACACTAAAGGGTCACACCACCACACACCCAATAATGGACAACCGAATAAAGTAAGTTGTGTGGAATAATTAACTAATTAAGTTAATTATTAAGAAGAGAATAAATAATAAAAAGTTAATTATTATTTAAGAGGAAGGTTAAATATTAAGTTAAATATTTAACATACAGTTAATTAATTGACAATTAATTAACTAGTAAAAGTCCAAGAGTTTAAAATGACAAGAGGAGGTTTAATTATGAGATTAATCATAATTAAACTCCAAGGACCTAAACTGTAACTTAGTCCCTTATAAATAAGGACTAAGGGACAAGGGTTTTAGGTTAATCACATTACACACTCAAAACCCTAATCCCTTCCCTCCCTCCCTCTCTCTCGGCCGAAGTCGACCAAAACCCCAAGGGGTGTCGGTAGTGGTGTTCGTTCGACACACACACACACACAAGCCATTGTGTGTTGCTTTGTTGGTACAACGCGGTCTTGCAGTGTGTTCAGGTGGTGCAGTAGATGTGGATTAATCTTTAGCAATTCAAGAGGTATTGTTCTAACCATCTCATTGTTCTTGTGATCCCATTGTTTAGTAGAGATCATGTATGTAAGATTCAAGTTCCGCCATGCGAATCCCACAAGGTTTTCCTACAGTGGTATCAGAGCTTTCTACTAATCTCAATGGGATTCAATTGAGTTTCTTTTTGTCTAGTAAAAAGAACCCTAGAAAATTTAATCCAAGAAAATTGTTCAAGTTTATGAACAATTGGATTGAATAGGGTTCAAGATAAAAAGAAATTGGATTGAACAATTGGATATATATATATATATATATATATATATATATATATATATATATATATATATATATATATATATATATATATATATATATATATATATATATATATATATATATATAATTATTAAGTTTTTTTTATCTTAAAAAGAAACCTAGTAAATTTAATCCAAGAAAATTGTTCAAGTTTATGAACAATTGGATTGAATAGGTTTCAAGATAAAAGGAATTAGATTTCTTTTTTATTTAGTAAGAAAACCCTAGAAATTCGATCCAAGAATATGATCTTCAAGTCTTTGAATGATCATTGGATTGAATATGATTTTTAGATAAAAAGGGAAAAGGGTTATTATTTTTATTACACAAAAAAAAAACGGTAGTCGTAACCAAACCAACCGAGACTCGGTTGGGGCTCGGTTCGACGACCGAGTGGTCGGCCGAAACCGAACCCACCGAGTTTTCGGTTGGGTGATGTTTCTTGGTGACCAAGATATCAGGGTACAAGATTTTATGTGACCTAAATCGGGAATAAAAAATCTACAAGATTTTATGTAATATTTTTTATTTATAAAGTCAATATATGTAAATCTTTTTTTGATTTTTTGACTAACTATCAAGAATAGAATCAAAAAGGGAAAGATTTACATAAATCTTGACTAGTTTATTTATCCTTATTTTTTCTTTTTGTAATTAATAATAAAAAGATTCATTTAAAACCTTATGATTTTAAAAGTCTATTAAAATTAAAATAATTTTGAAATTAAGGGGGAAACTGAAATCAGTTATTATGGGTAACTTTATAATTATCAGTTTTAGTTTATCATTTAAAATCACATAACCCAAAAGTCGTGACATTGTGTTTTGTTTTTTAAAGTTCCGAAATCTTTTTTTTATTATTTTTCGGAAATCATTATTTTTTTAAATTATACAAAAACACAAACAAAGTCTTTGGGGTTATGACATAGCAATTTTAAATAATTGCATTTATTTTATTTCTTTAAATAATTTTTGAAATAAAAAGGTGGTATTTATAAACAGTTAGTTCATAAAACTAAGGTTTTAATAAAAGATTGATTTTATAAAAGTACATTTATAAAACCAAGTTTTAAATTGTAATGGCGATATAAACATTTAGTTTATAAAACCAAGTTTTAAAAGGTAAAATAAAAAGTGGAACTTATAAATAGTTAGTTTATAAAACCAAGTAATTTTTGAATTAAAAACTGGCTAAAGTTTTCGAACAAAGGAAAATCCTTTTTAGAAAATCTTAGATCAGAGTGCAACCCACCTAATGGAACACCTCACTTGTTCAACGATATTCAGATTGTCAGGAGAAAGAACCTTAGATGCTGATTCAAATCATTGCGAGTGTTAGGGTGCATAGGGTCTTGTGATAATCGGGAGTCCCGGCGCAAGGCATCGCACTGTCTTAGATGGTACGATCTATTTTGGTGATAATCGGGAGTCCCGACCCAAAATGCACTAGAGGGATTAAAACATGTACATGTTTGTTGTTCAACTTGATATCCCGAACATCTAGGAATCGTTTCTAGTCTAAGAGGCGATCGGTATGGCTATACCTACCCGAAATAGCGTGGCTCTAATGGAAAGTGCCCAAACCTTGCATTAGAGGACGTGAAATATGAATCCTATTCTAATTATTATTCTTAAAAGGTAATAATATTAGAAGTTATTTATTTATATAATCACACTAACCGTTTGTTGTTTTTCTTATAGATGTCTGTACTGTCAGAAATTCCATTTTACTCACCGATAGAATCGCGAAGGCTCATTAGTGGAAAATGGAAGCTTACTGGTCCAAACTACAAGATTTGGAATGTGCATTTTAGGAACTTCCTAAAGGCACAAGATTTACTGTACATCATTGACGAGGTGCCCAAGGGACAAACAGGACAAGATGCCCAGGATGATGAGCTTGATGCTTATTAAAGTATCTGGCTGATGAATCACAAGTTATGTCGATTCTAGTTCTTACATCATTATCAGAGATCACTGATAATCTTCGTAAGAAACCATGTTATGAGTTTGTTCAGTATCTTGAGGAGGCGTTTAAGGAAAGTACAGACGATAGTAAGCAAATAATTTTGCAAGAAATCTTGTCAAAGAAAATGCAAGAAGATAAACCACTGAGTGACCATCTTACTGACATAAGAAGGTTACTAGATTGTCTCACCCAAGTTACTGGCACATCAAACCAACATGAAAAGGTATGTTCTTGTTTGGAACCCTCACTCAATACTATCAGGATAAGGTAGTACGTTTGGTTGGGAGTTTTGATTTGACCGTTGCAGGACTACACGAGAATCTCTTGTGTATACGCGCTGTTCAAAGGCTAGAGGAAGAACCACTCCCTGAGGTTCAGATGGATGAGTTCGATGATTGGTTAAGAGACTTTGTTGATTTGTGTTGCCCAACTTGTAGCAGCAAGGATATTTGCGAGCACACGTCCGATGTGGGACTGTTGGACACTAAATTTTTCATTGATTCATGTATCTTTATGATTGATTGTCTCGTTACTTCTGGTGTGAAGAGTTTCATTGATACTGATTGACCACAAGGGTCAACCTCCTAGTCACTTGGTTCGAACCACACTGACCAAGAACATGAACTTGTTCTTGACCGGTTAAACCCAACTAGCTGATTTAGTCCCTAAATGCGGAACTGAGATTAAACCTAATCCTTAAACCCTAAAGGATTGGGATCTTGGAAATCTAGATTAGATTAACAATGGAAGAAACCTTGTACGAAATCCCAAACACACACACACACTTGTGTGTGTTTCGACCAACACCAAAGAACCCTAGGGTTCTTTGGTCGAAATCGTCCAAGAGGGGAGAAGAGAGAAAAGGGTTTTCTCAAAACATACCTTGTTGTTTGCTTAAGATAGATCCACTCATGATGAACAAATCGAGCGATCTTCTAGTTGATCTAAGCAATGAACTTGATCTTCGAATCTTCAAGACTTGAAGAACACGAAGAACACGAAGAACGAAGAACACGAAGAACACAAGACTTGTGTTCTTCCCTTGTTACTTGTTCGGCCGAATGGAGGGAATAAGGGGGAAGGGATTTCGTGTAAAGAGGCAAGGAATCAACTTCAAGGGTTAAGTCATAAGCCTCATATTTATAGGAGAAGATCTTACACTTAAAACCCTTCTAGTTTAATTAAGATTAACTTCTTAATTAAACTTCCTTTTTACACTTCCATCCCTTATAGTTTTAACTAGTTTATTATTGTTGCACTTAACTATTAAATGTCTAGTATTAATACACCAATAATTTGGTACCCATATACACGAATTATATACTTGTATTTATACTTTTAATAATTAATTATATAATAACCTTTATATAACTTATACAACAATATTATTCAATTTACTATATGATTTAATAGCTTTAAATCATATCATGGATAATCTATAATTAACACATTGTATATTTACTCAACTAGTAAATGTACAAATACTTGTATTAATTAGTTAGTTAAACTAATCTAGTAATAAGTTAAACTTAACTTAATACTTAACTGATTCATAATGACTATTATGAATCATTCCTCTTCGTAGTATCATTGCTTATCTTGCTCGTATTACATGCACTCACTGGTGTGACCCTTAAGTGTTTTGTAGGCATGGATGTATCATCATAGGTTGACTAATTGTGCACATAAATCCTTCAGACTCCCACTTGTGCAAGTTTGTAACCTTTGTCTTAATGATACGAGCTACAGTGGCCTTCTAGATGGGCATGTAGGTAACCAACCCCATAAAAATAGCTTACGTAACCCAGGTATAGTTTATGAAAAACTCTTTAATAGCGTCTCCTAGTAAAGAACACTCTGTCTCTACTTCTTGGGCAACTATGTTAGGTTTATCCCTTACAGCACGATATTTGTGATAACGAATACGAGCATGGTAGAAAATATCAACTCCTTTATTCGAAATCATTTAATGACTTCTTGATTCAAACTGTTGTGATAAACGACAAAGAACAAATCAGTTCGTTTGGGCATGGCCATGCACTTTTCAGTTATCATCATGTCAAAGGACCCATAAATATCTCTCCTAAAAAGGAGGTGCAATTACCATCTTGTTATATTTCGATTCAAAATACAAATTCCTTTGTACCCAGTAAGGCCTCGTATGACAACCATATTTCAGAATTGTCTAAGACGAACCAAAGCACATTAGTCAATGTATCCCAAACCAAATACCTCAGGCTTAAGGACAATCCTAGTGAATAATACTTTTGAACTTTTCAACCACGAAGTATTATCACGGTGGTCAATCCAATATTCGTCGAGCTCCAACAGAATATCACCGATATTTGGTTTACACAAAACTTGTGTAGCTATCTTCGAAGAACTTCGAATCTACCACCAAATACCGCGATGAAGTTAACGTCCCATCGAGGTTCCCACCAAGACGAGTAGTCACGGATTTATATCTTTTGAATAAAAGGACTTTTATTCATGGATATTTGTAAAACATACAAATTCTGAATAACAATGATACTAACTCATGTATTATTCCTCACTGGACATAGATACTGAATTATTACTGGATCATTACTTATTCTATGCGTTTGTGTTGATCACTTCAATAACTCTTTAATTGTAACTTTTATCACTAATTACAATTACTCATTTCTATTAAACTAAAGACATAAGACGAGTATCAAGAATACTATTACTTTTGTCTTTGCTAGATTTTGTTCTTGCAACGTTCTAGAACGTATTCTAGTCTTGTCTTTTTATATGATTCGGTAAACATAGGAGGATTGGAAAGTTACTCCTTTAGTTTCTTGAATCTATAAAACTTGCCTTGTAACTAAATCTTTTTTAGCTACTTGATTTGTAGATATTCTTACTAGTTAAAGAAATTTCCTTAAATGATTAACCTGTTCACTGGAAAGTGAACACCCTATTTAGATATGCAACAATTAATCACAAGACTTGTGATCACGCTATTAGGTTTGCAATAATCTAATTACTGATCATTTATTTCTCTTAACTCTTTGGCTAACAACTTGGAAAAAACTTGTTGTTAATGTCCTAGCTAACTTACTATATTCATTAGTACCTCTAGCGAATATGTTAGTCATAGCTCCCACTAAATTTTATGGAAATTAAGCATCACTTAAACTACTACTTTTGACCTAGTCAAAACTTATAGTTTAACCCCTTAAGAATTAATCAATTATCAAAAGTCATCCTTTGGATTTGCGAATATCCAACATTCCTGATAAGGGAATTATGACTCTCATTGATTACTGTATCTAACAAGTATAAGACACTTGAAACGATACTTCCAATTCTTAAGTGTATTAGTATCTTTTAAGAATCTTATTTAATGCCAAAGTCATTTCTTGGATTTCTCAAATATCCATTATTCCTATTAGGGAATTATGACTTGATTAAATATTGTATTTATTACAAGTATAAAAGACTTGCATTAATACCTTTTAATTCTTAAATACTTTAATATAGTTTGTCCCTTTTTAGAGCTCATTTAATGTCTAAGTCACTTTACTTGGATTATATGAATATCCAATTATTCCTATTAAGGAATTATGACTTCATTAAATTCCTTTATTACAAGTATAAAAGACTTGTAATAATACTCTTTAAAGTCTATCTTGATTATGTCCAATATAATCATACTATATTAATACTAACACTTTAAAACTTACTATCATAAGTAATCATTACTTAAGATGTTTTAAATGAGTTCAATGTACTTTGAACTTTATGCTTTCCATAAAATTTCTTAAATACTTTAGAAGAAAAACTTCTAATTTCTAGTATCTAAGTATTGAGCTTCTAAGACATTATTTATCATACAACAATCGAACAAGTATAAAACACGAGATTATCAGTAAATCAAAACTTGACTTACAATCTAGTCATAAAACTTGACAAGTGTAATTATCACACATGCACACATTATAATTCAACTATGGATTCATAATTTGGTAAAACCAAAATTGAGTTTAACATAAAAATTTGTCTTAACAAAATAAAATTGTTTTCCTTGAATCCAAAGTGAGAAATACTGAATTATAAGATTAACTTGGTGCTTTCGGGATTATTACTATCTCACGATGGCCATCTTCACTTTCTTTCATCTCTTGCAATAAACGATTGCAAAAATTGAGTTACTCGTAATAAACTTCACATGTATGTTAAAGTGAATATCTAGAAGTTGGTCAAGTCAACTGAGGAGCTTGCACTGCCTCCTACCCTTTGACCCTCGCCACAACCAAGATACCGTTTCTCGGTCCTTGCCTTGTTTGGATTCACCTTCTTGACCCTTTGTTTGACTCCATTACCCTTGGGCACGTCTTGGCTGAGATCGGTTTTACCCTTTCCCTTTCCACTGCGCCTCTTTCTCTTTTCACTACCATCATCAATTACTATGAGATCATTCTTAAACTTGGTCCCCAAACTCAACTCACTAGTCTTGAGCATGGAATATAGCTCATTAATGGATTGCTCCATATTATGCATGTTGTAGTTGACTATATAAGACTTATAGTCATCTAACAACGAGTTGAGTATCATTACTGTTGCTAACTGCAACGGTACTGGGTGTCCTAGTCATTCAAGATGATCCATGTGCTCTTTCATTTTCCTGACGTGAGCACTTTCTGATGATCCCTTAACCATCTTGCAAGAGTTGAACACTCTACAAGCGTAATATGCTTGTCCTGGTTCATCCCTAGCATTCGTGGCAGGGGCATTTAGCATTGCTCTTTCTAGGACATTTCCTTTTCTCTCATGCCTAAGCATAATCCGAATATCACGCTCCCAATTGAGAAACTTTGACCTAGTCAATTTGTCCTTTTCTAGAAACAAGCGTAGTGAGAGATTATTGGTACGTGTCGTGTTGGTTGTTGCTGCTGTCTACAAATCAAACCCAGTTTAATTAGTAATCATCAACAAACATTCTCTAAAATACATTATAAACCCATAATTAATATTTTAGGCCTAGGATCCATATATCACATTCTCGCCGCAAGGTTTGGGCACTTCCCGACGAGACATGCTATTTCTGGTAGGTAACATCCTTACCGATCGTATCAAGACTTGACACGATTCCTAGGGGTCGTAGAATCTTTAGACTTATAACTTATTACAACTTTGTACATTCTAATTGTACATTTCTAAGTTAGTAATAAAGTCTAGTATGTTTATTCTACTCAAGTACTTTTTGGGCCGGGACTCCCGATTATCACCAAAGTAGATCAGACCATCTAAGACAGTGCGATGTTCTGCGCCGGGACTCCCGATTATCACAGAACCTTACGCACCTTAACACTCGCAATGATTTGAATCCATATCTAAGGTTCTTTATCCTAACAATATGAATATCGTTGAACAAGTGAGGTGCTCCATTAGGTGGATAGTACTTAGATCTAAGATTTTCTTGGGTTTGTTTAAGTCTTGAACTAAACTTAAACCTTATTCCAATCTTAATCCTTGTTTAAAATGCGTGACTTGTGAATTCAAGAATTCTACAGGACACCTTTTTAAACCTTAAGAACTTTTCTTAAAACTTATAGTTTCAAGAATTGCGCGACTTATATGTATACCTAAAACGAGGTGTACAAAACGTATTACTAGGTTTTGTGGAAAACCTTATCTAGAGTAAAACTTACTTGTTTTATCTTTCTTGAAAAACTTAAAACACTTATGTTAAACTCTTAATCCTTTTACGATTCATAAACTTGAATCATAAATCTAGTTTAACACACCTAGTTTTTCATATGTTTAATAATGAAATCAAACATGTGTTTTGACTTACTAGATTTCACCAAAACTTATGTATTAGCGACACACTTATAAACGTTGTGTTTTTCTTGTGTAGCTCCCACTAGCTCCAACAACCATGGTGGAACTTAAGCCAACACAATCACCGGTTTATACTTGGTGAAACTAATAAACTTATTATATAAAGACTATAGATAATAATTCTTAGTTTGTTTAAACCTTTCTTACATTTAAATTAAACTAGTTAAATATAGGTTCTTGTTATTTACACTTGATCATTAATCTAGTATATTACATGACTTGTAAAATACTTATATTATACTTGTATAATTACTAGTTATAATAACTTATAACTTTATACACCTTATAATATATATAACTTTGTATATTTCTAGTTCATCATATAATCTCAACTTGTACAATTTCTAGTTATAATAGAATCATAACTTTGTACTTTCTAGTTTTTATTATATAATTAACTTACACAATGACTAGTTATATTATTATCCTTAAAGATCAAAATAACATTATCTTTTAATGTTCCATTTAATCTTGTATATAATATATATACATATATATTTACTTTTAAAATAAACTTGTAATCATTCTAATAGGAATATTACATCTAATTTATATGTATTTTAACTTGAACTAATTAAAATACGTATAAACTACTTTATTTATTAAAATTCATTTTATCTTTTAAATATTTAAAATTCGAAACATAATACATAAATATAAATAAATACATCTTGTTAATTTCTTGAACTAGAAATTAACACTTCTTTTAATTTTCATTAATTAGTCTAACCCTAATCTTGTTTTTGATCAACCAAAACTAGGGTTTTGACTTTCTTGATCAAAGACATTATTTAATTAAAAATTAATTCTAATCAATCCTATTTAAATAATAAACTTTTGTTTAAATTCTAAGATGGATTATAACCCTAATAAATTTATTTAAACTTTTTAATTTAAACCTTATAGACAATAAATTTTGTCTAGATTTCTAGGTTTAAAGAACTACTCTTTAATAAATCTACTAAAGTAATAATTAAACCTATTAAACATAAACATGTTTAATTATCTAGGTTTTAGATTATTAACCTAATTAATCCTTTAAACAATTAAACTCAATTAGTTTAAAGTTCTAGGGTTTCCAGATTATATCTAGGGTTTTCAAAAATTTCCTCAAAGCATATGAAACTTTTCCACCAATTAAAATAGGCTAGTTTAACAAACTTGGTGTCCAAGTGTTCCTCCTTGATCACGAAATCTTGCGGGAAAGGAAGGAATCCTTTTGATCAATTAAACCAAATCTTGGTTTAACATACTTGATCCTAGATTTGGAAGATCAAATAATTAAGGAAAGAATCATCTTGATCAAGATTTTTGACAATCTTGATCCTAGGATTCTAGAATTTTCGAAAATAGCTAGGGTTAGGGAAAAGAAGCCTTTTGATCAATTAAACAAAACTTGTTTAATGTTCTTGATCCTAGGGTTCTTTTGCCTTACACGAAATTTCTAGGGTTTTCTAGAATCCTTTTGACCAATTAAACTTAACTAGTTTAACATGCTTGGTCCTAGGGTTCTTACCCTTTTCGTGATCTAAGAAGAAGAAGAGAAAAAAATGGAACAAAAAAAAACTTAATAAAAATTAAACAAACAAACTTTGTTAATCTAGTTTAGATCTCTAAACCACCGCTCTGATACCACTGAAGGGTTTCATTGATACTGAGTGACCACAAGGGTCAACCTCCTAGTCACTTGGTCCGAACCACACTGACCAAGAATATGAACTTGTTCTTGACCGGTTAAAACCAACTAGCTGATTTAATCCCTAAATGCGGAACTGAGATTAAACCTAATCCTTAAACCCTAAAGGATTGGGATCTTGGAAATCTAGATTAGATTAACAATGGAAGAAACCTTGTACGAAATCCCAAACACACACACACTTGTGTGTGTTTCGACCAACACCAAAGAACCCTAGGGTTCTTTGGTCGAAATCGTCCAAGAGGGGAGAAGAGAGAAAAGGGTTTTCTCAAAACATACCTTGTTGTTTGCTTAAGATAGATCCACTGATGATGAACAAATCGAGCGATCTTCTAGTTGATCTAAGCAATGAACTTGATCTTCGAATCTTCAAGACTTGAAGAACACGAAGAACACGAAGAACACAAGACTTGTGTTCTTCCCTTGTTACTTGTTCGGCCGAATGGAGGGAATAAGGGGGAAGGGATTTCGTGTAAAGAGGCAAGGAATTAACATCTAGGGTTAAGTCATAAGCCTCCTATTTATAGGAGAAGATCTTACACTTAAAACCCTTCTAGTTTAATTAAGATTAACTTCTTAATTAAACTTCCTTTTTACACTTCCATCCCTTATAGTTTTAACTAGTTTATTATTGTTGCACTTAACTATTAAATGTCTAGTATTAATACACCAATAATTCGGTACCCATATACACGAATTATATACTTGTATTTATACTTTTAATAATTAATAATATAATAACCTTTATATAATTTATACAACAATATTATCCAATTTACTATATGATTTAATAGATTTAAATCATATCATGGATAATCTATAATTAACACATTGTATATTTACTCAACTAGTAAATGTACAAATACTTGTATTAATTAGTTAGTTAAACTAATCTAGTAATAAGTTAAACTTAACTTAATACTTAACTGATTCATAATGACTATTATGAATCATTCCTCTTCATAGTATCATTGCTTATCTTGCTCGTATTACATGCATTCACCGGTGTGACCCTTAAGTGTTTCGTAGGCATGGATGTATCATCATAGGTTGACTAACTGTGCACATAAATCCTTCATGGTGAATCTTGGGTATTGGATACCAGATGTGGTCATCACATTTGCAATCATTTGCAGGGATTTAAGAACAGGAGGATGGGACGAGGAGATGTTGAACTACGAGTAGGCGAAGGTTCCAAGGTTGGAGCTGAAGCCGTAGGAACATACCTTCTCAAGTTGCCTTCAGGAAGAGTTTTGGAACTTAAAGATTGTTATTATGTTCCTAGACTTATTAAGAATGTTATTTCTTTTGATTTACTTATAGACAGTGGTTTTTATTATGAGTTTTATGCATAAACAATTTCATGTTTAAAAGATGACATTCTATATTTTATAGCTAACTCTCATAATGGTCTATACACGTTAAATCTAAATAACATAGAACGAGACGTTTATCATATAAGTAAAAGATCCAAGAGTAACTTGAATCAAACTTAACTTTGGCATTATCGTTTAGGTCATATAAACGAGACTCGCATTAAGAAGCTCCACGATGATGGAATTCTAGAGCCATTTGATTTGGAATCATATGCCATATGTGAATCATGTTTATCTGGCAAAATGACAAAAGACCCTTTCAATCATTATAATGAAAGGGCGGGCGAGTTGTTAGGGATTATACACAGTGACGTGTGTGGACCCTTCACTCCAGAAGCCAGAGGTGGATACCGCTACTTCATTACCTTTACTGACGACTTTAGTAGGTATGGTTATGTCTTTTTTATGAGACTAAAGTCTGAAAGCTTTGACAAGTTCAAAGAATAACGGACAGAAGTAGAAAACCAACTGGGCAAGAAAATAAAGTCACTTCGGTCGGACCGGGGAGGAGAATATTTGAGCCAAGAGTTCGACGACCATTCGAAAGAATGTGGGATTGTTTCACAAGTCACACCTCCGTATACACCTCAGATGAATGGTGTATCAGAAAGGAGAAATCGCACCTTGTTAGACATGGTACGTTCAATGATGTGTCATGCTACCCTACCACTATCATTTTGGGGACATGCACTCGAGACTGCAGCATTCACACTGAATAGGGTTCCGACCAAGTTGGTAGAAAAGACTCCGTTCGAGCACTGGACGGGCAAAAAGCCAAAATTGTCTTTTCTCAAGATTTGGGGTTGTGAGGCGTACGTTAGACGTAACTTCACAGACAAACTAAACCCCAAGTTAGATAAGTGTATCTTCGTTGGATATCCTTAGGATACTATTTCTATCATCAAGAAGACAACAAAGTTTTTGTTGCTCGGAAAGGTGTCTTCTTGGAGGAGAAGTTTCTCAGGACAGAAACTCCAAGAAAAGAAATAGAACTTCAATAAATTGAAGAGAATGAAGATCCACCTACGACTTCAGTCGAACCAGTGGTTCAACAAAGAATTGTTGATTCCCAACAAGACCCACCAGTTGAGGAAGAAGAAACACGCAACCCTCGTAGGTCCAGTAGACCACGCCAAGAACCAGTTAGGTATCTTGGATTCATGATCGATGAAGATGATGGAAGTCTACTAGAACCATTGACCTACAGTGAGGCTGCTGACGGCGTAGAGTCTGATAGATGGCTCGAGGATATGGAAGCAGAGATGCAATCCATGTATGACAACCAAGTCTGGGTGTTATCATCAGACTTGCCACCACAGTCATGAGCTGTTGGATGCAAGTGGGTTTTCAAGAAGAAAACTGACATGGATGGGAAAGTGCATACTTACAAAGCACGACTAGTCGCGAAAGGTTTCACGCAAACACATGGTGTGGATTACTCTGAAACCTACTCGCCAGTCGCCATGCTTAAGTCTATTAGAATTCTAATGGCCATATCAGCATATTACGACTATGAGATATGACAAATGGATGTTAAAACCGACTTCCTTAATGGGGAGTTGAAAGAGGACGTATTCATGATACAACCGGATGGTTTTACTGATCCAAAGAATCCTAATAAAGTATGAAAATTGTTAAAATCCATTTATGGATTAAAACAGGCATCTAGGAACTGGAACTTACACTTTGACAAAAGAATCAAAGAATATGGTTTTGTCAAGAGTGAGTTCGAGGCGTGTGTCTACACAAAATTCAGTGGGAGCATAGTAATCTTCCTAGTCTTGTATGTTGATGACATACTGCTTATAGGAAACAATATACCAGCACTACAAGGAGTGAAATCCTGGTTAGGTAAATGTTTCCAGATGAAAGACTTGGGAGAAGCCGCATTTATACGGGGTATAAAGATCTATAGAGATAGATCTAGGCGGCTTATTGGACTTAGTCAAAGTACATACATTGACGAAGTACTGAAGAGATTCAGTATGAGTGATTGCAAGAGAGGTTTCATTCCAATGACACAAGGCATTACACTGAGCATAGCTCAGAGTCATACATCTAGCAAAGAACAAGCTAGGATGAGTTTGGTACCATATGCTTCGGAAATTGGGTCAATAATGTATGCCATGTTATGTACTAGGCCCGATATTGCTTATTCCATATGTCTTACGAGCAGATATCAAAAGAACCCTGGTGAGCCCCATTGGATGGCTGTCAAGAACATTCTCAAGTATTTGAGAAGGACAAAAGATATGTTCTTGGTCTTTGGAGGTTCAATGAAAGAGTTGCGTGTAATTGGATACACAGATGCAAGCTTCCAAACCGACAGAGACGATTACAAGTCACAATCAGGGTTTGGGTTTGCACTAAACGGAGGAGCTATATCTTGGAAGAGTCAGAAACAAGATACGATAGCAGATTCGACTACAGAGGCTGAGTACATTACGGAAATGATGCTGGAAAGGAAGCCATGTGGCTTAAGAATTTATCAAGGATCTTAGAGTTATTGCCAGTATCTCTAGACCCATCGAAATATTCTGTGATAACATTGGTGCAATAGCACAAGCTGTTGAACCAAGAGAGCATCAAAAGACCAGGCATGTGCGCAGGAAATATCACCTCATACGTGAGTATGTCAGAGAAGGTGATATTATAATTAAGAAAATACCAACGAATGACAACGTTGCTGACCCGTTGACAAAACCACTAGCTGGACAAAATCATGAAAAGCATGCAAGCGCAATAGGCATGCAGTACCTTGAAATTGGTAGCTAGTGACTTTGATTATAAACCATAGATATGTTTGAAATTGATACATTGTGTAATAACATTTCGTGGGATTGAAATAGAAAGTTTTACGTAATATTTTCACATTATCAATTCTTAACATGTTTTAAACCTATCCTTGATACGCAAAGTTTTTGAGTATCTAAATGTGTATGGTTGCTTGAATTTAGTGGGAGCTAGATTCAGGAGTTAATACCATTATGAATATTTATCTATTCATAGTTATTGAATAGAGATACAAGTGTTGTTAAAATAAATATTCATAGATGTTTACAGGGTTTGCTAAACATTAGACGTGCCCAAAAGATCGAGATTACTTCATGGAGCCTAAGCATGAGTAATTTCGAGTAGATGTCCTCTGACCTGAGATGTTTGGTATGAGACGCGATAACTTCTGTTTTTTAGCATTTATCTAACGTCACACCGTAAGAGGGTGATCCTAAGGAACTTGACTAAGACAGCGAAAGTCGTGGGCAAGATAACGCAAATAGTCAAGATGGAATTTGCATCTTCTTTAATTAGAAGAGATGTTTCATGGCCGCTCGACAATTAAGACTACTGAAATGCGTGGCCCCGCTCGGAGAATGATTGGATCATTCGGTAATCCATTACTGCAGAAAGTCGAAATCAGTGTCGAGAAAATATGAGTATATAGAACAAGATCCATGCTCCATGTCTATTACTCTTATTAAGAAATATCATGATGCGAAAGGAAAATCTGAAAGTGTAATTCATCGATATGAATGCTATATCTGGATGTAAGAGATCTTATAACCTGGTTGTCCTAAATGTCTGGCTAGGGACCGCTTTAGGCTAACGATGATCAGTAAGTGATGCTTAACTTGCACAAGTGGCAGTCTGTTGGATTTATGTGCACATTCAAGTACACGTGTCATCGTGTCCAATGTTATAAGACACTAAAGGGTCACACCATTACACACCCAATAATGGACAACCGAATAAAGTTGTGTGGAATAATTAACTAATTAAGTTAATTATTAAGAAGAGAATAAATAATAAAAAGTTAATTATTATTTAAGAGGAAGGTTAAATATTAAGTTAAATATTTAACGGACACTTAATTAATTGACAATTAATTAACTAGTAAAAGTCCAAGGGTTTAAAATGACAAGAGGAGGTTTAATTATGAGATTAATCATAATTAAACTCCAAGGACCTAAACTGTAACTTAGTCCCTTATAAATAAGGATTAAGGGACAAGGGTTTTAGGTTAATCACATTACACACTCAAAACCCTAATCCCTTCCCTCCCTCTCTCTCGGCCGAAGTCGGCCAAAACCCCAAGGGGTTTCGGTTGTGGTGTTCGTTCGACACAGACACACACAAGCCATTGTGTGTTGCTTTGTTGGTACAACGCGGTCTTGCAGCATGTTCAGGTGGTGCAGTAGAGGTGGATTAATCTTTAGCAATTCAATAGGTATTGTTCTAACCATCTCATTGTTCTTGTGATCCCATTGTTTAGTAGAGATCAAGTATGTAAGATTCAAGTTCCGCCATGTGAATACTACAAGGTTTTCCTACAGACCCACCTTTTCATATACATCTTATATTTATAAGGTCCATTTTTGTTTATTCGCACATGAGTTTCAGAATCTACACTAGTAAGTTTTTGAAAATGAAATGATTGTTCGTAAACTTAAATGTTTATTCATGACACACGATAATCCACTGGTTATATCCTTCCCAGTCTCACTACTTCTCTAAAGCACCTGAAAAACATAAGTAAATGGGTCAATAAATAATGTTGAGTGAATCAACAGGGTTTGATGTTTTGTTTTGGAAAATAGTTGTGTTGCTACGAAATGTTTGTTTGATAAAATGATTTTATGACTGATTCGATAAATATCCAAAAGATGTTATGTTTTGATAAAATAAGTAAGTATGAAAATGAAATGTAATTGTAGAATAATCTACAACTAATACTTTTAAAAAGTAAAAGTTTGTTTAAGATGTTTGATAAATTCTGACATCTCATGACATTTATCCCCAACAGGTAGCTAGTCTATTGAGTTAATATACCAACCCCAAAGCTCACAATCAACGCTACAACTCCGGTATGTTTATGATATTTTCTAGATATGCACTCCCAAATGTCTTGGAAACCCAAGTAATGATTATAAACCGTAAGAGGATGAGTGTCAGCAAATAATACTATTTGCATATCCAGGGTCTAAATACACTAGTTAATGATTATTGGTCAGTAGAAAACTACATCTAACTTAGTATAGTATAAGAATTTTTTTTCATGTCAAATGAAATGAAATGGGTAATGATAATGTACAGTCATAAGTAAAAACAGTTCAAGTATAAAACAGTAGCATGTTATGTTTTTCACCTCAAAGTTTATATAAAATAGTAAAAGGGTAAAAAGGGGTTGTGGACTCACCTTAGCAAAGCTTAGCACTGGTTATTAAATCAAAGCAGTCTCCTTAAAAGACTCATAGCGTCTAGGGGTGAATGTGAGACGAGCTGTTCGTGAGCTACTCGAGCTCAGCTCGTTAATGTAGGGTTTCATTAATAACTTAGTCAAACTGATTCTAACCGTTACTGGTATGAACATGAACTTGTTTATACCGGTTGAACCAACTAACTAGTTTAATCCCTAAAAGCGGAAATGGGATTAAACATAATCCTTAAACCCTAAAGGATTGGGATGTTGGAAATCTAGACAAGATTAACAAGATTAGAAACTTGTACGTAAAACTCGAACACACACTCATGCTTATGTAGGGGTGTGTTCGGTTCTGAAACCGGACCGAACCGGTAAACCCGGAAACCGGAAAAAGGAAATTTCAAAGACCGAGAACCGGACCGGTTAAACCAGTTCCGGTTCCGGGCCCGGTCCGGGTCTGGTTCGGTTTGGTTCGGTCTTCAAGCGGGTTTAGAACCGGTAAACCCGATTTTTATGTTTGTCATCCGATTATACATTTTCAATGCATATTTTCATCTTAAAATTTATAATAGAAGAAGTTTCATTTATGTACTTCTAGTTTAATTAAGATTAGTTTCTTAATTAAACTTTCACTTTTTCGTTTCTAACCCTTATACTTTAACTAGTTATTATTATTGCACTTAACTATTAAATATCTAGTAGTATACACTTATATATTTCTGTATTATACATACAAAATATATACTTTGTATTTTAGACCTTTAATAGTTAATTATATAATCAACTTTATATAATTTAGACAATAATATTATCTAATCATTATATGATTTAATTGCTATAAATCATATTATCGATAATGTATAATTAATATATTATATATTTACTCAACTAGCAAATACATAAATACTTGTATTTATCAACTAGCTTAACTAATGTAGTATAAAATTAAACTTAAGTTAATACTCCCTCCGTCCCACAAAAAACTTCCCATTTCACTCTAAATTTTTGTCGCACAAAAAACTTCCCATTTTCCATATTTGATGGGTTCCACGCGATAAAAAACTATTATTACTAAAGATCCACCACTAATATCCACTAACTATCTTTCTCTCTCCAATCCAACCTTATATTTTAATCAAAAGTATTATCAATGACCCCACCATTAACCATCACCTAAAAACTTGTGCAAAATCCAAATGAGAAGTTTTTTGTGGGACGGAGAGAGTACTTCTTAATTTATAATAACTGTTATAAATCGTTCACCAGTGTGACCCTTGAGTGTTCTATAGATCTGGACATGACATCATAGGTTGACTAACTGTGCACATAAATCCAACAGTTAAAAGATCGATAAATGCTCGAGTTAAATGAGTTCGAGCCGAGCTTGAGCTCAACTTAGAGCTCGTTTAGTAAACGAGCACAAACCTAAGCTTCAGACAAAGAGTTTGTTTATGCTCGCGAGCCTAAACGATCTATATATATTTATTATTATAAAAATATAATCAAAATATATAACTATGTATTATATATTTTTATAATTATGTGTCTATGTATATCATATGTCTATATGTATATAATATAAATTGAAATGTTAAAATAACATATTAAATTTTATAATTAAATATAGTAATATTTTGTGTATATGTGACTATGTTAGCTTAAATGAGTCTATTCGAGCCGAGCCCGAGCCTGTGGATACATAAACGAGCCGAGCTCGAGCTTTACATATAAGGCTCGAAACGAGCCGAGCTCGAGCTTGAGCTCTCTAAAACTTAAACGAGCCGATCTCAACCCTTGTCAAGCTCGGGCTCGACTCGGCTCATTTACACCCCTACTATCTAAATGGGCTTGATAAGATTAATTGGGCCTAACAGTGTCTAGTTGGGCCTAAAAGGTGTTTGGCCTTGCTGAATGGGCTAATGGATCACTATGTGGGCCACATGGGCCTAATATGGGCTTCGGTCCAAAAGGGAATGGGCTATGGTTTGGGTTTCTTAGTTGGGTCGTGTATGGGTTTGGCCCAAATGTGTAATATCCCAGAAACCCGCACGATATTGACTGCTTTGTCCACCGGCGTACGGTTTTGTTCTTGGTATGAACCACTCCACCCAAAATGCCTCATTCTAAGAGACCTACCACACCTTTATAAGGAGTGTTTCGTTCCCCTCTCCAACCGATGTGGGTCGGATATTACAAGTTGTAACGCCTTGAAATTTAGGTTTTTTAATTAATTAATTTTAATTATCGAAAAACTTATTTATATAATTTAATTAGTTAATATTTGTCATTAGAATATTTATGAGGCATGTTCTTGTTAAGTCTATTTCATAGCCAAATTCGAATGATGTTAAGCGGGTAAGGTACAAGAAAGTGCACGAAGCTGCAAGAAAAGACGTAGAACGAGCATTTGGCGTTCTAAAGAAAAAATTGGGTATAATAAGAACGCCTTCAAGGTCCCCAAATCTTAAGAAAATTACGGATTTGATGTACACGTGTATCATATTACATAATATGATTATCAAAGACAAAGGCATGGCGATATCTCCCGACTTTCATCCGGAAGAGCAACATAGTGAAGGTGTCCTCATACGATCACATAGAGAAATATTATAAGTTATCAGGGATATCCATAGTCAAGAAACTCATCTAAATCTTAGAGCTAATTTAGCGGAACACATTTGGCATCGCACTAATAACCACTAGTTTTTTTTATCAATATAATGTTTTATTGTTTAATGTAATGTTTTTTTATTATTATTAATGTAATGTTTTTAATTTTTAATGAAAGTAAAAAAAACGGTCACCCATTACGCAAATTTGGTCACTATTTGGTCGTGTGTTTGATCAGGAGAGATAAAGCTGATGCGCCGCAGATGTGGCAGGGGTGACCACTGAAACAGTGGTCACCCATTACGCATAGTCTAATCTCTATTTAAAAAAAATAATAATAAGTTCATAAAAACTTCTAAGCAAAAAGCTTGTAGAAACTTAGAGATAAAAAAGGTGGTGAGGTTTATTCCCAAAAAATGGAGATGGATTCGAGAAAGGCAGTAGGCATACTGCCCGCTTGGATGTCACTGCTCACTCGAATCACTAACTAACTAACTAAATTGCGGTTTGGAAGAAAAAAAAGCTTGTAGAATAAATGTCTCAAAAAGAGTCCATGCTCACATCTTTAACTCGTAGCTTCACCTCACGTCGCCAAACATAACTTTTATCAATTGGCCAAAACAGATAATGTTAAGGATTAGGGTCTCTTCATTTTGCCTTCAAATTCCTCATCCACAAACGTTTGTTTCCAATTTAACTGCCCCTTATCTCTCATATGTTTCAACTTTTATACTTCCTCCGATTCAAATTTAGGGAAAATTACTTATATATCCTTGTAAATATTATAAATTATTTTTATATTCTTTAGAAATTTACATATTATTTATATATCCTTCTAAACTTTTTAATTATCTTCATATCCTTCCAAACCTCTAAAAAAAATTTTATGTCCAAAATTCTCTTTTGTAATTATTTAAATGATTATAATATCAATTATCATTATTTTCAAATTTATTTACTAAAAAAATTACAATATTACCCTTATTAAACATAAACCTAAATTAAATAGTAGATTTGTCGTATATGAGTGTAAAGAATTTCATGCCATCTATCGAATTCAAGAGAATACAATCTATCAAATTCATGAAATTGGGTGCTGCCATTAAGCATCTTACTGCCGTGGAATTTCAAGCAAATAAAATGAAATTGGAACTTTCATTAACAAGTTACAAACCTTCAACCAATTGAATCAGATATCACGTTTTAGTAACCACAAAATGTCCATATATATATATATATATATATATATATATATATATATATATATATATATATATATATATATATATATTTTGAAATTAAAATGTTCAAAGATTTAGAAATGTTCCTTCATATAGCGTTAGTCAAAATAAAACTGAACCTTCTGTACAAAGAATATTTATTCAACAATGCCAATTTTATGAATTTAATAAACTGCGTGTTCTTGCATTTGATACACACTATTTAGTTTAGGTTTATATTTAGGTTTAATAAGGATAATATAGTAATTTTTAAAATAAATAAATTTGAGGATAATGATAATTGTAACGACCCGAATTTTTGTGAATAAATAAATTTTATAAAAATATGATAAATAAGGATAAATCGTTTAAAGAACGTAGGAATTGGTTTCGTGTCATTTGGATATCGTATGATTTCTGCTATGTTCTCAGGTTCGGGATCGAAGAATTAGGTACGCATGGATAGTGATGCGTGGCCTAGAGTAGTATAACACTAGAACGCATTTAAACTTAGCTTTGGTTTTGATATATTTTGTAACACCAAACTTATACTCTGATTTCATACCAAAGGTTTTTGTAAATCCATATTTTGGATAGTTCTCCTCTTTATTAAATGATATATTTTGGCCAAATGTTTTGTATTTAAAATTGAGGTGTTACAATAATTGATATTATAATCATATAATTATCTATAAAATAAGTTTTGGACATAAAAGGAATTTTTAAAGGTTTACAAGGATATTGAGGTAATTAAAAAGTTTAGAAGGATATAGAAACAATTTGTAAATTTTATAAGGATGTAAGAATAATTTAGCATTTTTGTAAGGATATATAAGCAATTTTCCCTTCAAAATAATTGATACACTATCCTTTTTGAGGTGATTCAAAATAAGTGATACACTTTGAAAAATTACCTTATTTGATAAAAAAAAAGTGGGACCTTCATCCACTAACTATCTACTTTTACAAAGTGAAATGGCTCATTTACCCTTACTATTTACTTCTAAACATCATTAATCCTACTTTATTCAAAAATTGTGGGACCCATTCCCCACTAACCATTCAATTAATCTAATTTAACCATCATTATAATCTTTTACCTCAAAAACCATGAAACCCAAAGTGTATCACTTATTTTGAATCGGAGGAAGTATGTAATTATTCTATATCTTATCAGTAAAATAATTATTCTATCCTAGTGGCATTGGTGAAAAATATAAGATGTTGTCCATGACCTATAGGTCATGGGTTCAAGGGTCGAACCACTAACTAGGTTCGAGGGAAGGCGTACCTCCCCTTGTGGATGTCACTATCTAGGCTCGAATCACTAACTTACTAACTAGTCGTTCAAAAAAAATAAAAATAATAATAATAATATTTTTTCTATACTAGCTAGATTAAAAATAAAATATTGTCTTAGGCAGTATAACATATAAGCAATACACCTTGTGTTATGTTTATGGCTAGTAGGTTTTATCCCGCGCGATGTCACGGGTATTTTCATATTATACAAATTTTGATTAAAGTAAGGTTGATTATGTTAAAAAGTAAAACTAAAAGTAAATGAGTCATTTCATTATATTAAATGAGATAGCTAATGGGTATGAAGCATACCACTTTTAATTAAATAAAGTAAGTTTTTAAAGTGTATCAGTTATTTTGGAACACCACAAAACAGAAAGTGTATCACTTATTTTAAAGCGGAAGAAGCATATATTTATATAATATATAATTATAATTATAATATCATATATTATAATTATAATACGGACTCCTTTAAGAGGTATACTCCCTCCGTCCCTAAATAAAGTTCTCATTTGTGTTGTGCACAACATTTTAGGAGATGGTTAGTGGTGGGGTATTTGGTATTACTTTTGAATAAAATATAAGTTTTGATTGGAGAGAGAAAGTGTCTTAAGAGATAGTTAGTGGTGAAAGTATTGGTAATAATATTATTATATTAAGTGGGTCCCTTAAGTTTGAGAAATGGGAACTTTATTTAGGGACAAAACTTGAAGGTGAAATGGGAACTTTATTAAGGGACGGAGGGAGTATATAATTGTAATTGTAATTCGTAATAATATAATGTAATGCTTTTCCTGTTTTGAAAGAAATGGAATTAGTCATAAACTCAACATATGAAGGTGCAAGAAAAGAAAACAAAAAAAAAAAAAAAAAAAAAAAACTTTAGCTGCTAGGTACTATTCATGGAGTTGAGAAATTACCTTATACATACAATCTCCATACCATATTTACTGTTCATAAATAATTTCAAAATAATCCTTAAAAATTCTAATAATTACATTATGCCCCTAAATGTTGTAATGATTACATATGGATATTCACACACCCATTTGACCATTTCCATATTGTAACTTAAGGTGAAGAGTGAAGAGTCTAAGAATGCATTTTGTAATCTAAAAAATTTATTTATTACGACATGTCAAAAAAGTACAGTGATATAGAAAAACCTAAATTCAAATTATATTTAAGTAAATAAGGAAATCTTAAATTCAAAATTATACTTATATAGGATATAGTAAAAACGAAAATCCTAAAATAAAATAATTACAGAAATGGTTAAATGTAATACTACCTTCGTTCCAAAATCATTATCCACAAACAATCGCAATTTAAATTACTTTGTGCAACCAATATAATTATATCATAGTTTAATCACTCCCTCCGTTTCAATTTTAATTGTTCACATTTATTTTTTATTATTACTTCACTCGTTTCAAAATAAGTGACACAAATTGGGTTACATGTTTTTAAGGCAAAATATTGTAATGAATGTTACATTAGATTAAATTGGATAGTTAATAAGTGATGAGTAGTACATATTATGATTAAAGTGAGTTTAATGATATTTAAAAGTAAAATTAAGGGTAATAAGTCATTCTACTTTATTAAAAGATATAGTTAGTGGGTATGTGTCCTACTATTTTTATCAAATAAGGAAAGTTTCAAAGTGTGTCACTTATTTTGTAACACCCCAAAATGAAAAGTTTGTCACTTATTTTGAGAACAGACAAAATAAAAAATCAAAATACTCAAACCCGAACAAAATCAAAATTAGTGAGTGTAGGCCCCACTATATTTTAGCAAATTAGAAAAGTTTTCAAAGTATATCACGTATTATAAAACACCCCAAATGAAAAGTGTATCACATATTTTGAAACAGATAAGTATTATTATTAAAAATGAAAGAATTTAAAATCTGCAGCAACGTGCGGAGAGTAATTATACTCGTGTATTATAGTTAATGTATAATGGTTGTGGTGGAAGCGACAACGGGTGGTACCAAAGATGGAGGAGACAGTAGTAACCTACAATAGTGAAATGTACTAAACTAGTAAGTTTTTACTCGCGCGATATCACGAGAATTTTCATATGATACTCATAAGGTTGTTTATTTAATTTAATGCAACACTCAAATGATTGGTTTATACTAAAAAAATACAATATGGGTCTAATTATATTTCATTTCCAGTATATTTCTGACGCTATAACTCTCAAATAAATACTTCCTCCTTTTCAAAATAAGTGATACACTTTTCATTTTGGGGTGTTTCAAAATAAGTGACACACTTCAAAAATTACTATATTTGGTAAAAAGTAGTGGGGTCCACACCCACTAATTACTACTCCCTCCGTCCCTTAATAAAGTTCACATTTCTCCTGGGCACACATTTTTAAGAGATAGTTAGTGGTGGGTGAAGGATTTATGTGCACAGTTAATCAACCTATGATGACACATCCATGCCTACGAAACACTTAAGGGTCACACCGGTGAGTGCATGTAATACGAGCAAGATAAGAAATGATACTACGAAGAGGAATGATTCATAATAGTCATTATGAATCAGTTAAGTATTCAGTTAAGTTTAACTTATTACTAGATTAGTTTAACTAACTAATTAATACAAGTAGTTGTACATTTACTAGTCGAGTAAATATACAATGTGCTAATCAAAGATTTTCCATGATATGATTTAAAGCTATTAAATCATATAGTAATTGGATAATATTGTTGTATAAATTATATAAAGGTTATTATATAATGAATTATTAAAAGTATAAATACAAGTATAAATATTTCGTGTATAATGGGTACCGAAATATATTAGTGTATTAATACTAGACATTTAATAGTTAAGTGCAACAATAATAAACTAGTTAAACTATAAGGGGTGGAAGTGTTAAAAGGAAGTTTAATTAAAGATCTAATATTAATTAAACTAGATGGTCCTAAGCGCAATAAATAAGAGGCTTAGGGTAACCCTAAAACCCCTTACACCATCGCACGAATCCCTTGCCCCCTCCTCCCCTTCGATCGACCGAACCAAGAACACAACTCTTTGTGTTCTTCGTTCTTCGTGTTCTTCGTGATCTTCATAGTTCTTGAAGATCAAGTTCATTGCTTAGATAAACTAGAAGATCGCTCGATTTGTTCATCATCAGTGGATCTATCTTAAGCAAACAACAATGTATGTTTTGGGAAACCCTTTTTCCCCTTCTCCCCTCTTGGCCGAATTCGAACCCAAGAACCCTAGGGTTCCTGGTGTTAGACGAATACACACAAGGTGTATGTGTGTGTTCGAGTTTTTCGTACAAGGTTTCTTCCTTGCTAATCTAATCTAGATTTCCAAGATCCCAATCCTTTAGGGTTTAAGGATTAAGTTTAATCCCACTTCCGCTTTTAAGGATTAAATTAGCTAGTTGGTTCGAACCAAGTGACTAGGAGGTTGACCCAAGTGGTCAATCAGTGTCTATGAAACCCTTCAGTGGTATCAGAGCGTGGTTTAGTGATCTAAACTAGATTAACAAAGTTTTTTTTGTTAATTTTTTTTTTTGTTCCAACTTCTTCTTCTCCTTCTTATTTTTCGAAAAGGGTAAGAACCCTAGGACTAAGTATATTAAACTAGTATAGTTTAATTGGTCAAAAGGATTCTAAGAAAAACCCTAGAAATTTCAAAATTGGCAAAGAACCCTAGGATGAAGTATGTTAAACAAGATTTGTTTAATTGATCAAAAGGCTTCTTTTCCCTAACCATAGTGTATTTCTGAATTATGAAGAACCCTAGGATCAAGAATGTCAAAATTTTTTGATCAAGAGGATTCTTTCCTTATTTACTTGATCATCAAAGTCTATGACCAAGTATGTTAAACCAAGTTTTGGTTCAATTGGTCAAAAAGGATTCCTTCCTTTTTCCCTTAAGATTTCGTGATCAAGGAGGATCCTTAGACACCAAGTTTGTTAAACTAGCTTAGTTTAATTGGTAGAAAAGTTTCCTAGACTTTAAGGAATTTTTCGAAAAAAAACCCTAGATATAATCTAGGACCAAGAACATCAAACTAGTTTGAGTTTAATTGTTTAAAAGAATTAATTAGGGTAATAATATAAAACCTAGATAATTAAACAAGTTCATGTTTAATAGGTTTAATTATTACTTTAGTAAATTTATTAAAACTAGTTCTTTAAACCTAGAAATCTAGACAAAGTTTATTGTCTATAAGGTTTGATTTAAAAAGTTTAAATAAATTTATTAGGGTTATAATCTATCTTAGAATTTAAACAAAGTTTATTGTTTAAATAGGATTGATTAGAATTAATCTTTTAATAAAACAATGTTTTTGATCAAGAAAGTCAAAACCCTAGTTTTGATTGATCAACAACAAGATTAGGGTTTGATTGATCATGTAAGATACTATATTAATGATCAAGAGATAAATAACAAGAGAACTTTAACCTATATTTAACTAGTCCAAGTTAAATGTAAGAAAGGTTTAAACAAACTAAGAATTATTATATATAGTCTTTATATAATAAGGTTATTAGTTTCACCAAGTTTAGACCGGTGATTGTGTTTGCTTAAGTTCCATCATGGTTGTTGGAGCTAGTGGGAGCTACACAAGAAAATCACGAAGTTTATAAATGTGTCGCTAAGACATAAGTTTTGGACGAATCTAATAAGTCAAAACAAATGTTTAATTTCATTATTAAACATGTGAAAAACTAGGTGTGTTAAACTAGATTTATGATTCAAGTTTATGAATCGTAAAAGAATAAAAAGTTTAACATAAGTTTTTAAGTTTTTCAAGAATGATAAAACAAGTAAGTTTTATTCTAGATAAGGTTTTTCACAAAACCTAGTAAAACGTTTTGTACACCTCGTTTTAGGGATACATATAAGTCGCGCAATTCATGAAACTATAAGTTTTAAGAAAAGTTCTTAAGCTTTAAAAGGTGTCTTGTAGAATTCTTGAATTCACAAGTCACACATTTTAAACAAGGATTAAGATTGGAATAAAGGTTTAAGTTTAGTTCAAGACTTAAACAAACCCAAGAAAATCTTAGATCTAAGTACTATCCACATAATGGAACACCTCACTTGTTCAACGATATTCATATTGTAAGGATAAAGAACCTTAGATATGGATTCAAATCATTGCGAGTGTTAGGGTGCGTAAGGTTCTGTGATAATCGGGAGTCCCGGCGCAGAACCTCGAACTGTCTTAGATGGTCTGATCTACTTTGGTGATAATCGGGAGTCCCGGCCGAAAAAGTACTTTACTAGAATAAACATACTAGACTTTATTACTAACTTAGAAATGTACAGTTAGATTGTACAAAGTTGTAATAAGTTATAAGTTATAAGTTACGAGCCATAGGAATCGTGTCAAGTCTTGGTACGATCGGTAAGGATGTTACCTACCAGAAACAACATGTCTCGTCGGGAAGTGCCCAAACCTTGCGGCGAGAATGTGATATATGGATCCTAGGCCTAAAATATTAATTATGGGTTTATAATATATTTTAGAGAATGTTTATTGATGATTACTAATTAAATCGGGTTTGATTTGTAGATGACAACAACAACCACAACGACAAGTACCAACAATCTCTCACTTCGCTCAATCCTCGAAAAGGACAAGTTGACTGGGTCAAACTTTCTCAATTTGGAGCACAATCTTCGCATTATGCTCAGGCATGAGAGAAAGTGATATGTCTTGGAAAGAGCAGTACCAAATTTCCCTGCCGCGAATGCTAGAGCTGAAGCAAGGCAAGCTTATGATAAGCATGTCAGTGATGCACTCGATGTGAGCTATTTGATGCTCACAACAATGAGTCCAGATTTACAAGCGGGACTTATGGATGTGCCTGCATTTGAGATGATCCAGCAACTTAGGGATTCATTTCAAGAGCAAGCTCGCACTGAGAGGTTCGACATCAATCGAGCCTTCAACTCTTGCAAGATGGTCAAAGGAACACCGGTGAGTGCCCACGTCATGAAAATGAAAGGGCACATGGATCACCTGGCTAGACTTGGTCACCCCATACCGTTGCAAATGGCAACAAACACTATACTCAATTCGTTGTCTGATGACTACAAGCCTTTTGTAGTCAACTACAATATGCATAATATGGAGAAATCCATTGCTGAGCTACATTCCATGCTCAAGACAGCTGAATTGAGTTTGGGGACTAAGTCTAAGGATGTTCTAATGATCGGTAATAGCAGTGGTGGTGGCAAGAAGAGAAAAGGGCATGGTGGTAAAGGAAAGGGTAAAACCAATCCTAGCCAAGGAGTGCCAAATGGTAAAGGTGTCAAACATAAGGTCAAGAAGGTAAAGCCTAACACAACGAGGACCGAGAATCTGTGCTTCAAATGTGGTGAGGCTGGGCATTGGAAAAGAAATTGTCCAAAGGGTGCAAGTGGTGGTGGAGGAAACGCAAGTTCCTCAGGTAACACAACCACACTTCTTAATCATTTTCAAGATACTTGTAACGTACATTACGAGTAATCTAACTTTTGCAATCGTTTATTGCAGGAGGAGATGAAAAGTGATGATGACCGACATGAGATGGAGATGATCTCACGAGCACCGAGATTTTATAATTCAGTATTTTTATGGATTCAG
The DNA here is from genome assembly GCA_963853835.1 of Calendula officinalis. NCBI lineage: Eukaryota > Viridiplantae > Streptophyta > Magnoliopsida > Asterales > Asteraceae > Calendula > Calendula officinalis. Next base: position 37,379,255 of record OY970831.1, read on the forward strand.
TAAAAACAATTTTTATTTTATTGTTTGAATAATCGTTTTATTTTTATGTTAAAATAAAGTTTTTGGTTTTAATAAATTCGAATCCATGGTTGAATTATATTGTGTGCATGTGTGATAATTACGCTAGTCAAGTTTCATGACTAGATTGTAAGTCAAGTTTTTGATTTACTTTATATTTCATGTTTTATATTTGTTTGATTGTTGTATGAATGAGTGATGTCTTAGATAGCTCAAGGTACTTAGATACTAGTAGTTGGAAGTTTTTCTAATACAAGTATTTAAGAGTTTTTATGGAAAGCATAAAGTTCAAAGTACATTGAACTTATTTAAAACATCTTAAGTAATGGTTACTTATGATAGTACGTTTTAAATATTAGTATTAATATAGTATGATTATATTGGATATAATCAAGGTAGACTTTAAAGAGTGTTATTACAAGTCTTTAATACTTGTGATAAAGGAATTTAATGAAGTCATGAATCCCTAATGGGAATAATTGGATATTCATAAAATCCAAGTGAAATGACTTAGACATTAAATGAACTCTTAAAAGAAACAAACTATATTAAAGTATTTAAGAAACTAAACGTATTATTGTAAGTCTTTTATACTTGTAATAAATACAATATTTAATCAAGTCATAATTCCCTAATAGGAATAATGGATATTTGAGAAATCCAAGAAATGACTTTGGCAATAAATAAGAATCTTAAAAGATACTAATACACTTAAGAATTGGAAGTATCGTTTCAAGTGTCTTGTACTTGTGAGATACAGTAGTCAATGAAAGTCATGATTCCCTTATCAGGAATATTGGATATTCGCAAATCCAAAGGATGACTTTGATAATTGATTAATTCTTAAAGGGTTAAACTATAAGTTTTGACTATGTCAAAAGTAGTAGTTTAAGTAATGCTTATTTCTATAAAATTTAGTGGGAGCTATAACAAACGTATTCATTAGAGGTAGTAGTGAATATAGTAAAGTTGGTTAGGACATTAACAACAAGGAATTACCAAGTCGTTAGCCAAAGAGTTAAGAGAAATAAATGATCATTGATTAGATTATTGCAAACCTAATAGCGTGATCACAAGTCTTGTGATTAATTATTGCATATCTAATAGGATGTTCACATTCCAGTGAACAAGTTAATCATTTAAGGAAATTTTTTTAACTAGTAAGAGTATCTACAAATCAAGTAGCTAAAAGAGATTTAGTTACAAGGCAAGTTTTATAGATTTAAGAAACTAAAGGAGTAATTTTCCAATCCTCCTATGTTTACCGAATCATATAAAAAGGCAAGACTATAATATGTTCTAAATGTTGCATGAACAATATCTAGCAAAGACAAAAGTAATAGTATTCGTAAATACTCGTCTTGTGTCTTTAGTTTAATAGAAATGACTAATTGTAATTAGTGATAAAAGTTGCAATTAAGGAGTCATTGAGCAATCAACACAAACGCAAAGAATAAGTAATGATCTAGTAATAATTCAGTATCTATGTCCAGTGAGGAATAATACATGAGTTAGTATCATTGTTATTCGGAATTTGTATGTTTTACAATATCCATGAATAAAAGTTTATTTATTCAAAAAGCTATAAATCCGTGACTACTCGTCTTGGTGGGAACCTCGATGGGACGTTAACGTCATCGCGGTATTTGGTGGTAGATTCGAAGTTCTTCGAAGATAGCTACACAAGTTTTTGTGTAAACCAAATATCGGTGATATTCTGTTGGAGCTCGACGAATATTGGATTGACCACCGTGATAATACTTCGTGGTTGAAAAGTTCAAAAGTATTATTCACTAGGATAGTCCTTAAGCCTGAGATATTTGGTTTAAGATACAATGACTAATGTACTTTGGTTCGTCTTAGACAAATCTGAAATATGGTTGTCATACGAGGCCTTACTGGGTACAGAGGGAGTTGTATTTTAAATCGAAATATAACAAGATGGTAATTGGACCTCCTTTTTAAGAGAGATATTTATAGGTTCTTTGACATGATGATAACTGGAAAGTGCATGGCCATGCCCAAATGAACTGATTTGTTCTTTGTCATTTATCACAACAGTTTGAATCCAGAAGTCATGAAATGATTTCGAATACAGGAGTTGATAATCTCTACCATGCTCGTATTCGTTATCACAAATATCGTACTGCAAGGGATGAACCTAACATAGTTGCCCAAGAAGTAGAGACAGAGTGTCCTTTACTAGGAGACGCCATTAAAGAGTTTTTTCAAAACTATACCTGGGTTACATAAGCTGTTTTTATGGGGTTGGTTACCTACATGCCCATCTAGAAGGCCACTGTAGCTCGTGTCATTGAGATAAAGGTTACGAACTTGCACAAGTGGGAGTCTGAAGGATTTATGTGCACAGTTAGTCAACCTGTGATGATACATTCATGCCTACGAAACACTTAAGGGTCACACCGGTGAGTGCATGTAATGCGAGCAAGATAAGCAATGATACTACGAAGAGGAATGATTCATAATAGTCATTATGAATCAGTTAAGTATTAAGTGAAGTTTAACTTATTACTAGATTAGTTTAACTAACTAATTAATACAAGTAGTTGTACATTTACAAGTCGAGTAAATATACAATGTGTTAATTAAAGATTATCCATGATATGATTTAAAGCTATTAAATCATATAGTAATTGGATAATATTGTTGTATAAATTATATAAAGGTTATTATATAATTAATTATTAAAAGTATAAATACAAGTATAAATATTTCGTGTATATGGGTACCGAAATATATTAGTGTATTAATAATAGACATTTAATAATTAAGTGCAACAATAATAAACTAGTTAAACTATAAGGGGTGGAAGTGTTAAAAGGAAGTTTAATTAAAGATCTAATATAATTAAACTAGAAGGTCCTAAGCGCAACTTATTTATCTATAAATACGAGATAGCATGGCCCGTGCGATGCACGGGCTTCGTTCAAAATAATTAGTTATTTTGAGTGCATATCGTGTATAATTTACTGGTATCACCTGAAAAGTACGAAAAACATGATCGGTTACATGTTTACTTTGATTGCGGGTATTCTACTAAATGAGCGAAGCTATTCCTTATGTATATTGATGTTTAGGGTTTGTTTTTCTTTATTGAGTCATATGGACTGTGTATGTTAATTGCAATTATTTCTTTATCTTGAAATAATTTTCGTATGCGTAAGTAGGCATGTGCAAACTGGACCGAGAACAACCCGGGATCGCAGAACCGGATCCGACCGAACCGAGCTCCATCAGTTCGGTTCTCGGTTCTAATTTTTTAAAAAAATCAGTTCTCGGTTCCAAACGGTTCGGTTCCGAGCGGTCCGATTCAGTCGAAAACCGAGAAAAAACTGAAAAGAGTCTAAGAAATTGCCTCGGTTCCCGGTTTAGTTCGGTTCCGACTAATTCTTGGTCCGGTTCGGTTCTGAGCATCATTTGTTCGGTCCTCGGTCCGTCCAAAACCATTTTTTCGTTCAGTATGGTTTAATAAATCATTTATAACAAAAACTTAATTTTTTAACATATAATTCAATACAACATAAACCTGTGAAACTCAATTTTTTCAGACTATATATATATATATATATATATATATATATATATATATATATAGGGTCCGGATCCGGTGAGGACTCTTTTCCCGGTGAGGACTGCGAGGACTCCAAAAAAAACACTAAAAATGATCCAAAACAAATTTTTTTCAAAAAAATTTCTTTTTTAAATATCTAAATCGCAGCCTATAAGATCCAAAAAAAAAAGTTTTTCAAAAATGATCCAACAAAAATATGGATCATAATAATGATCCACAAAAAAAATATGGATCATTGTTATGATCCGTAAAAAAAAGTGGATTATAATTTTTTTTCGAAATATTTTTTTTGGTCAAATGTAGTAATAATCATGGTGAGTTATATATATATTTTTCGGAATTTTTTGAAATTTTTATGAGGTGTTCTCGCGAATCCTCACCGTTTTTTGAGTCCTCACAGGATCCCACTTATATATATATATATATATATATATATATATATATATATATATATATATATATATATATATATATATATATATATATATATATATATAGATGTTAAGATATCAATAAATTATATAAATCAATTAAATAAATTAATAGCGAGGAGAAAGAACAAAATCGCTAAATTTCATTGTTGTTTACTTCACTTGTTAGATGATTCTTTTGGATGGACATTTAGAGATTATGCTACATGAAAATAAGTATTTATAGATTTTAATGTGTGAGATTCATAAAAAACTTGAAAAATCTCTTATTTATTGAACTTATTATTATTACAAGTATTTATATTTATTACAAAATTATTGGTCTTACAATTTAATGAGTTGATCTTAATGTGTGAGCTTCATACAAACTTGAAAAGTCTCTTATTTATTGAACTTATTATTATTATTATAATTATTTATATTTATTACAAAACTATTCGTCTTACAATTTAATGGGTTTACTTTTAAAATTGAGTTTATATAATATTATTATTAATATTAAATACATGATATTAATTACAACTTCAAAACTGTAACTCAATTTATATATATATATATATATATATATATATATATATATATATATATATATAGATAGATTATTATTATAATTATTTATATTTATTACAAACTATTGGTCTTACAATTTAATGAGTTAATCTTAATGTGTGAGATATATATAGAAGTGGGATCCTGTGAGGACTCAAAAAACGGTGAGGACTCGCGAGAACAACTCATAAAAATTTTAAAAAAATCCGAAAAAAATATATATAACTCACCATGATTATTACTACATTTGACACAAAAAAAATTTCGAAAAAAAATTATGATCCACTTTTTTTTGCGGTTCATAACAATGATCCATATTTTTTTTGTGGATCATTATTATGATCCATATTTTTTTTTGGATCATTTTTGAAAAACTCTTTTTTTTGGATCTTATAGGCTGCGATTTAGATATTTAAAAAAGAAATATTTTTGAAAAAAGTTTGTTTTTGATTATTTTTAGTGTTTTTTTTGGAGTCCTCGCAGTACTCACCGGGAATAGAGTCCTCACCGGATCCGGACCCTATATAGAGAGAGAGAGTGGGATCCTGTGAGCACTCAAAAAACGGTGAGAACTCGTGATGACACCTCATAAAAATTTCAAAACATTCCGAAAAAAATATATATAACTCACCATGATAATTAGTACATTTGACAAAAAAAAATTTGAAAAAAAAATTATGATCCACTTTTTTTTACGGATCATAACAATGATCCATATAATTTTTTGGATCATTATTATGATCCATATTTTTTTTTTTGGATCATTTTTGAAAAACTTTTTTTTTGGATCTTATAGGCTGCGATTTAGATATTTAAAAAAGAAATTTTTTTGAAAAAAGTTTGTTTTGGATCATTTTTAATGTTTTTTTTGAGTCCTCAACGGGAAAAGGGTCCTAACCGGATCCGGACCCTATATATATATATATATATATATATATATATATAGGGTCCGGATCCGGTGAGGACTCCAAAAAAAACTCTAAAAATGATTCAAAACAAACTTTTTTCAAAAAATTTCTTTTTTAAATATCAAATTCGCAGCCTATAAGATCCAAAAAAATAAATAAAGAATTTCAAAAATGATCCAAAAAAAATAAAATGGATCATGATAATGATCCACAAAAAAATATGGATCATTATTATGATCCACAAAAAAAAGTGGATCATAATTGTTTTTTTAATTTTTTTTTTGTCAAATGTAGTAATAATCATGGGGAGTCATATATATTTTTTTCGGAATTTTTTGAAATTTTTTTGAGGTGTCCTCGCGAGTCCTTACCGTTTTTGGAGTCCTCACCGGATCACACTTCTATATATATATATATATATATATATATATATATATATATATATATATATATATATATATATATATATATATATATATATATATAAATTGAGTTCCAGTTTTGAAGTTGTAATTAATATCATGTATTTAATATTAATTGAGTTCTAGTTAGTGGAAAAGTGACGTGACAAAAGTAATAAGCTATTGTGAGATTATCCATGAGAGATGCTTGTGATAAATATAATATATATATTAAGTTGTTCTACAAAAAACCGAACTCATCACAAGCCTCCAACCGATGGAACAGTGCCGTCTCTTGGAGAGAGAATCTTACATTTGATTGTTGAGCGACGAGGAAAAAAGGATTTAAGTGGGGCCCACAACGTATTTTAATATGGTAGTGTGTGTGTATAATTATAATGATGATCCAAAAAACTAAATAAAATGAGTATTGAGTATCGATTGACGTTATGGATGAAAGTTCTCTAAACGATACTTTTGTTTATATAACAAAATTTAAACCTAAAGATAATTTTCGTTATTTGTCATGGTCTTTTTCTTTTACAAAAATTGACATAAATGACACAAAACACATTGTTGTCTAACCTATATTAAAGTTTTAATAGATGAGCGACATCAATAAAAAAAAGTCGAATATTATAGGTTGTTTTCACATACCAAACTTTACGGTTACACGTGTTGCAAAACTCGGTTAGCAGCACCTACTCAGTCGACCACCGACGCTGATTAATCTGTTCGCTGTTACAATAAATTATAAAGGAAATTATTTTTTTAAATAAATATTAGCAAACTCTTACAAAATCATACAAACTATAAAAATTAACATCTTCCATCCCTAATAGATGGAAATGCTAATTGTACTATTGTTAGCCGATGATATCTTGCATATTATTCTGTATCTTCCAATCAATCATAATTAACTGATAGATATAAATATTAGCTATGTCAAGTTGCCAACTACCACCATAAAGAGGGGATGCTTTTCATGGAAGTTCTGTGCCACTGAGTCAATCTTCAATTAGCATTTCCATCTATTAAATATATAATTTGAATTTTACTTTTATTTCCTTGTCAACAGTATTTTCCTAACATAATTGTATATATATGGTAATAGTAATAGTAATAGTAATACTAATAGTAATAGTAATAATAATATGCATTTAATGTAATTAGTGAATGTGAAAGTTAATCAACATACCACAATAGTATATATATATATATATATAGTAATATGCATTTAATGCAATTAGAGAATGTGAAAGTTAATCAACATATTCATGCGTGTATAAAGAGAAAAACTATGAAGTGAAATCATAGCTTACATTTTGCATCATGAATTTCACAATTAAACATTGTTTTCTTGTTATTGCAGCACTCAACGTATTGGTCTTAATACGAGGTGCTGATGTTTCTTCTAAAGCCATTAGTCGTAAAGGACTCTTTACTCATTTTCATGTGTACATCACAAATTCAAATGTAGATAACTTGATGGCTCATTGTTGGTCTAGCGAAGATGATCTTGGAAATAAGCATTTAGTGCCTAATCAATATTTTGATTGGGGATTTCATCAGAACTTCTTCCGGTCAACAAAATTTCTTTGCACTTTTCGTTCGGTGACATCTGATTACAAAGAGTTAAAAAATATCACTATGTATGTTTTTACGGACAATCTATCAAAGTGTTGTTCGATCGATGGCGGTAATTGTTACTGGTTAGTAAAAAATGATGGCTTTTATATTTCTGCAAATAATAAGCCGTTTCCAGATGGTTGGACATTAAAAGATAAATGGTGAAATATGTGTGGTTGTGATTTTGTTTGATGAATATTAATATATTTATCTTTAGTCCTAATTTATTTCCTTGTATTATTTAGTAGCATGTCTAGTTTTATAAACTTGAATAATACAATAACTAACTCATGATATAGCTTTACAAATGTCACACCCCGCCAAAACTGGTTTTACGGAAGAGCGGGCATGCGACTTACATGATAATCATAACAATCGATCAATAGTATAACATAACATTAAAAATGGATTACCATTTGTTAAATGTCTACAAATCCAACGTAACTTGTTTATGCCATTAGTTTTAGATAAAACGTCTTAAAAACTTCAAGTTGACATTTTAGACTCCGTGTCTAGATAAAAATATAACTCTTTCCAGAAGTAGTAATCCGATTCCTGCAAATGCCATGCAAACACTTCAACTAAAGTACCTGAGAAAGCATATTAGAAAAAGTATCAACACAAAGGTTGGTGAATTCACATCTTTTATGACTCTATAAATCCTTGATTTTCAACAAAATATTTATTGTATGATATTTGTAGTAAAATAACCTTTAAATACCATTTCAAAACTATAACAAAATTTGCACATGCTCAGTGCTCACACTCCTTTATAAATTGTTTTAACTCTATAAAACACAATTTGGACATGATAGGTGCGCGTAAAACCATTTCAATATGATTGGAAAAATTTAGTAAATCATTTAGTACGAATCCATGTACGTTCAAGTTCACATGTTTCAAACACGTGAAACGTAATTGAATAAATATAATGCGTAATCCTAATAAGCTAGCAAGGTATACAAGTTAAAGTATAAGTTCATGAGCCTGTAATCAAACCTAAATCTACATTTGCCTAAGCATGTCGAATCCACGAAGTTTTAATAGAATATATATCTCATATGTTACACGTTTAGAGCGACTAGCCATGAGCGGGGGATCAATCCCGAATAGTGCTACTCATATATTCGTTGGCTAACTATAGTTGATGATTACAGTAATGTTTACGATCTAAGCGATCTCAAATTGGGTTCCAATCAACTCATGATTATATAAAGATTATTGTCGCAAAATATAGTTTTTCATACAAGTGTTCGTTAAGACCTTTTTTTGAAAAATACTTGTTTTCGTATGTCGTTTCAATAACCGATTATCTCGAAAGGATTGTTTATCAAAGTTTTAGCAAAAACTAATTGTACCAAAATATTGTTCATAAATGATTTTGAAAAGACTAGTTGTATCAAAATATTGTTTAAGAATGACTCAACACAATTATGTAACATCCAAAAAATCAGTGAAAATTTAAAATTTTTTAATCAATAAAATATTACATTTTTCCTCAAAAGTATAAGTAACTCAAAGGTCCCAACTCATAAATAAAAATATAAACCGTCTCGTGGTTTAAATGCGGAATAATTAAAGGTTTTAAAAAACAAAACATGTTTGACTCGAAATAATGTTTTAATCCAAATCCATAAATATAAAAAATAGAAATGCAGCTCATCAACCATTGACCTTCTCTTTGCCCTTGGTAGTACCTGCAAAATGGGAGGGAATGTTTGGGGTCAGCCACCGCTGAGTGAATAATCAACACAATAAGCATACACATACAAATAATCCACACCACATAAGTGATCCCTAAAGACTCTACTCAATTCTCGATTATTAGACCTTTTATTAAATTTCAATTGGTTCGCCAATGCCGTGAAGATCCCAACGCCCACCAGCGCCTCGCCGCAACACCCCCTCCAACACCCACCAGTGTCCCGCAGTACCACGCTGACAGTCGTGAATTGTACTTGGCTTACTCTGGGAAGAGTTGACTATCCTCATGAATCTCAAATATAGTTAGTTAGTTTTATTAACGTGTTGACCCATTACAACATGTACTCTTATAAAACTAACAGCTCAAGCTCAAGTATATCATCTCATAGATATATAACCACATAGCACAACCCAAGTGCATAACAACTCATAATCAAAACTCAAGTACACAGATCATTCACATAACGATATGATACTTAGATCGGTTACTCAGTATCCATATCTCAGTTCAGAGAACGAGTAAAATAATTAACACATAGCACATCAACGAATAACAAGCTCATCTCAAAGCAATAGCAATTCATGACATATAGCACATAATAATGAAGTGCATGTAAATGCAAGTTTATAGTGAGATCACCCACCTCGAATAGACGTATGCTCCTAAGTGATCCTCGGCATGAAGGTGAGTGTCTACTCAACATAGCACAATGAAGCTTGGGTTAGGATTAGACTCAAAGTATTTTCGGCAGAAACTTAACAGCACTCAGTACTCTTACGGGAATGGCCATAACTCTCAACCCGCTCACTAGATTTTATTCAAATTTTTACAGTAGCTAAAGGACTCAAAGGTCTACAATTCATCGGAAGACCCAGGAACTCGAATCCGGACAGAAGGGTCTCAAAATAGACTCACAAGATAGAAAAAATGGAACTGAAAACTCTGATGCGACAGTTTACTAAAACAATGATAACTTTTAAACGATAAATCAAGTTGACGAGCCGTCTGCGGCATCCGAAAACCCTAAAACACCATCTTGGAATCTGCATCCCATCTATATCGTTACGAACATTCAAAACAAAGTTCGGGTATTAGATGGTACGATAGTTTCGTACTCTTCGTGGGTTAAGCTTTTCAAGCTACATACTAGAGGATACAAAGTGCTAGATCACATCGACGGTACACCGGCCCCTGCCGCAACCGATGACAAATATGATACATGGTCCGAGATCGACGCTATCGTTCTACAATGGATCTATGGAACTTTGTCAAACGATCTCTTGGCCCGTGTACTAGACGCCGATGCGTCGACTCATGTAACACCCTGAAATTTTAATAATTAAATAATATTAATTTAATCATGGAATTTACATTTAAAATGAATAATAATTAAATTAATTATAAATAAATTAGTCGGTTCGCATTATTTATACGACCTATAAATAGACGGTTCACTTTTATTAGACTTTTAAATATTAGATGTTTACTAGGTTAAAACCCGCGCGATGCGGCGGGCTGCGAACTATATATTCCTGGTGATTATAAGTACAATGGTTACATCTTTTTATAACGAATACAGTACATAAGCATGAAAACAATGTATAAAGTAGAGGTAACACGATAAACCTAATTAAGTATAAAATATAGGGAAGAAATATCAGTTTTGGAAATACTTAATCATATTATAATTGATTCAAAAGTACCCTTCCAATTGTCTATCTTGGCAAATTGAAGTATTATTACGACACGATCGGTTGGTTGTATGACACGAAATAGGTTTTTATTTATATAGATAATAATTGCAACGAACTCTTTCTTTTTTATTTCGATTGGCAGCTTGTGCTTGCTCCTGTCTTCATTGGCTGAATTAAGACTTTCAACGACGCAAATTTCTCCGATTACATCTCGAAAAAGTTTAATCAATCAGTAGTGGTATGTGTTAATTTAACATAGAATCCCTACATACTAAAATGGATTAAATTTTACCAATTGACTTTGAGGCTAGTAATGAGTTATTCAAAATGTTCTCGTATGTAGCAAACTCAAAACCATGTAATGGACCAGACCAGTCAGCTCATTCTTTAACCGTTATGCTTGATTGAAATGAAAGCTTTATATTCATGCCAGTAAATGTAAAACTTGACTTGGCCTCCCACAACTTACCTCCTCTGATATAGTAAACACCATATTTCTTCAATATTTTCTCAAATCTACTCATCAATTTAACGTAAATAGAAGCTTGAATCTTGCCTCCCTACAAAAATGGAGGTTGCAATGATGTTAATTAATAGTTAAATTAGTAAAAATAATATTTATACGTATTGATCATTTATCGAATATTATTAAGTGTAATACCTCCTCGTCAATTAACAGCATCTCAAGTAATATTATCTCATTATTATTGTTGAAGTTCGTGTGGGCCACATTCATAGAACCCTGACCTTGAAGTGAATTCTGTCCTTGAAATCCTGAATATTTCTTATAAAGTGCAATCCGATTGTTGACATGTTAAGAATACCTTACATAAAAAGATTATAATTTATGAATGTCATACACAATTGCAATAAAATTTGCATCAAAAGTTTAAGAATTGAAAAAAAACAGAGTAGTGGGTGATAACTAATACCGTTGTTTATAATTGTTTGTAGAGTTTTGATGAAAACGGTGACGGGTGATGGTAGCTGGTATGTGTTTCGTATGGTGAATTCAAAAATTAAATGGTTGAGTCGTCTATTTTATATAGAATGGAGGTAATAACTATTCCAAATTAACACATGGAATGAATATTAATGCCAACATTTAATGGTCAGTTATAAAATGAATTCAATAAAAACGTATATATAATTGTGGTTTGAATTACAATTAATCCATATAATTAATTTGTCCTCTTTCATATAAAAACGTATATATATATATATATATATATATATATATATATATATATATATATATATATATATATATATATATATATATTATACTCAGCACATCAACAAAAACAATTCAATGGTTTCAAAATCCGAACGGACCAGCGTTTTAATGATCAGTTAGTAAATTAAAACAATTAAAACGTATATTTAATAGGGGTATTAAAAGTATATTTAATTTGAAAAGACACCCCTTTAATTTTGGACTAATAGCATTGACCGGTTGTTTTCTTACAATTTTGTATAAATTAGGGATGGAATAAAAGCACTAATTTAGGACGTCATATTAATTTGACAATTAATATGAAGAGATACTCCTTTACAACTCACCATTAAAAAGTAATTGAAATATATTTAATTCTCATTTTCATTTAATTGTCATCAAGTTGGACGGTTACTATCTTACTTTTGAATGCGTAAATAAGAACAAGAATAAATTTGTGAAGATATTTAATTCTATCAAGGAGACTTTATGTTATAATAATGATTCCGTGTGAATGCGTATATAAGAACTTGTAATCCCGGAAACGAAAGGTTACCATAATAAAGAGGTAATGACCATTTATGATGGTTATCAATTTAGATAGTATAACCAAAAGAGTTTTTGAAATACTATATTAGTTTACCTTTATATATTATCTTGATTGAAATAATAACATAGTTTAGGCATGTACAAATTGGATGAGAGCTGACCGAAACCAGCAGATCGAACCACACTAAATCATAATATACTAGTTAGTTATCTATTTCACCATTTGGCGTTATAAAAGTACTTGAAATGACTCAATATTTATCAAATGATAATGAATTGAAGTTAACAAACAAAATTTAAAAACATTAGGTACATTATGATTTATGACTGCTTATATATATATACAATCTTTTTATGTTTTAAATGCAACAACGTAAATTTACACATCTTAACATTGCTAATAGATTTTGCATACAAATACAAAAAACAGATACTTTATAAAAAATTTATAATGCTTACTGATGTATGCTACGTAAATGAGGAGAATATCCGCCCCAAATATTGTCTGTCGCCAAAAGATTTTTGAATTAATCCTCAACCCCACTTGAAAGCATAGGGATAAGGTGTTTCGGTTATGTTACCAAATATTGGATGTGGTGTAGTGGTAAGGTTTATATATGTGTTGGTGGAGGTGCCAAGTTCGAAACTCGTTCACAACTTTTTTTTTTTCTCAATTTTGTTGTGGGTTTAAGACCTTCCACAAATGGAAGGCCTAGTTTAACACCTACTATTATTAGAAATTATTCCCTCATTATATATTAGAGATAGAGATAATAAATTATATGTCTCGTGAGTTTTAGACGCGTTAATTATTAGATGTTTTAATTATTTAGTCACTTTACGATTAATTAGACGATATTTAGTCGCGTGGGCGCGTCGGGTTTTAACCCGGTTCAATGATTGAGAATTGAGTTGTGCTTTATTGAGTTGGGCCGACCAAAGGTCAAACCTCGGGCTTTCAAGTGGCGGGCTTGTTGATTTAATGATATAATCCTTAAACCCTTAATCCCTAATTACGGTATTCGGCCGTCTAAAAAAAAAGAAGAACCAAAAAATCGTACTCTGCCTTCTTTTGCGTCGATCAGGCAGGAAATCTGGCCAAGGAAGGAGAAAAATGTTGGATTCTTTTGGGAGGTGCTTATAATTAAATCACAAATGAACGACCAATCAAGTGGCATAAATATTTATGGGTGTCAGCAACCTCTTGATTGATAAGTGTTGTGCTGGAAGTATTTTAGTTTAGAGATTGGTGGTTAGTGTCCATTACTGTTTTGGGTGTTTTCATTGGCCGACTTCAAAATTCCCAGCCACATAAAATGAAATTACAACTTCTCCTTTTTGTCCATCGATCGAGTTTCAGCTGAGCGAAAGAACCGTCGAGTTGGTGGTGTTGATCTTTCTCCTCTTATCCCTTATTATCGTAGTGGTTCGTATGGTATAATCTCTAACCCTATTATTTGATGTTTTTGATTGTTTGTTTATACCATTTCTTTTATTAATATAGTTACGTTTTTATTGAAATAATTAAAAATATTGGATTGAGTAATCTTAATATGAGTGTTATTTTTGCTAAGAATGTTTTTGATTCAACCGTTTTCCTTGTTTTATTAACCGTTGTTGTCCCGTTTAGCTAAACTATTCTAGAATTTGTTGTTGATCATTCTGATGGGAACTTGTAAACCGGGCAGCCGAGTCCGAGCCTCGGATTGTCTCGGTGGTTTGGGTATTTTATCGCTTTTATAAAACCGGGAAATTATCACCGAAGTGGAAACCGAGAACCCTACTTCGGTTTCCCAATCGAGAAACTTTTTACAACCAAGTTTTGAGAATCAATTATATTTTGAGAAAATGAGATTTTTAAGCTGTTGGGTATCAAATTTTAAGTTTCGGGTTTTCGGGAACGGGTCGGGTTTGTTAAATCGGGTTTTATGTCAACACGTTTTTCTGGCAGATTCGGCCCTTCTGTTCTCAACTGTTTTTTACTGGTTTAAAATACGTTTTTGAATTTTTGGCTCCCGCTGGTGCCTAGTATTCTGAGTCAGGTATCCGTAGCCGCAAACCGCTAGTCAATACGACTTACGGTTTAAAAGTTATACCGGTTTTAATCTGCTGCTGTTAGGAATTTGATTGGTACAACAAGTCTGTCTTGTGAGTCTGTTTTGAGCCCTTTCTGTCCCGTTTCAAGTTCCCAGGTCTTCTGATGAATTGTAGTCCTCTGAGTTTTCTAGCTACTGTAAAAATTTGGGAATTTTTTACAATATGGTTTAGGAGTTATGGCTTTTCCCGTGAGAATGACGGGTGCTGTCAATTTTATAAAAACAAGCTTTCGGGTCAAGGTTTAATTCGGGATTTCTTTACATGTTTTAGGACTTTCTAAGAGATAACCTGGTGTGCTTTCGACTGTTAGAGATGTAACGACCGGAATTTTTATATTCGTGTTTTTATTATTTAATCAGGATTTTTACGAATTAAGTTATCTATATTAGAATACGGTTACCGTTATGTTATGTTGAGTGTTTGAATGTTTAAAACTTGTGTTAATGGAAAATGGGTCAAGAGTTGGGGTTATATCAAGTTGGATAAACAATGTATAACTGGAGCAGGGAGATCGCGACGCGATCTCCAAATTCGCGACGCGAATTGTGTAGTGGTCTAACAGCGACCCGAAATAGCGAAGTCTTTATAACGCGATTTTGAGATAGCGTCAAGGATAGCGACGGGATAGCGTCGCTAATGATAACGCGATTTATCGCGGGAGGGTAATTCGTGACGCGAATTTCTAGATCGCGTCGCGGTCTCGTCCTGGGCTGTATAAAACGTGGAAATCAGGGTTTTAGCTCATTCATCACCCCTAAAACCCTAGCAGCCATTTTTAAAGAGAGAAGTGACGATTTTTGAAGTCTAGAGCTCAAATCTTCATCATCTTTGAAGATTTAAACACCAAAGGTAAGGATTATTGATTCCTATCATATTCTATCTTGATTTCAAGCTTTATTTGAGCATCAATGGTGGTTTGGGATGACCAACCATGTCATCTTTGGGGAAGATGACCAAACATGAGTGTAGAACACTCATTGTAAGCTTGTATCCATTGTGTACAAGTTGGATTTGGGATTTATGGATGGAAATCTTTAACTAGGGTTTGAGATTCCACCAAGTTTGATGAACTTGGTGGTTATGAAGGTTATTATGGTTTGATTAGTGATTAGTTATGGATAATAACTAGTTTTTGTAATGAAATTGATGTTAGGTCAAGAATACCTTGAGATTGGAAGTACTTCCTTGATTGGGAAGTAAGGATTTGTGTTGATTAACACAAGTAGTGGATAGCATTTACTAAGGTGAGTACATGTGATGTTTTCTGAGTACATAGCAAGGTTAATCTTTATGATTGGAAATGTTAAGAGTCTTTATTAGATAATTGATTTGATAAAGAAATGATTAACTGGTATACACATGAATTGAACTTTATTGAATTGATTTGACTACCACTAGTATGATGTGATTTATATCATGGAGCATTGGCTCAAGATTGTGAATTGTATGTGGTAGCTATGTAATCGGATCCTAGTTAACCCACACAAGTTGAGGGAGTTAGTGACTACTACTTGGGGCGGTACCACCCTGCGCAAGAGTAGTATGTCGAGAAATAGATAACCCGGAAAGCGGGGGAGTTTGAGATAACCCGGAAATCGGGGGAGCAAATAGATAACCCGGAAAACGAGGGAGTTTACCTAGATAACCCATATCGGGGGAGTTTGTTTCGGGGAGGCCCGTTACGTATGTGTTGGGCTTATGACAAGTCTTAGAGTATGTTTGACTACGTGCAATGTGATAATTATTTAATTATTATTTTATTGCAATTATTTCTAACCGAGTGTAAAACCCATGTTTCTCACGAGACAATTTTGTCTCACGTACTATATTTCATTTGACTATGTACTCAGGTTCGGGTGCTGAGGATTAGGCGGCCTGTAGTTAGCATTGGAAATGATTAGCTCGGTGTACTTATTTAATTCCATAGACTTTAGTTTTGATATTATTGTAACACCGGTTTTTGATATTTGTAATCCTTCCAAATGTTTTAGTTAAACCATGTTTTTGGATATTATGGATTTTTGGATGTTGGACTTACTTATTTAAAAGTTTAAATTGTTTTGAAAAAAAAATTGAGGTGTTACAACTTGGTATCAGAGCTTTAGTCTAAGTGAATTAGGTTGGTTTACCCACCCTAGACTTAGACTTTGCTTTTGGGACATTATGTTCTATAGGAAGTTAGGTTGACCTTTGAGAATTAGGGTTGACCATTAAGGGAATTATTTTAAATCGAGCTTTTCTTATATTTTATGTGACTATTTAGTCGAATAATTGGATTCTAATTGGTTGACATCTTATGTTAGTAAGATGGCTAGAACGAGAAGTGGTCGAGTCGTACTGGATGGGGAAGGGGATTCAAATGTGATTCCCAATGCGCCTCGAAATGGAAATGGTGGAGCCGCGTCCGGTATTGGAAATTATAACCCACCGGTAACAATAGAAGCTATTCAATCCATGCTCACCCACATGAGGGAGGTGATGCAACAAGATGTGAACCGGATCATAAATGAACGGTTGAACTTTGATTGTAACACCGCAAAATCGAACCATATATTTTTTTATTATTTTTTTTTAAAACGTATGCGGAAGCGATTAAAATATTATCTCCCAATTACTAGTAGTTTCAAAAGACATATATTAAAAGTTATTACAACACCTTAACTAAATTTAACTACAAAACGGTGTTACGTTTAAACCTTGGCTCGACCCGTTTACAAAATCACTACAAGGTCAAACTTCCCAAAAGCACAGCTACTACTTCCAAGCCTAACCACCTGAAATAGTCAACAAATGAGGATTAGCATAAAGCTAAGTGAGTTAGATCAAAATGTAATAAACTACATTAACCCACAAACGGTAACCACTACTTCCACAGTTTTAGTCAAGTAACCTAGAAGACCGGCGGTCCTGCCGAACCGAAACCATTGTTGGCCCACAAGGTTTTACCGGAAGCCCTAAGCTACTTGGCATAGTATTAAGTCCCCTTATACAACAAATGCAAAAGAAGTCTTAATACTATCACCAATAGCTAACGATGCCCAGCCCCTAACCACCAGCCTGTCCCCGAGTCTTAGTTCATGTGTACACATCCGCTTACTCCTAACTACCACCATCAATTAGGCATCAAAGAAGTAAACCACAGAAATCACAACAAAATTGTGCATCATATAAAGTTCGTGTCAACTAATACTGCCAGGTTAATGAAGGATTTCATTGATACTGATTGACCACTTGGGTCAACCTCCTAGTCACTTGGTTCGAATCCTACTGACCAAGAACATGAACTTGTTCTTGACCGGTTATAACCAACTAGCTGATTTAATCCCTAAATGCGGAACTGAGATTAAACCTAATCCTTAAACCCCAAAGGATTGGGATCTTGGAAATCTAGATTAGATTAACAATGGAAGAAACCTTGTAAGAAAAACTCGAACACACACACATGCTTGTGGTATTCGACGAACACCAAGAACCCTAGGGTTCTTGGGTTCGAATTCGGCCAAGAGGGAGAAGGGAGAAAAAGGTTTTCTCAAAAACATACCTTGTTGTTTGCTTAAGATAGATCCACTGATGATGAACAAATCGAGCGATCTTCTAGTTGATATAAGCAATGAACTTGATCTTCAAGAACTTGAAGAACACGAAGAACACGAAGAACGAAGAACACCAAGCTTGGTGTTCTTGGTGATGTTAGGCCGAAAGAGGGGAACAACGAGGGAGGGAATTCGTGTGATGTTGTAAGGGGTTTTAGGGTTACCCTAAGCCTCTTATTTATAGATAAATAAGTTGCCCTTAGGACCCTCTAGTTTAATTAATATTAGGTCTTTAATTAAACTTCCTTTTAACACTTCCACCCCTTATAGTTTAACTAGTTTATTATTATTTCACTTAACTATTAAATGTCTAGTATTAATACACTAATAATTCGGTACCCATATACACGAATTATATACTTGTATTTATACTTTTAATAATTAATTATATAATAACCTTTATATAATTTATACAATAATATTATCCAATTACTATATGATTTAATAGCTTTAAATCATATCATGGATAATCTATAATTAACACATTGTATATTTACTCAACTAGTAAATGTACAAATACTTGTATTAATTAGTTAGTTAAACTAATCTAGTAATAAGTTAAACTTAACTTAATACTTAACTGATTCATAATAACTATTATGAATCATTCCTCTTCGTAGTTACATTGCTTATCTTGCTCGTATTACATGCACTCACTGGTGTGACCCTTAAGTGTTTCGTAGGCATGGATGTATCATCATAGGTTGACTAACTGTGCACATAAATCCTTCAGACTCCCACTTGTGCAAGTTTGTAACCTTTGTCTTAATGATACGAGCTACAGTGGCCTTCTAGATGGGCATGTAGGTAACCAACCCCATAAAAACAGCTTACGTAACCCAGGTATAGTTTCTTGAAAAACTCTTTAATAGCGTCTCCTAGTAAATAACACTTTGTCTCTACTTCTTGGGCAACTATGTTAGGTTCATCCCTTGCAGCACGATATTTGTGATAACGAATACGAGCATGGTAGAAAATATCAACTCCTGTATTCGAAATCATTTAATGACTTCTTGATTCAAACTGTTGTGATAAACGACAAAGAACAAATAAGTTCGTTTGGGCATGACCATGCACTTTCCAGTTATCATCATGTCAAAGGACCTATAAATATCTCTCCTAAAAAGGAGGTGCAATTGCCATCTTGTTATATTTCAATTCAAAATACAAATTCCTTTGTACCCAGTAAAGCCTCGTATGACAACCATGTTTCGGAATTGTCTAAGACGAACCAAAGCACATTAGTCAATGTATCCCAAACCAAATACCTCAGGCTTAAGGACAATCCTAGTGAATAATACTTTTGAACTTTTCAACCACGAAGTATTATCACGGTGGTCAATCCAATATTCGTCGGGCTCCAACAGAATATCACCGATATTTAGTTTACACAAAACTTGTGTAGCTATCTTCGAAGAACTTCAAATCTACCACCAAATACCGCGATGACGTTAACGTCCCATCGAGGTTCCCACCAATACGAGTAGTCACGGATTTATATCTTTTTGAATAAATAAACTTTTATTCATGGATGTTTGTAAAACATACAAAGTCTGAATAACAATGATACTAACTCATGTATTATTCCTTACTGGACATAGATACTGAATTATTACTGGAGCATTACTTATTCTTTGCGTTTGTGTTGATTGCTTAATGACTCCTTAACTGTAACTTTTATCACTAATTACAATTAGTCATTTCTATTAAACTAAAGACATAAGACGAGTATTTACGAATACTATTACTTTTGTCTTTCCTAGATATTGTTCATGCAACATTTAGAACATATTCTAGTCTTGCCTTTTTATATGATTCGGTAAACATAGGAGGATTGGAAAATTACTCCTTCAGTTTCTTGAATCTTATAAAACTTGCCTTGTAACTAAAACTTTTTTAGCAACTTGATTTGTAGATATTCTTACTAGTAAAAGAAATTTCCTTAAATGATTAATCTTGTTCACTGGAATGTGAACATCCTATTAGATATGCAATAATTAATCACAAGACTTGTGATCACGCTATTAGGCTTGCAGTAATCTAATCAATGATCATATATTTCTCTTAACTCTTTGGCTAACGACTTGGTAAAACCTTGTTGTTAATGTCCTAACTAACTTTACTATATTCATTAGTACCTCTAGTGAATATGTTAGTCATAGCTCCCACTAAATTTTATGGAAAATAAGCATTACTTAAACTACTTCTTTTGACCTAGTCAAAACTTATAGTTTAACCCTTTAAGAATTAATCAATTATCAAAGTCATCATTTGGATTTGCGAATATCCAACATTCCTGATAAGGGAATCATGACTCTCATTGATTACTGTATCTAACAAGTATAAGACACTTGAAACGATACTTCCAATTCTTAAGTGTATTAGTATCTTTTAAGAATCTTATTTAATGCCAAAGTCATTTCTTGGATTTCTCAAATATCCATTATTCCTATTAGGGAATTATGACTTGATTAAATATTGTATTTATTACAAGTATAAAAGACTTGCAATAATACCTTTTAATTCTTAAATACTTTAATATATTTTTGTCCCTTTTAAGAGTTCATTTAATGTCTAAGTCATTTCACTTGGATTTTACGAATATCCAATTATTCCTATTAAGGAACTATGACCTCATTAAATTCCTTTATTACAAGTGTAAAAGACTTGTAATAATACTCTTTAAAGTTTATCTTGATTATATTCAATATAATCATACTATATTAATACTAACACCTTGAAACCTACTATCATAAGTAACCATTACTTAAGATGTTTCAACTAGGTTCAATAAATTTTGAACCTTATGCTTTTCATAAAATCTCTTAAATACTTTAGAAGAAAAAACTTCTAATTTCTAGTATCTAAGTATTGAGCTTCTAAAATATTATTTATTATACAACAATCAAACAATCATAAAACATGAAATATAAAGTAAATCAAAACTTGACTCACAACCTAGTCATAAAACCTTGACTAGTGTAATTATCACACATGCACACACATAATATAATTCAACCATGGATTCTTATTAAAACCAAAGAAAAACTTGTTTTAACATAAAATAAAAATTATCCAACAAAATGAAAAATTGTTTTTACTGAATCCATAAAATACTGAATTATAAAAATTTGGTGCTTGTGGGATCATCACCATCTCATGCTGGTCACCACTTTCCATCTCCTCCTGCAATAAACGATTGCAAAAGTTAGATTACTCGTAATGTACTTTACAAGTATCTTAAAAGTGATTAAGAAGTGTGGTTGTGTTACCTGAGGAACTTGCGTTTCCTCCACCACCACTTGCACCCTTTGGACACCACACTTGAAGCACCGATTCTCGGTCCTCGCTGTGTTAGGCTTAAACTTCTTGACCTTTTGTTTGACACTTTTACCATTTGGCACTCCTTGGTTATGATTGGTTTTACCCTTTCCTTTGCCACCATGCCCTTTTCTATTTTTGCCACCACCACTGCTATTACCGATCATTAGAACATCCTTAGACTTAGTCCCCAAACTCAATTCAGCTGTCTTGAGCATGGAATGTAGCTCAGCAATGGATTTCTCCATATTATGCATATTGTAGTTGACCACAAAAGGCTTGTAGTCATCAGACAATGAATTGAGTATAGTGTCTGTTGCCATTTGCAACGGTATGGGGTGACCAAGTCTAGCCAGGTGATCCATGTGCCCTTTCATTTTCATGACGTGGGAACTCACCGGCGTTCCTTTGACCATCTTGCAAGAGTTGAAGGCTCGATTGATGTCGAACCTCTCAGTGCGAGCTTGCTCTTGAAATGAGTCCCTAAGTTGCTGGATCATCTCAAATGTTGGCACATCCATAAGTCCCTCTTGTAAATCTGGACTCATGGTTGCGAGCATTAAACAGCTCACATCGAGCGCATCACTGACATGCTTATCATAAGCTTGCCTTGCTTCAGCTCTAGCATTAGCGGCATGGACATTAGGTACTGCTCTTTCCAAGACATACCACTTTCTCTCATGCCTAAACACAATGCGAAGATTGCGCTCTCCCAATTGAGAAAGTTTGACCCAATCAACTTGTCTTTTTCGAGGATTGAGCAAAGTGAGAGATTGTTGGTACTTGTCGTTGTGGTTGTTGCTGCCATCTACAAATCAAACCCAGTTTAATTAGTAATCATCAATAAACATTCTCTAAAATATATTATAAACCCATAATTAATATTTTAGTCCTAGGGTTCATATTTCACATTCTCGCCGCAAGGTTTGGGCACTTCCCGACGAGACATGCTATTTCTTGTAGGTAACATCCTTACCGATCGTATCAAGACTTGACACGATTCCTAGGGGTCGTAGAATCTTTAGACTTATAGCTTATTACAACTTTGTACAATCTAATTGTACATTTCTAAGTTAGTAATAAAGTCTAGTATGTTTATTCTACTCAAGTACTTTTTGGGCCGGGACTCCCGATTATCACCAAAGTAGATCAGACCATCTAAGACAGTGCGATGCTCTGCGCCGGGACTCCCGATTATCACAGAACCTTACGCTCCCTAACACTCGCTCGCAATGATATGAATCCATATCTAAGGTTCTTTATCCTTACAATATGAATATCGTTTAACAAGCGAGGTATTCCATTAGGTGGATAGTACTTAGATCTAAAATTTTCTTGGGTTTGTATAAGTCTTGAACTAAACTTAAACCTTATTCCAATCATAATCCTTGTTTAAAATGCGTGACTTGTGAATTCAAGAATTCAAGAATTCAACAAGACACCTTTTTAAATCTTAAGAACTTTTCTTAAAACTTAAAGTTTCAAGAATTTGCGTGTTTTATATGTATACCTAAAACGAGGTGTACAAGACGTATTACTAGGTTTTGTGAAAAACCTTATCTAGAATAAAACTTACTTGTTTTATCTTTCTTGAAAAACTTAAAACTTATGTTAAACTTTTAATTCTTTTACAATTCATAAACTTGAATCATAAATCTAGTTTAACACACCTAGTTTTTCATATGTTTAATAGTGAAATCAAACATTTGTTTTGACTTATTAGATTCGACCAAAACTTATGTCTCGACGACATATTTCTAAACGTTGTGATTTTCTTGTGTAGCTCCCACTAGCTACAACAACCATGATGGAACTTAAGCAAACACAATCACCGGTTTATACTTGGTGAAACTAATAACCTTATTATATAAAGACTATATATAATAATTCTTAGTTTGTTTAAATTTTTCTTACATTTAACTTGAACTAGTTAAACATAGGTTCTAAAGTTATCTTGTTATTTAACTTTGATAATTAATCTAGTATCTTACATGACTTGTAACATACTTATATTATACTTGTATAATTAACTGGTTATAATAACTTATAACTTTATACACCTTATAATACTAATATATAACTTTGTATATTTCTAGTTTATCATATAATCTCAACTTGTACAATTTCTAGTTATAATGAAATCATAACTTTGTACTTTCTAGTTTTAATTATATAATTAAATTATACAATAACTAGTTATATTATTATGTCTTTAAAGATCAAAATAACATTATTTTTTAATGTTCCATTTAATCTTGTATTTAATTTATATACATATATATTTCTTTTATAAAATAAACTTGTAACATTCTAATAAGAATATTACATCTAATTTATACGTGTGTATTTTAACTTGAAGTAATTAAAATACGTATAAACTATTTTACTTATTAAAATTTATTTTACCATTTAAATATTTAAAATTCGAAATATAATACATAAATAAATAAATACATCTTGTTAATTTCTAAAATTAACACTTCTTTTAGAATTCTCATTAATTTGTCTAACCCTAATCTTGTTTTTGATCAATCAAAACTAGGGTTTTGACTTTCTTGATCAAAGACATCATTTATCAAAAGATTAATTCTAATCAATCCTATTTAAACAATAAACTTTGTTTAAACTCTAGGATAGATTATAACCCTAATAGATTTATTTAAACTTTTTAATTTAAACCTTATATACAATAAACTTTGTCTAGATTTTTAGGTTTAAAGAACTTTTCCACCAATTAAACTAGGCTAGTTTTGTAACAACCCAAAAATCAGGGGAAATAAAAAAAAAATTAATAAAATAAAAATAACATTTTCCCAAAAGTACAAATAAACAAACGGTCCCATCTTATTAAAAATAAAAATAAACCGTCTCATGGTTTTTATATACGGAATAAATAACTAACTTTTTAAAAACATTTGACTCAAACTAAAATAATTGTTTTAAAAACATTTGACTCAAAATAAACGTTTGGAATCCAAATCCATAAAAGTTCATCGAGTAACATCTCATCCAATGCACTTGCTCTAGTACCTGCAAAATGGGGGGGGGGGGAGTGTTTGGGGTCAGCCACCAAAATATCAAAATAAACAAATAAATACAAACGACTCAAGTCAAATAAGTGATCCCTAAAGACCCTACTCAATTCTCAATTACTCAAATTTATTTCTCAGATTTTATTACTCGGATTTTAATTTATATAGCGCGCTAGTGTGACTTGAGCCGAGAGATCAACCTCGACCCGCCTCATACCATCTCAAGGCTCAACACCTGTACTCTTCGGTGTTGAGTCAAAACGTCTGGCACCAGTACTCTTCGGTGCCAAGACAAACATCTGACACCAGTGCTCTTCGGTGTCAAGTCAAGTATATTATGTTTAATGTTTTAACTCAAGAACTCAGAACTCAGATAACTCAGTAAACAGATAACTCATATCACAAGTAACTCAGATCACATGTAGCTCAGATAAATCGCACAATCAATACTCAAGCTCAATCAACAAGACAATTCATAACATATAACACATAATCATGAATCGAAAGTAAATACAAGTTTATAGTGAGATTACCCACCTCGAATAAACGTAAGCTCCTGAATATCCTTAGCATGGAAAAGCGTCTCTAATCAGGTCTTAGAAGGTCCTACAAATCACAAGGAAGCTCGGGTTAGGATTAGGCTCAAAGGTTGTTTCGGCAGAAACTAAACAGCATTCAGCACTTTCGCGGGAACGGCTATAACTCTCAAACCGCTCACTAGATTTTATTCAAATTTTTATGGTAGCTAAATGACTCAGAGGACTACAATTCGACAGAAGACCTCGGAATCTGAATCCAGAAAGAGAGGGCTCAAAACAGGCTCACAAGACAGAATAGTTGAATCGAAAAGTATTTTGCGATGATTTATTTAAACAGCGATAACTTTCAAACCGTAAATCAGATCAACGAGCCGTAGGCGGCATTGGAAAGAGGGCTCAGAAAACTAGAGACCTACGCAGGCCAAAAATCCAAAAACGTATTTTAAGTGTGGTGAAAACAGACGTAAACAGGACGAGCAGGTTCTGCCACAATTTCCATTTAATATTTAAATCCCGATTTGAATCCCGACATCACCCCGATTATTCCCGAGACACCCGATAGTCTCGAGACTCATTTAAACTTTAGAAATCTGTTTGCTTTATTTTTAGTCTTTTATTAGAAATCTGTTTCGCTTAGGAAACCAAGAACCTAAAGGTTCGGTTTCCGGGTTTTCGGTAGGTTAAAACGTTTAGACGTTCTCCCCAGCTTTTACCCAACCCTCCTTCATAACTCGACATCAATAAAATTCAGCGACAATAATTCGAAGTATAAAATGTTTAACTCAATTTAACTCGAGTTTCAACATATTTCAAAACCCAATTTTGAAGCAAAATCGAACGACCATAACTTTCCAACCAATGCACCGCAATGCACCGACTGACACCAAATTCGCACAGCATATACTATACATAAGACACTACAGACCGTCTGTAGAAAGTTCGGCCCGGTTCTGCCCGGAAGGCTTCCGAAACAGGCCTGCAACAGGCCATTTCGTGCAGTATTTCAGCACTGCGAACGTGCACTAAAACAATGATATCTCTCCACCCGAAGGTCCTATTGACAAGCGGTTTGCGGCCACGGAAAGTTAACTCAGAGAGCTAGAACTTTCAAGAAGATCGAGAAGTCATATTCCGGTTCTAACTTATCAGAAAACAGTCCCGAAACTGGCAGACAGAATGAACACCAAAAATCAGGAAAACTACCGAGGATTATGATCCGGCTTGATCAAACAGTCACAATTACACTCCTGCCGCTCGATTAGAAGTATAGAAATAAAACATTATGGAACTAAACCATTCATACAATGGATTGAACAAGGAACCAAATTAAGGAAAAGTTAAATCAAAGCAAGGACTCAAAGCAAGGGACTACCGATCAGAAGATTGCGGTTCTGAATTTGTTCGACCTCAAACCCACTCGGAATTCCCTGCTGCGACTCTCTCGGTGCTCAGCCTCCACACTTCGACCAAAACAGTTAGGGATGGAAAAGAATCATAAGTGAAACAAAAAGAGTAACAAACCGAAGGTACCTATCGTGAAAATATGGCTCGACCGTCCTCGATCGCCGATAGCTTCTGCTCGGACTCGGGCCTCGGCTACGGATTACAAACTCGACCAGGGAATTGAAGTCAAATGGAAACACAGCTGCTCGATCTCTCCCTCTTGTTTTCTGCTCAAGTTTGACGAATAGAAGGTGGGGTTTTGAGGGTGCGGCTGGTTTGAGGGGAAAAGAAAAGTGAGGGTTTAAGGTTTGATTTTTGGTATAAGTATATTGATTCTCCCGGGCCCACGCACCAAAAACACAATTGGGCTAATCCAAGCAGAAATCCAGCCTTCAATCTCGACATTGGACATCGGCCCTTGGCCAAGATGGCAGGGCCCTCCATGCTCACACATACGGGTTCTCAAGCATTATTACGAGGATCGGAATTAAAACATCTTTACGCACGTAAACAATACTCTAATTTCTTATAATCGGAACGTCACGAAGAAATTAATACTCGTAATTTATTATTTCGAATCAATATTAATTCAGTAACACTCTAGTTATTTATTTAAACGTCTCACATTTAATCATCTCAATTAATTGTACATATAAACACAAAATCTCAGTTAAACACTTAATCACATAGAAGAATTAATGAATAATGTAATTTAAATCAACAAAATTAATATTTAATTACTTTCAAATTCAAGACGTTACAAGTTTAACAAACTTGGTGTCTAAGAAACCCCTTGATCACGAAATCTTAAGAAAAGGAAAGAATTCTTTTTTGATCAATTAAACCAAATCTTGGTTTAACATACTTGATCCTAGATTTGGAAGATCAAACAATTAAGGAAAGAATCCTTTTGATCAAAAATTTTGACAATCTTGATCCTAGGGTTCTAGATTTTTCGAAATACACTAGGGTTAGGAAAAGAAGCCTTTTGATCAATTAAATTAAACTAGTTTAATGTTCTTGATCCTAGGGTTCTTTTCACCCTTACACGAAATTTCTAGGGTTTTTCTAGAATTCTTTTGACCAATTAAACTTAACTAGTTTAACATGCTTGGTCTTAGAGTTCTTACCCTATTTCGAAATTTAAGAAGGAGAAGAAGAAAAATTGGAACAAAAAAACTTAATAAAATTAAACAAACAAACTTTGTTAATCTAGTTTAGATCTCTAAACGTCGGTCTGATACCACTGAAGGATTTCATTGATACTGATTGACTACTTGGGTCAACCTCCTAGTCACTTGGTTCGAACCCTACTTACCAAGAACATGAACTTGTTCTTGACCGGTTAAAACCAACTAGCTGATTTAATCCCTAAATGCGGAACTGAGATTAAACCTAATCCTTAAACCCTAAAGGATTGGGATCTTGGAAATCTAGATTAGATTAACAATGGAAGAAATCTTGTACGAAAAACTCGAACACACACACATGCTTGTGGTATTCGAAGAACACCAAGAACCCTAGGGTTCTTGGGTTCGAATTCGGCCAAGAGGGAGAAGGGAGAAAAAAGTTTTCTCAAAAACATACCTTGTTATTTGCTTAAGATAGATCCACTGATGATGAACAAATCGAGCGATCTTCTAGTTGATCTAAGCAATGAACTTGATCTTCAAGAACTTTAAGAACACGAAGAACACGAAGAACGAAGAACACCAAGCTTGGTGTTCTTGGTGATGTTCGGCCGAAAGAGGGGAACAAGGGGGGAGGGAATTCGTGTGATGTTGTAAGGGGTTTTAGGGTTACCCTATGTAACGACCTGGTCAAAATAACCACCAATCAAAACTAACAAAATTCTAATAACTATCTAAATACATCAAACCATATAAACCCATAATGATTTAACAAGAGATAGCAATCGAACCAAGATCTCACTACATAACGACAATTTCTATGGATACAAACCAACTAACTACAATAAAAAAAAAATACAAAACTACCCAACTCCCGCATACCTAATTATGTACCCGAAGTATATCTTCTAAGCCTCCGATCAACTTCAAGATCCTATATGCTTACTCATATCCTTTCCTGTAAAAAGTTAGTCCACTAAACAGGTAAGCTACAACGAGCTTAGTGAGTTCATAAAGCACAAAATAATACTAGCATTATATACATAACAAGGGAATAGAAACATATAAGTGTTATAAAACAATTCAAGTACTTCATACTAGTAGCAAGAACACATCAATACATAACTAACCCGGAAGCTGCACCACTTAAAATGAGATGAACCGAGAGTCTGACATCACCAAATATCAACACCTATCCGTGTCATCGAGACTTACTGGATGAATAACATTAAGAATACCACCACGTCGCGAGAATCAACAAGAATTCACCAGATAATGGACATAATCGAGAACCAATCACAGAATC
Source organism: Calendula officinalis (assembly GCA_963853835.1). Lineage (NCBI taxonomy): Eukaryota > Viridiplantae > Streptophyta > Magnoliopsida > Asterales > Asteraceae > Calendula > Calendula officinalis. The sequence continues at coordinate 37,408,408 of OY970831.1, forward strand.
AATACTCAACGGGGATCATCATGAAACTATTGTAACCGACAAACGATACCACATCATGAACCAACGAGATCTTAATACAATCCAAACAAATCAAAGTGCGTCATCCCCCCTTAGGCCATTAGGGAATGAGGCCGATGAAGGTGACCATGGCACCCCTAACCGAGTCCATGATCCAGCTTCACCACCACGGTCCATACCACTCCTCCGCCAGGTACCCCCGCGTCCACCGCTCAACATATTACACACAGTAATACTCAAGCCGCCGTGGGTCCTCACGAAACGAAATCATCTCTCAAGGAATTCATACGGGTAACTCATTTTCGATATCAAACGATACAATAACAAAGATGACTCGACGAGATCGGAACAAGAGGATTATCACAACCTGAATCAATAATGAGTGAATCTCACACAAGGACAATCAAACCGAGACGCAACACAAGGAATTCATAAGACTTGAATCTTGTCAAGCGAGACATTACAAGGATATTCCAACAATCAAGACGTCTTATCAAAAGATTATAAACAAGGCATACCACAATTCATCACTATATTCTTCCAATTCAATGTTCTAAGCATCACATATATGATAACAATAAACCAAATAACAAATAAACACATAACATTTAGATATATATAACTACTAGTATACAGTTGTACATAGATGAACTCACCTGGGATCAAGCATTCGTCAACACGAGCCAAGAACTCCTTTAATCACAATTCCAATGTCACCGGTCAATGTGATCACCACAATCTCCCAATCGATTACCTTTATAATTATACACATCTCATTCAATATCCAAATCCATAATCACAACTTTCAATCATCATTCTAACTCAAAGCTTTGTCTAGTACAGACCCTATATCACCAATTCTACCCAATTGGTGATGAACCGAAACCCTCTATTACCAAATTATCTAAATTATGCACATAATCACTTATTACCTATGAATCTCATAGCTATATAACTGCTATATTAGCATACAATCAACAATTTCAGATTTGTGATCCAAACCCTAACCTAGGGTTCTTGATTCTTCTCCAATTTTAACCCTAAATCACTTGCATGAACAAAAACTAAGCAGCATACCTTTATAACTTGATCTTATGATGAAAACCTCTTTGATTTGCACCAATATTCGTCCTTGATTCACCAAAATCGCCCAGAGCAATCACCAACTCGTTCTATGAAGAAAATGAGCTGAAATGGGTCAAAAACCCGATTTTATGCCTGATCTGCACTAGATAGCGCCGCTATCTACTAGATAGCGCCGCTATCTAGCTCCCCGCTCTTTTTAGCGCCGCTATCTCCCAAATTTTTCGAGTTTTACTCAACGCTATTTCGAGTGACTGTTACATTTGCACAAGATAGCGCCGCTATCTCTAAGATAGCGCCGTTATCTCCCTAAAATGCTGCATTTTCGATTTTTCTTCCTTTTTAACTTATACCACTTAATCCAATACACAAAACACAGCTTTTTCATCGAAAAATTTAATTATCAAGGCTTAATTCCTATCATTTATAAACTAATAATAGACTTAACAAATAAATTTCTTGAATTTAAAAACACGTATGTTACAATTACCTCCTCCTTTTGAGAATTTCGTCCCGAAATTAGGTTGACTTGAACGAAATAACATTCTTTGATTTTATCATCCTTTCTTTCCTCAATCACCATTCCATCTATGAATATTTCATTCATTTGTTTTTCTACTTGAATAATACTGGCTACATATTCCAATTTCTTAACACCTTTGACTTATGTCAAAAGAACCGTTTTGCCAAATACATCTTCATCATTAACAATAAGCATATGAAATACCTTCACTCAACAAATAACTTCAATGTTACTCAATCACTCAGACTAACCAAAATTCATATCAACTTCAATTCCACAATTCATACCATGGTCAAAATCATACACTTATTTTATATGCAAAACCAAGACTACCTTCTTTGACCAATTAACATTTAACCAAATTATTACTCAAACGGGTCCAAAACCATACCATTTCAAAATTTAGTATTTAATTAGTTACATTCTAGCCATATCAATACTCATATCAGGACAGATTCATGTTTAACCGATCCTTCTTTAAATCGGGCCAATTTCTTAATATTATCATTAAAATTTAACAATTAACTTAACAAATACGGTATTCATTAATTACCTACCTCTTTCGGTTTCCTCATATTCTTAATCATGTTGACTTTAACTTCAGTCAATACCCATAACTAGTCGGTATTCCTTCTTTTAAGGTTCACCAAAGGTTCATTTACAACAGGCTCTCACCTGCATCAAACTTCTTTCAATCTTTTAGACATCTCTCGATTGTTCGATAGAATCATAATAATCTTTGTCTGTAGAGTCAACTCGGTCAGCAGTTAGTCATTCATCATTCCTAAATTGATAATTGCATTTCAAGACTTAGTTACAATAGTACATTTTCTCAATAACCTTCACTCATAGACATGTCCATCAATCTTGAATTTTGTATTATTCCCTAGTGCACTTTTCTCAAATTACTAATCTTAATTATCCATAATCGGTGACTGAACACTTGCGCACTATAAATAACTTAGTTCCCGAACTGTTCCTCAAAACGAGTCAAATTGTTAGTGCCATTACCAAATTCTCAATTTATACTATGGTCAAACTCAAGTAATTATCTCATAAGCACGGTCAAAACTTCTTACTAATTCCAGTTCAAATTTAAGTTATTATTCCCTAAGAAGTCCAACTCTTGTCACGGTCAAAGTCAGCAATCACACAATGACCAATTTGGATTAGTTCCTTAATCACCATATTCAACACACAAACCTACAATTTCAGTTACAAGCAATTGCAAATTTAACCATCATTATAAAATTCATACTAGTCAAGTTCCAGTTTATTCAACATCTACCATCATGATCGAAGTTAAACCTCATATTATGTCTAATCTTACAATTGTTCCTAGCTCATCCAAGTTCCACACTTCAACATTCTTTTAGTTTTATTATTCTCGGATTTCAAGTTTTTTTTTTTTTTTTTTTTTAGCTCATAGCCTATCTAACTCATCGAGGATATCAATATCATCTTCGAATACAATACCCATTCTACATTACTAATGCATTATAGGAAAAGAATTACCATTTACAAGGACCAATTTGTTCGTCAATTCACCATTCTACTGTCACCCTACACTTACTCGGGTTATCCCCTTTTCAACCAAAATTCGTTCCATTTTCCAAAACACATGAGGTTGTCTATATACTTCATTACCTGATCCATTCCAATAAATATATATAAACTTGACAAATTCTATAAACCCTAGATCAATATGGAATTTGTGGTCATTAATTCTAATACTTAAATCCTCATATCCCTTGTGACCAATAAAGTTTCACTTTTCACAACATCAATATATATATATATATATATATATATATATATATATATATATATATATATATATATATATATATATATATATATATCAGATTCATTATTGGATAAGAAAACAATATTAAAGATCAAACGAATCAAGTAACACATAAGAAATCAGATTCTTCATAATCAAACAATCTACGAATGATTAAAGTATTAGCAAGAAATGTACCCATTTTGACGTTAGCATCCTCGTAAGCTTCCTTAAAGATTATTTGAACACACAACCTCCTGCCTTAGGAACCTCCTCATTTTGCTTAAAGTACCCGCCACAAAAGACTGATGAACTAAAACTTAATTTCGGCGGCTTGTTAGAAAGAGAAGAGCATTGACACTTTCGGTACCCCAACTTTCCGCAAGACTAATAATTGCATCCTTGTACGGACAGCTAGACTTTTTATGTCCGTCTTCACCACAACCCTAACACTTCAAGGCTCTTGATAATTCTCACGTCGTCCATGATGATTGCTACTACAATTCCGACATTTACAGGAAACACCCGACTACAAAATTATCAAAGTTATACACATAATATATTCTTTCACATAGACCTTACTTATACCTGATTCGAAAAGAATTGAGATGAAGTTTGAATTGTTTCATTCTATAACGTTTTGGTTCAGGATTCAACACTCTACTTGGGTTCAATTCATGCTCACGCTTCTGAGCATATTCAACAGCTTTCACACACAAAGGGATATCGCAGTTACTAACAAAATCTTAATTTTTATATCTAAACCTTCCACAAACATTGGCACTTTCCTTACTCCATTTGGAATGAACCTTGTGGCAAACTGTGCCTCTAGGTTAAACACCGTTTCATATTCATCTACAACATTGCTCTTAATCTAATTTCCAAGAATTCTTTCTCAAACCTTGTTCTCATATCACTAGAACTATATTGTTCGGGAAAACGAACTATAAACGATTACCAATTCATATGATCCTCTTCTTTCGCGCTTAATACTTTATACGAACTATTCACCAGGTCAACGCCTTTCCTGTAAGCCTAGCAGTCGCATAATAGTTTGATCTTCCCTACGTACATGTAATACATAGGATACCTTGTCTGTGTTTTCAATACTCAACAACGCCCCCACGGGATAGGGCACACCCATAAATTTGGTAGCTCCACTACTACGAAAGGTTTTGAATGATATCGCTCCACATTTCTTACTTGAAGATTCTATCACCTCATTAGCCTTCAACTTACTTTTCTCTTCTTTTCTAAGTTATTCAAACATAGAACGAACCGTTTTAACAATTCTACTCATCTATCTCTCTTCACAACAAACACTTGTTCCTCTTCCATTTAACAAAGTTGTTTCATGCCTCAAGATAAGCATGAAATTCCTCTCATTCAGAAACCCCATGATCACATTTACCACTTCTTTGATCCTTGATTTACCGAAATTTAAGTCTACACAATTATATCATTAATCATACCATTTCCTACTATTAACCCTTTACCCACATTCTAGACTTAACCTATGGTTTGTATCCATCCTTAACCCATAATCCATACACTTACACCATCAACACCTAAGTTTGAGTCTAAGCACTGCCATGATACCTAGTTCACTCAAACTAATGCTCTGATACCATATTGTAACGACCTGGTCAAAATAACCACCAATCAAAACTAACAAAATTCGAATAACTATCTAAATACATCAAACCATATAAACCCATAATTATATAACAAGAGATAGCAATCGAACCAAGATCTCACTACATAACGACAATTTCTATGGATACAAACCAACTAACTACAATAAAAAAAATACAAAACTACCCAACTCCCGCATACCTAATTATGTACCCGAAGTATATCTTCTAAGCCTCCGATCAACTTCAAGATCCTATATGCTTACTCATATCCTTTCCTGTAAAAAGTTAGTCCACTAAACAGGTAAGCTACAACGAGCTTAGTGAGTTCATAAAGCACAAAATAATACTAGCATTATATACATAACAAGGGAATAGAAACATATAAGTGTTATAAAACAATTCAAGTACTTCATACTAGTAGCAAGAACACATCAATACATAACTAACCCGGAAGCTGCACCACTTAAAATGAGATGAACCGAGAGTCTGACATCACCAAATATCAACACATATCCGTGTCATCGAGACTTACTAGATGAATAACATTAAGAATACCACCACGTCGCGAGAATCAACAAGAATTCACCAGATAATGGACACAACCGAGAACCAATCACAGAATCAATACTCAATGGGGATCATCATGAAACTATTGTAACCGACAAACGATACCACATCATGAACCAACGAGATCTTAATACAATCCAAACAAATCAAAGTGCGTCATCCCCCCTTAGGCCATTAGGGAATGAGGCCGATGAAGGTGACCATGGCACCCCTAACCGAGTCCATGATCCAGCTTCACCACCACGGTCCATACCACTCCTCCGCCAGGTACCCCCGCGTCCACCGCTCAACATATTACACACAGTAATACTCAAGCCGACGTGGGTCCTCACGAAACGAAATCATCTCTCAAGGAATTCATACGGGTAACTCATTTTCGATATCAAACGATACAATAACAAAGATGACTCCACGAGACCGGAACAAGAGGATTATCACAACCTGAATCAATAATGAGTGAATCTCACACAAGGACAATCAAACCGAGACGCAACACAAGGAATTCATAAGACTTGAATCGTGTCAAGCGAGACATTACAAGGATATTCCAACAATCAAGACGTCTTATCAAAAGATTATAAACAAGGCATACCACAAATCATCACTATATTCTTCCAATTCAATGTTCTAAGCATCACATATATGATAACAATAAACCAAATAACAAATAAACACATAACATTTAGATATATATAACTACTAGTATACAGTTGTACATAGATGAACTCACCTGGGATCAAGCACTCGCCAACACGAGCCAAGAACTCCTTTAATCACAATTCCAATGTCACCGGTCAATGTGATCACCACAATCTCCCAATCGATTACCTTTATAATTATACACATCTCATTCAATATCCAAATCCATAATCACAACTTTCAATCATCATTCTAACTCAAAGCTTTGTCTAGTACAGACCCTATATCACCAATTCTACCCAATTGGTGATGAACCGAAACCCTCTATTACCAAATTATCTAAATTATGCACATAATCACTTATTACCTATGAATCTCATAGCTATATAACTGCTATATTAACATACAATCAACAATTTCAGATTTGTGATCCAAACCCTAACCTAGGGTTCTTGATTCTTCTCCAATTTTAACCCTAAATCACTTGCATGAACAAAAACTAAGCATCATACCTTTATAACTTGATCTTATGATGAAAACCTCTTTGATTTTCACCAATATTCGTCCTTGATTCACCAAAATTGCCAAGAGCAATCACCAACTCGTTCTATGAAGAAAATGAGCTGAAATGGGTCAAAAACCTGATTTTATGCCTGATCTGCACTAGATAGCGCCGCTATCTACTAGATAGCGCCGCTATCTAGCTCCCCGCTCTTTTTAGCGCCGCTATCTCTAAGATAGCGCCGCTATCTCCCAAATTTTTCGAGTTTTACTCAACGCTATTTCGAGTGACTGTTACATTTGCACAAGATAGCGCCGCTATCTCTAAGATAGCGCCGCTATCTCCTTAAAATGCTGCATTTTCGATTTTTCTTCCTTTTTAACTTATACCACTTAATTCAATACACAAAACACAGCTTTTTCATCGAAAAATTTAATTATCAAGGCTTAATTCCTATCATTTATAAACTAATAATAGACTTAACAAATAAATTTCTTGAATTTAAAAACACGTATGTTACAATTACCCCCTCCTTTTGAGAATTTCGTCCCGAAATTAGGTTGACTTGAACGAAATAACATTCTTTGATTTTATCATCCTTTCTTTCCTCAATCACCATTCCATCTATGAATATTTCATTCATTTGTTTTTCTACTTGAATAATACTGGTTACATATTCCAATTTCTTAACACCTTTGACTTATGTCAAAAGAACCGTTTTGCCAAATACATCTTCATCATTAACAATAAGCATATGAAATACCTTCACTCAACAAATAACTTCAATGTTACTCAATCACTCAGACTAACCAAAATTCATATCAACTTCAATTCCACAATTCATACCATAGTCAAAATCAGGCACTTATTTTATATGCAAAACCAAGACTACCTTCTTTGACCAATTCACATTTAACCAAATTATTACTCAAACGGGTCCAAAACCATACCATTTCAAAATTTAGTATTTAATTAGTTACATTCTAGCCATATCAATACTCATATCAGGACAGATTCATGTTTAACCGATCCTTCTTTAAATCGGGCCAATTTCTTAATATTATCATTAAAATTTAACAATTAACTTAACAAATACGGTATTCATTAATTACATACCTCTTTCGGTTTCCTCATATTCTTAATCATGTTGACTTTAACTTCAGTCAATACCCATAACTAGTCGGTATTCCTTCTTTTAAAGTTCACCAAAGGTTCATTTACAACAGGCTCTCACCTGCATCAAACTTCTTTCAATCTTTTAGACATCTCTCGATTGTTCGATAGCATCATAATAATCTTTGTCTGTAGAGTCAACTCGGTCAGCAGTTAGTCATTCATCATTCCTAAATTGATAATTGCATTTCAAGACTTAGTTACAATAGTACATTTTCTCCATAACCTTCACTCATAGACATGTCCATCTATCTTGAATTTTGTATTATTCCCTAGTGCACTTTTCTCAAATTACTAATCTTAATTATCCATAATCGGTGACTGAACACTTGCGCACTATAAATAACTTAGTTCCCGAACTGTTCCTCAAAACGAGTCAAATTGTTAGTGCCATTACCAAATTCTCAATTTATACTATGGTCAAAGTCAAGTAATTATCTCATAAGCACGGTCAAAACTTCTTACTAATTCCAGTTCAAATTTAACTTATTATTCCCTAAGAAGTCCAACTCTTGTCACGGTCAAAGTCAGCAATCACACAATGACCAATTTGGATTAGTTCCTTAATCACCATATTCAACACACAAACCTACAATTTCAGTTACAAGCAATTGCAAATTTAACCATCATTATAAAATTCATACTAGTCAAGTTCCAGTTTATTCAACATCTACCATCATGATCGAAGTTAAACCTCATATTATGTCTAATCTTACAATTGTTCATAGCTCATCCAAGTTCCACACTTCAACATTCTTTTAGTTTTATTATTCTCGGATTTCAAGTTTTTTTTTTTTTTTTTTTTAGCTCATAGCCTATCTAACTCATCGAGGATATCAATATCATCTTCGAATACAATACCCATTCTACATTACTAATGCATTATAGGAAAAGAATTACCATTTACAAGGACCAATTTGTTCGTCAATTCACCATTCTACTGTCACCCTACACTTACTCGGGTTATCCCCTTTTCAACCAAAATTCGTTCCATTTTCCAAAACACATGAGGTTGTCTATATACTTCATTACCTGATCCATTCCAATAAATATATATAAACTTGACAAATTCTATAAACCCTAGATCAATATGGAATTTATGGTCATTAATTCTAATACTTAAATCCTCATATCCCTTGTGACCAATAAAGTTTCACTTTTCACAACATCAATATATATATCAGATTCATTATCGGATAAGAAAACAATATTAAAGATCAAACGAATCAAGTAACACATAAGAAATCAGATTCTTCATAATCAAACAATCTACGAATGATTAAAGTATTAGCAAGAAATGTACCCATTTTGACGTTAGTATCCTCGTAAGCTTCCTTAAAGATTATTTGAACACACAACCTCCTGCCTTAGGAACCTCCTCATTTTGCTTAAAGTACCCGCCACAAAAGACTGATGAACTAAAACTTAATTTCGGCGGCTTGTTAGAAAGAGAAGAGCATTGACACTTTCGGTACCCCAACTTTCCGCAAGACTAATAATTGCATCCTTGTACGGACAGCTAGACTTTTTATGTCCGTCTTCACCACAACCCTAACACTTCAAGGCTCTTGTTAATTCTCACGTCGTCCATGATGATTTCTACTACAATTCCGACATTTACAGGAAACACCCGACTACAAAATTATCAAAGTTATACACATAATATATTCTTTCACATAGACCTTACTTATACCTGATTCGAAAAGAATTGAGATGAAGTTTGAATTGTTTCATTCTATAACGTTTCGGTTCAGGATTCAACACTCTACTTGGGTTCAATTCATGCTCACGCTTCCGAGCATATTCAACAGCTTTCACACACAAAGGGATATCGCAGTTACTAACAAAATCTTAATTTTTATATCTAAACCTTCCACAAACATTGGCACTTTCTTTACTCCATTTGGAATGAACCTTGTGGCAAACTGTGCCTCTAGGTTAAACACCGTTTCATATTCATCTACAACATTGCTCTTAATCTAATTTCCAAGAATTCTTTCTCAAACCTTGTTCTCATATCACTAGAACTATATTGTTCGGGAAAACGAACTATAAACGATTACCAATTCATATGATCCTCTTCTTTCTCGCTTAACACTTTATACGAACTATTCATCAGGTCAACGCCTTTCCTGTAAGCCTAGCAGTCGCATAATAGTTTGATCTTCCCTACGTACATGTAATACATAGGATACATTGTCTGTGTTTTCAATACTCAACAACGCCCCCACGGGATAGGGCACACCCATAAATTTGGTAGCTCCACTACTACGAAAGGTTTTGAATGATATCGCTCCACATTTCTTACTTGAAGATTCTATCACCTCATTAGCCTTCAACTTACTTTTCTCTTCTTTTCTAAGTTATTCAAACATAGAACGAACCGTATTAACAATTCTACTCATCTATCTCTCTTCACAACAAACACTTGTTCCTCTTCCATTTAACAAAGTTGTTTCATGCCTCAAGATAAGCATGAAATTCCTCTCATTCAGAAACCCCATGATCACATTTACCACTTCTTTGATCCATGATTTACCGAAATTTAAGTCTACACAATTATATCATTAATCATACCATTTCCTACTATTAACCCTTTACCCACATTCTAGACTTAACCTATGGTTTGTATCCATCCTAAACCCATAATCCATACACTTACACCATCAACACCTAAGTTTGAGTCTAAGCACTGCCATGATACCTAGTTCACTCAAACTAATGCTCTGATACCATATTGTAATGACTGGTCAAAATAACCACCAATCAAAACTAACAAAATTCTAATAACTATCTAAATACATCAAACCATATAAACCCATAATGATTTAACAAGAGATAGCAATCGAACCAAGATCTCACTACATAACGACAATTTCTATGGATACAAACCAACTAACTACAATAAAAAAAAATACAAAACTACCCAACTCCCGCATACCTAATTATGTACCCGAAGTATATCTTCTAAGCCTCCGATCAACTTCAAGATCCTATATGCTTACTCATATCCTTTCCTGTAAAAAGTTAGTCCACTAAACAGGTAAGCTACAACGAGCTTAGTGAGTTCATAAAGCACAAAATAATACTAGCATTATATACATAACAAGGGAATAGAAACATATAAGTTTTATAAAACAATTCAAGTACTTCATACTAGTAGCAAGAACACATCAATACATAACTAACCCGGAAGCTGCACCACTTAAAATGAGATGAACCGAGAGTCTGACATCACCAAATATCAACACCTATCCGTGTCATCGAGACTTACTGGATGAATAACATTAAGAATACCACCACGTCGCGAGAATCAACAAGTATTCACCAGATAATGGACACAATCGAGAACCAATCACAAAATCAATACTCAACGGGGATCATCATGAAACTATTGTAACCGACAATCGATACCACATCATGAACCAACGAGATCTTAATACAATCCAAACAAATCAAAGTGCGTCATCCCCCCTTAGGCCATTAGGGAAGGGAAGAGAGGGAGGATACTCCTCCTCTCACAAGGACCCGAACAACGGGAGATAGTGTCCCGACCGAGAAATCCTCCAATGAAGAAAGGAGTGTTGATAAGATTGAGCGTGAAGGATGTTCTTACAAGACATTCTTGGCATGCCGACCCGACAACTATTTCGGGAGTATGGAACCGAAGGATACTATGCGTTGGATCCGGGAGGTGGAATACGTGCTTGAGAGTAGCAAGTGCAAAGAAGAAGACATGGTGACTTATGCCTCACGTTTGCTTAAGGATGATGCTTTGACGTGGTGGGTCACCGTGTACGAGTCATTGGGAAAGAAAGCCGTTTACAAGATGTCTTGGGAAGAGTTCACTAGGAGACTCAAAGAGAAGTTTTGTCCCGAAAGGGAGTTGGAAGAGTTGTTGGAAGAATTCTTACATTTCAAGAAAGGCAATTTGACATTGGATGAGTATACCAAGAAGTTCACGGGTTACCTCCCGTTTGTGATGAATGCCTACCCAACCGAACGTAGTCGTGTGGTTCGGTTTGCTAATGGGTTGCCATGGGAGTATGAACTTGAGGTGAAAAGAGTGGCCACTCTTGATGAGGCGATTAATGTCTCCCGAAGTGTTGAGAAAGTGGGAAAAAGAAGGGTTCAAGAGAGGTCTGGGGGAAATGAAAAGAGAAAGTTTGAAAGTTTTTCGGGGCCATCGAAGAAGAGCAATTTCACCCCGAGCGGGTCAAAGCAAGGTAGTGTTGGAGGTTGTAGAAAGTGTGGTAGGGACCACAAAGGTGAATGTAAGGCGGATTCGGGTGGTTGTTTCAAGTGTCGGCGTTTTGGCCACAAGGCAAAGGATTGCAAGGTGAAGAACCATGATGAGGCGGAGTGTTTCTCGTGCCATGAAAAAGGGCATTATAGTAATGTTTGCCCAAAGAAAGGAACCGAGACGTTGATGTCAACCGCTCACAAGAAACCGGAGTCGTCGAAGGCCAAAGGGAGAGCCTTTCAACTAACCCGAGAGGAAGAAAAAGAGGCACACGATGTCGTGTCAGGTACACTATATAAACTCCATACCCACTCATATATTGTTCGATTCGGGTTCTACCTATTATTTCGTGTCTCATGATTTTGGTGTTAAGTTCAATGTTCCATTAGAGTTGCTTGATGAATTGTATGAGATTGAGGTTGCCAATGGAAAGACCTCCATGGTTCAACACATTTATAGGAATTGTGAGCTAGAAATAGACGGTAAGAAGTTTAAAGTTGATTTAATGCCTATGGGAATTAAGGCATTCGATGTGATTATCGGGATGGATTGGTTGGGGACTCACCAAGCCAAGATTTTGTGTGAAAAGAAATTAGTGTCGATCAAGTCGCCCGATAATGAGAAAGTGTACATCTATGGTGAGAAGAAGCATCATTTGCCAAACCTTATTACCGCCATTAAAGCAAGAAAATGTCTATCAAAAGGATGTTCGTCATTTATAGCCTATGTTCTTGATGGAAGGAAAGAGAAGAAGGCGGTTGGAAATGTGAAGGTTATTCGGGATTTCCCCGAGGTTTTTCCCGATGACTTACCCGGTTTGCCACCGGAGAGACAAGTCGAGTTTCGTATTGATACGCCGATTGCCCGAGCCCCGTATCGTCTATCCCCAACCGAAATGCGAGAGTTAATGTCCCAATTACAAGAGTTGCTTGATAAGGGTTTTATCCGTCCTAGTTCGTCGCCATGGGGTGCACCGGTTTTATTTGTGAAGAAGAAAGATGGTTCAATGAGAATGTGTATCGATTACCGAGAGCTTAACAGGATGACGATTAAGAACCGGTATCCTTTGCCAAGGATAGATGGTTTGTTTGATCAACTTCAAGGAGCCGATTATTTCTCCAAGATTGATTTGAGATCAGGTTACCATCAAGTTCGAGTTAAAGAATGTGATACCGAGAAGACGGCCTTTAGAACACGTTATGGGCATTATGAATTCTTGGTGATGCCATTCGGGTTGACGAATGCCCCGGCTATTTTCATGGATCTCATGAATAGGGTTTGTAAAACTTTTCTCGATAAATGTCTTATCGTGTTCATTGATGATATTCTTATCTACTCAAAAACCGAAGAAGAGCATGAAGAACACTTGAGGCAAACTTTAGAAGTGTTGAAACGGGAGAGAAATTGTATGCCAAGTTTTCAAAGTGTGAATTTTGGTTGCCGGAAATTCAATTTCTTGGTCATTTGGTATCTCGAAGCGGGATTAAGGTTGACCCGTCTAAGATTGAAGCGGTAAAGAATTGGGAGGCACCAAAGACTCCAACTGAAGTAAGAAGTTTTCTTAGATTAGCCGGATATTACCGAAGGTTTATTGAAGATTTCTCCCGAGTGGCGGTCCCACTCACTATGCTAACAAGAAAAGATGTGAAGTTTAATTGGGAGAAAAAGCAAGAAGATGCATTTACCTTGTTAAATGAGAAATTGTGCAATGCACCGATTCTTACACTACCTGATGGTATGGAAGATTTTGTGGTGTATAGTGACGCCTCAAATAAGGGTCTTGGTTGTGTTTTGATGCAACGAGGAAAGGTGATAGCTTATGCTTCAAGACAGTTGAAGGATGCGGAAACGAGGTATACTACTCATGACTTAGAGTTGGCGGCGATTGTCTTTGCCTTAAAGATTTGGAGGCATTACTTGTATGGAACAAGGTGTACGTTGTACACGGATCATAAAAGCCTTCAAATATGTGTTCACACAAAAGGATTTAAATATAAGGCAAAGAAGGTGGATCGAATTGATTAGTGATTATGATTGTGAAATTGTTTATCATGAAGGAAAGGCTAATGTGGTAGTCGATGCATTGAGTCGAAAAGTTCACGAGAAGCCGGTCAAGGCTAAGTTGATGCGGAACGAGGTGATATCTAGTATTATTGAGGGGATAAAAACCGCACAAACTGAAGTGATGGGAAAGGATGAGTTTAGACAAGAAAGATTGGGAAAGAACCAAGTATTTGAAGAAAATGTTCAAGGATTAAAAACCGTGAATGGTCGGATTTGGGTACCGAAATTCGGTGGAAACCGAAAAGTATTGTTGAATGATGCTCAAAAGTCCAAGTATTTGATTCATCACGGAAGTACAAAGACTTATCAAGATTTAAAGAGAATTTATTGGTGGCCGGGGATGAAGTCGAGAGTAGCAAAGTACATCTCTAAGTGTGCCACGTGTGCACAAGTGAAAGCCGAGCACCAAGTGCCTTATGGAGTTGCACAATCGTTGCAAGTGCCGGCCGGGAAATGGGAAGACATCACTATGGATTTTATTGTTGGTCTTCCAAAGACAAGTAGGAATAGGGGTGTACGTTCGGGCGGTTTAGGGTTTAGTAGGGTTATTCGGTTTGGGTTATCCGGTTTTTAAAAATATTTTTGACCAACCAATATCCAAACCAAATTAATTAAAACCAAACCAAACCAACCAAATAATTAATCGGTTTATTTGGGTCGGTTCTCCATAAAACCAAATAAAATAATGATCTATAAAAGGTAAATGTCCTTAGTATTATTAAAACTTAATAAATCATCCACATCAAAGTGCAACAAGCCAAAAAACTAAAAAATTTAAAAAAAAACCAAACAAACTCAAAAATTCAAAGAAATCCAAACAAACTCAAATATAAAGAACCGTACATCATGCTCACTCATCTCAAACATCATTGCTTTCCTCTTTCACAAGCTCTACAATATTATATAGTATACTTAATATAAACATTAAACTTCCTTTTTACCATTCGGTTATTCGGGTGTAAACCAAATTAGTATTTTTGAACCCAAATCCAATCCATAAACCAGTATATTATTTCGGGTACATCCACAAATCCGAACAAAATCCAAATAAGCCAAACCATTTCACCCAATATCATTTGGATTGGTTGGTATTTCGGGTCAAATCGTTTAATGAACACCCCTAAGTAGGAATCATGATGCCATTTCGGTAATTGTTGATAGGTTAACGAAAAGTTGTTATTCCTAGCTATTCGGGAAACTATGCCACTTGAGAAGTTGGCAAAATTGTATGTTGATGAAGTGGTTCGGTTGCATGGAGTGCCGATATCAATTGTGTCCGACCGAGATGCGAGGTTTACCTCGAGATTTTGGAGATCACTCCAAGAAGAATTGGGAACTAAGTTGAGATTGAGCACAACTTACCATCCGCAAACCGATGGTCAAAGGGAAAGAACGATCCAAACGGTCGAAGATATGTTGAGATCGTGCGTGATTGATTTTGGTGGTAAATGGGATGAACACTTACCGTTGGTCGAGTTTTCTTATAACAGTAGTTATCATGCAAGCATCCAAATGCCTCCGTTTGAGGCGTTGTGTGGGAGAAAGTGTAAGACGCCTTCTTGTTGGCTAGAGGCGGGTGAGACGAAACTCACGGGTCCCGAAATTGTGAAAATAACAAATGAGAAAATTGGAATAATTAAAGCAAATATGAAAGCCGCACAAGATCGCCAAAGGAATTATTCGGGTTTGAAAAAGCGACCCTATGATTTGAATGTTGGTGATATGGTGATGTTGAAAGTGTCGCCTTGGAAGGGCGTGATGAGGATCGGTAAGAAAGGAAAATTAAGTCCACGGTATGTTGGACCGTTTAAGATTTTGAAGAGAATTGGACTTCAAGCTTTCAAGCTTGAACTCCCACCCGAGTTGCAAGGTGTCCACGACACATTCCATGTTTGTAATTTGAAGAAATTCTTGGTGTAACGCCCCAAAATTTCTAGTAATCAAATACTACCCTTGTTTTATTATCATTTTTACTTAAAATTTAAAATTTAGTGTTAAATGGTAATATCGTGAAATAAGTTTGGAATTAATATTTCGTAATTAGTTAAGTATCAAGCTTTATTAATTGATAAAATGTGAATTGGGTCTTTTCTTTTGGTTTTGTCACAATTCTTCACGTCGATTTGCATGGTACCATGAAGAGCTCGTGTGGTTGGGGTGGACCCGGTTAAATGGAGTGTAGATGGGCTAATATGCAGCCTTTGTAGGTGAGCCCATGTGGTAATTAATGTTCGGTCAATGCAAGGCCTCAAAGTGAGGATTAGGTCTTGAGTATAAGTGATTAAATAACCTAGCCGCAATTTTCCATTCACACTCATTTCCTTTTTGTATCGTGACCTCCCTCCCAAGAAAACCCAACAATCTGTTTTTCCTTCCCCCGCCGTATTATCCATCACCACCGTCCTTGCCTTCTGTTTTTTTCCTTCCCCGCTGTAAGTCCTTAAGATCACCACAACTACTTTTGTTTCCGGCGGGTTTTATTTGTTTTTGTTCCGGCGAACCCTACTCGTTCTATTTCCGACGAACACAGCCTTTGTTTCTTTCCGGCAAATCCAGTTCGGTTTCTTTGCGGCGAACTAATCTTGATCTATTCCGGTCAGATTTTTCCTTTACACCGGGGAGTTTCGGTTGCTTCGGTGCTATCATCCCGTCCCGAGCACTGCTTCTGCTTCTATCGTTGAGCTTGGCCAGATCACGTTCAGCCGCCGCTGGACTCAGTCCGACCGCCGTCGAGCATACCTTCTGATTTCGTCCTGCGCAACAGAGACGTGGCAGATCAACAATGTCGAGCTTATAACAATCTGAGTAGCTGCGAATGGTCTTCCGAGTGGTGGTGGTGTTGTGTTATCGCTGACACGAACAACAAAGGAGTCTTGGTCGTGGTGCTCATTTCAGCCGAAGGTGGGAGTATAGAATCGAGCAAGTAATTCGTACAGTGGTGTTTGTGCGCTACCCGAACTTTGTGGATTATGATCCGATTCCGAGGACGGAATCCTCTTAAGGGGTAGGTAGTTGTAACGACCGTAATTTTTATATACGTGTTTGTATTATTTAATCGGGAATTTTACGAATTAAGTTATTTATATTAGAATACGTTTACCGTTATGTTATGTTGAGTGTTTGAATGTTTAAAACTTGTGTTAATGGAAAATGGGTCAAGAGTTGGGTTATATCAAGTTGGAAAAACAATGTATAACTGGAGCAGGGAGATCGCGACGCGATCTTCGAATTCGCAACGCGAATTGTGTAGTGGTCTAACAGCGACCCGAAATAGCGAAGTCTTTATAACGCGATTTTGAGATAGCGTCAAGGATAGCGATAGGATAGCGTCGCTAATGATAACACGATTTATCGCGGGAGGGTAATTCGCGACGCGAATTTCTAGATCGCGACGCGATCTCGTCCTGGGCTGTGTAAAACGTGGAAATCAGGGTTTTAGCTCATTCATCACCCCTAAAACCCTAGCAGCCGTTTTTAGAGAGAGAAGTGACGATTTTTGAAGTCTAGAGCTCAAATCTTCATCATCTTTGAAGATTTAAACACCAAAGGTAAGGATTATTGATTCCTATCATATTCTATCTTGATTTCAAGCTTTATTTGGGCATCAATGGTGGTTTGGGATGACCAACCATGTCATCTTTGGGGAAGATGACCAAACATGAGTGTAGAACATTCAATGTAAGCTTGTATCCATTGTGTACAAGTTGGATTTGGGATTTATGGATGGAAATCTTGAACTAGGGTTTGAGATTCCACCAAGTTTGATGAACTTGGTGGTTAGGAAGGTTATTATGGTTTGATTAGTGATTAGTTATGGATAATAACTAATTTTTGTAATGAAATTGATGTTAGGTCAAGAAGACCTTGAGATTGGAAGTACTTCCTTGATTGGGAAGTAAGGATTTATGTTGATTAACACAAGTAGTGGATAGCATTTACTAAGGTGAGTACATGTTATCTTTTTTGAGTACATAGCAAGGTTAATCTTTATGATTTGAAATGTTAAGAGTCTTTATTAGATAATTGATTTGATAAAGAAATGATTGAACTGTTAAACACATGAATTGAACTGTTATTGAATTGATTTGACTACCACTAGTATGATGTGATTTATATCATGGAGCATTGGCTCAAGATTGTGAATTGTATGTGGTAGCTATGTAATCGGATCCTAGTTAACCACACAAGTTGGGGGAGTTAGTGACTACTACTTGGGGCGGTACCACCCTGCGTAAGAGTAGTATGTCGAGAAATAGATAACCCGGAAAGCGGGGGAGTTTGAGATAACCCGGAAATCGAGGGAGCAAATAGATAACCCGGAAAACGGGGGAGTTTACCTAGATAACCCATATCGGGGGAGTTTGTTTCGGGGAGGCCCGTTACGTATGTGTTGGGCTTATGGCAAGCCTTAGAGTATGTTTGACTACGTGCAATGTGACAATTATTTAATTATTATTTTATTGCAATTATTTCTAACCGGGTCTAAAACCAATGTTTCTCACGAGACAATTTTGTCTCACGTACTACATTTCTTTTAACTATGTACTCAGGTTCGGGAGCTAAGGATTAGGCGGCCCGTAGTTAGCATTGGAAGTGATTAGCTCGGTGTACTTATTTAATTCCCTAGACTTTAGTTTTGATATTATTGTAACACCGGTTTTTTATACTTGTAATCCTTCCAAATGTTTTAGTTAAACCATGTTTTTGGATATTATGGATTTTTGGATGTTGGACTTACTTATTTAAAAGTTTAAATTGTTTTGAAAACAAATTGAGGTGTTACAAGAGACCTTCGGAGCTTACGTATTCTAGGTGAGTATTCTCACCGTGTATACAGTTATAACGTTATTCATGCACGACTTATGTGTTACTTTACTTGCACCATATTTGCTATCTGTGTTTGATATGTTATCTGAGTATCTGAGTACCCGAGCTTCTGTTTTTATAAGACTGATCTGAGTATTTGTGCTACTACCTGCTAGGGCATCTGAGATAATTAGGTTAAAGAGATAAAAACATAATAATACACATCTGAGTTTTGGCTATATACCTATTTGGGATCACCTCTTGTTTGAGTTTTTGGGTTCACCTCCCGTCTGAGTTTTGGCTTACGCCTATCTGAGGTGTGAGGAGGGGCGATCGACCCGAATCACACAAGCGCGCTATATAAATTAAAATCCGAGTAATAAAATCTGAGAAACAAATCCGAGAAATTAACTGAGTAGATTCTGAGTAGGAGTACACCGATGTGTCTCATGTGTTGTAAAGGTCCACATATATCTGACTAGTATATAAACTATAAGTTTTTATATTATTAGAATTTATAATTTTGGATATCCAAAATTTTGAAATGTTGAAAAATGACTATCCATGTTCAAAATGTAAATTCGAATATCCAAATTTTCGGATGATTTCATATTGGAATTTCTGGGTATTCGCATTCGGAACTAGATACATATATATCTGAACACCCCTCCTATAATTGATATAAATTATATTTTTAAATATTTTATGAGCAGAAAGTTAGGTAGCCTTCGGTAAGTCTCTTAATGATTTAGTTAAGAAGACAAACTCTTAATCAGACAAATGCAGAACGTTTGGTAAGACCTCTTAATCAGCCTCTAAATCAAAAATTGAGTATGTTCTGCCTTTTAATTAAACATATGTAAGGAGAAGTTTGAATAATTTAGATATATCTGTATTATTTAAATATTAATCATTCAGATGAAATTAATTTATTTTAACTTATTTATTTATATGGATGCATAAAAAATCATCTTTACTCACCCACTACACACATTGGTACTTGCAACGCTTTTGTTTTCCAGCTATCTGTCCCCAATTTCATTTCAATTTTATAATCCAATTTCCCTTTTTATATTCTCAATTAAATTATTAGTTTTCTCATATATAAAATACAGTTTTGTCTACAGATTTTGCCCTCTTTTTCTTCATCTAATCCGAATTCCGAATCGACGGAGACAAATTGACCATGGTGGAAACACGACGGAGTTCATCATCATCGAAACGAACGCTTTCGTCACCATGTTCGTCTCCAATTCCTACAGGGAAAAGATCTAAGGTAATTTTTGATTACCGGCTTGTAATTGACCTAATTTTGCGTTGAATTGTTGTTGTGATATTGAAATTTGGTGATCGGTGGTTGTAGGCGGCGGAAGCGGCGTCTTCTTCCACCACCGGTACACCGGTGGAGCCAATTGAGGCGGTGGTGAAGGAATCCGGTGGCTGCGAGTCGCAAGAACAGGAGGTCCGATCGTCTGATCCGTGTAAGAAAGATTCAGATGCTTGTGAGGAATTGACCGGAGTTGATGTTCCGGAGAAGTCTCCGGTTGTTCAAGTGGAAGGACAGCCGTTAGTCTCACCTATGTCGTTAGGTTCGTTTGACGCTTAATCATCTTAAAAGCTTAATTAGCTTCTGATTTTTTTGGATTGATTTGTAGGGGAATCATTGATTGATGTAGAGAAGACGAAATCAAAGGCTAATGGTGGTTCAACTGTTTTGAATCGTTCTAAAAAAAGACAGTCAAAATCTAATGTTGGTGTTGCTTGGGGAAAGCTTCTTTCTCAGTGTCCTCAGGTAGGTCTTTCAGCTGAATGCTAATTACAATTCTAGTAATTACTTCTGATGGTGTTTAATGTCTGCCAATTTCTGATAATTAAGGAAGTAATAGATAAAAAAGGGTATATGCTCTATAGTTAAGTTTACTTTACCATTTAATAATCAGTTCAAATCAACAATGCTTTTCAAATCAACAATGCTTAACTATAATTTGTACAAAAATATTAATTTCAACAAAAAAATGAGTTTTTAGCTACACTACTTGTCTCTTTGACCGATTTTGACCGCCATTGACCACCTAGCTCCTACAATATGTCCGATTATACCTAAAATGATTAGATATGTTTACCTTTTTTAATTTCCAGAATCCACATATTGTTATGGATCGTGCAATTTTCACAGTTGGTCAAGGCCACCAATGTGACTTATGGCTTAGTGATAAATCTATCAGTAAATCATTGTGTAGTCTGAGACACATAGAATCACAGGTATTCTTATTTCACCTACTATTTATTTTTAAATAATTAATTTTCATTATAAATTTATAATATAAATATATTCTTTTTTGTAGCAAGGGGGTGCATCAATCACTTTACTTGAAATAACTGGTGGTAAAGGTGCGGTCAAAGTCAATGGTAAAATATGCCCTAAAAGGTCAACTTTACCCCTTAGAGCCGGAGATGAAGTCATTTTCAGTTCTTCTGGAAGACATGCTTATGTATCTTTTAAGAAAATGTTTTTATTTTATTTTAATCTTGTGTTATGATTGGATCGATTTGGGTTGTGTTTTATGTTTAACCCAAACCCGCTTTGGCTCGTTTCCCAAACCACTTGACCTGTCCATGTGTAAAGCAATTTTCTTAACATAATTTTCAGATATTTCAGCAGCTATCAAACGACAATCTTGCTGCTGACGTGGCACCTTCTGTAAGCATATTAGAAACACACAACAATTCATTAAAAGGATTACAACTAGAATCAAGATCAAGAGATCCATCAGCAGTTGCAGGTGCTTCAATCTTAGCATCATTATCAAATATCCAAAAAGAATTATCTCTTCTTCCACCACCTTCTCGTAAAGGCAAAGGTTTACAAACTGAAATACCGAAAATACCCTCAACAGCTTGTGAAGAAAATCAGGTAACCGATACTGAAATGAAAGATGCTTCTGCTGCAGACGTGGCACCAAATAATGATAAAAGTGGTAATGAAAACCATGAATTGAGGCCATTATTACGTATGCTTGCGGGAAATTCAGCTTCTGAATTTGATATTATGAAAATTCTTGATGAAAGGAGAGAAATTAGGGATTTAAATCATTTAATTAAGGAAATTGATCCACCGATTTCGTTAGCGGATAGACGACAAGCGTATAAAGATGGATTATTGCAAGGTTTTATTGATCCCGAGAAAATTGAAGTTAATTTTAACGATTTCCCGTATTATTTAAGGTGAATATTTAATTAATTTTTATATTTTAAGTTAATTTTTAATTAATTTAATTGAAAATGTACAGTGAAACCACGAAAAGCGTTCTGATTGCTTCGACATATATACATCTGAAACATAATGAGTTTGTGAAGTATGCATCGGATCTGCCTACTTTGTGCCCCAGGATACTGTTGTCTGGTCCAGCAGGTATGTGATTCAATCTCTTTACATAAATTTTATTTTTATATTTTTTTAAATTTTGTTTTAACAAATACAGGTTCAGAAATTTATCAAGAAACATTAACAAAAGCTCTTGCGAAACATTTTGGTGCTAGATTGCTTGTTGTTAATTCTCTTTTACTACCCGGTGTAAGTCTTTTATTTTAATATGACTAAATTACAAGGATAGTCCCCGAGGTTTCAACCAAATATCACATATGGTCTTTACTTTAATTACAGTCTTAGTCCCTTTTAAAGTAAATGACCATATGTGAAATTTGGTTTAAACCTTAGGGACTCCTTGTAATTTACTCTTTTAATATTAAATAGAGTAAATTGCGTAAATAGTCCATGTTGTTTGTATGAAATTATGGATTTCGTCTCTTGATTTCTCTCATGACACGAATAGTCCTTAATTTTGAAACTTTTTATAGCACCAACCGTCCCTAATTTTGAAATTTGTAACATCAGTAGTCCCTAATTTTGAAACTTAACGGCCTATTTTGCTCTAATTTTGAAACCAGTAGAAGAATTTAATTAAGTTACCATTAACTAAATGTAGCAATTGTGACCCATGTACTTTATAAATTGGTTGATTTTGGGTTATGTTTCATCTTTAACGGGTCAAAATAACTGGTTAGATGGGATGAAAGTAGCCCAAAGTGTATTCATAATGCATAAAGCCTCCTAAACCCTACCACTTTTGTAGGTGTATTTGACAATTGACATATTAAATGTTAAAAAAAAATCACTTTGGTCAAAAAGTGTTTCGTTTCGGGTCAATCTATATGACTCATTCATTTTGTAATATTAGGGATCAACCATCAAGGAAACCGAGAGCCCAGTAAAGGAGAGTGGTAGGCCCGAAAGAGCAAGTGTGTTTGCTAAACGGGCCCCACATTCGGGTGCTATGCACTCCAAGAAGCCCGCATCAAGTGTTGAGGCTGATATTGTTGGTGGGTCCACCACATGTTCTCATGCTCAGCCCAAACAGGAGTCATCTACTGCATCATCAAAAACCTACATCTTCAAAAAAGGTATATCATATGAACCAAAATAACATAGAAACTAAACTAATAAATCAGCTAAAACTTGGCTCATTACTTTATTAAAATAAAACCTAAATGAAAGAAACAATAAACAAAACTAATCAAAATTCCCCATGAATTCCTAAGCTAACAATCAGATCTCTCACAATCCTAAACTGATAGTTATTCCTAAGAAGATAAGAACCGATCCTAATATAATAAGAATTAAGATTATTTAATTGATAATGATACTTATCTAATAATAAAACTAATCCTAATTAGGATAAGGATAAGGATAAGGATTAGATCGTATCAGTATATTTTTATATCTACTTAAATTTATATATAGATTTTTTTTGTGGTTCTTAGTGTTTTATTTTAGTGATATAAGGCATTGGGTCAGATAAGTCTGGTACGAGGTTAATGTGTCGGGATGATCCAAAACACCATTTGTCCATATTTATTGTGAGGTCAACATGTTTGATAAAAAAAAGAGTAAATTAAATAAATCTTCCCTGTGGTTTGTATGAAAAATTTTCATTTCATCTCTCGACTTTTTTTCATCACACAATTAGTCCCTAATTTTAAAAAAATGTAACGCCAGTGGTTTCTAAAGCAAAATTTTAGGGACCACTAATGCTACACGTTTCAAAATTAGGGAACGTTGAAGTTGAAGCTACAAAATTTCAAAACTAGGGATTGTTGATGTTTTACTAGTTTCAAAATTAAGGATTGTTCGTGTAATAAAATAAAGTTAAGGGTCATTAATCAAAATCCATAATTCCATGCAAACCACGGGATGCTTTATACAATTTATTTACTCTTAATTAAATGATCTAGGAGGTTTAGTGAACACTTTGGTAAATTTTCGACCCATTTGACTAATTTTATTTTATTAAAATGGGTCAAGGACTCAAGATTGCCCTTTTTGATAAAGAAAAACTGTCAATTTATGCAGGTGATAGAGTTAAATACGTTGGTTCCTTGACATCTGGTTTTTCTCCCCTACAAACTCCCTTAAGGTATTTTAACTTCTACAGCATTAAATATAGAGTTACTTTCATAAATAGTCCTTTAACTAATCATATATTGCAACTTTGGTCCTTTCTTTTTCAAAGTCCCAAAATAAGTCCTTTATTTACCATTTTAGTAGATGAACTATCCTTTCTAATTTCATAAATGGTCTTTTATCTAACCACATATTGCAACTTTGGTCCTTTCTTTTTCTGATAAAAGGACTGTCACTGTCTATTATAATATTCTTTGTATTTTTTACAAATATGTATTAGCATTTTTTAGGGGTCCCACATATGGTTACAAGGGGAAAGTTTTACTTCCATTTGAAGAAAATGGTTCTTCCAAAATTGGAGTTAGATTTGATAGATCAGTTCAAGAAGGCAATGATCTTGGAGGAATTTGTGAAGAAGACCATGGGTTTTTCTGTTCTGGTAATTAACTAGAATTCTAAAAGTGCAAATATTGGATAATTTGTAGCATAATATATTAATATTAATATTATGTTTTTTTATTGGATTAAATGAATAGCTGATTCACTTCGCCTTGATTCTTCGAGTGCTGATGATATCGAGAAACTTGCCATTAATGAACTTTTCGAGGTGAGATATAGACCATCATTTTTCTTCCCAAGTTGTTTTTTGAATAATTATATTACTTTTTATTGTTATTTATATTTAAAATCTAGCATAAAACTGAGGTTGTTTGCCGTGTAGAATCATTAAAAACTTTGTAAATCAATTATTTTATATTGTTTAATCTATATTAAAAACTTTATATTATTTAAAAAACTTTCTAAAACAATTAAATTAACAATTTTGAAACAATATACTTCCTCCGATTCAAAATAAGTGCTACACTTTCCTTATATGGGTGATTCAAAATAAGTGCTACACTTTGAAAAATTACCTTATTTGGCAAAAAATAGTAGGACCCACACCCACTAACTATCTACTTTAACAAAGTGAAATGACTCATTTACCCTTACTTTTTACTTTTAAACATCATTAACCCCACTTTATTCAAAAGGTGTGGGACCCATTATCCACTAACCATTCAATTAATCTAATTTAACCATCATTATAATCTTTTGCCTCAAAAACCGTGAAACCCAAAGTGTAGCACTTATTTTGAATCGGAGGTAGTGTATATTTTTAAATTACTTTAGAGTGACCCAACTTGACAAAAATTTGTACTATTACTAAATAGAAACAAATGTAAAAGTACGTTATTGTTTTATACAATAAAACCTACAATTAATTACGAAAAATAATATCAAGGGCCAATTGTTGTAACAATAAGTCATATTAATTACATATAAATAATGTATTGCAGGTTGCTGAAAAAGAAAGTAAAAACAGTTGTTTACTCGTATTTGTTAAAGATATAGAAAAATCAATATTGGGAAATCCAGAAGCTTATAATTCTTTCAAAAGTAAGCTTGAAAATGTACCTGAAAATATGGTTGTTATTGCTTCTCAAACTCAAATGGACAGTCGAAAGGAAAAAGTAAGTAGTCATTGTTCTAGATTCTTCTAGAATCTTCTATACACACACACACACACACACATGCACATGATATTTAATTGTCAAACTTATGCAAAATTTGCAGTCTCATCCTGGTGGATTATTGTTCACGAAGTTTGGGAGCAGTCCAGCAGCGTTGCTAGACTTTGCTTTCCAGGTATCTAATCAAAAATTTAAAGTTTGTGTAGAAATAGGCTCAAATATTCAAAATTTTGAATTTAAAATTTAAAGTGTATATAAGTTGAAAATTTAAAATGTGTGTGTGTGTAGAAATAGGCTCAAATACTCAAAATTTGAATTTAATTTTTGAAGTGTATATAAGTTGAAAATTTTGATCTACAAATTTATGTGTGTGTGTATGCTGAAATAGGCTCATATGTGTGTGTGCGTGTGTGTGTTACCAAGTTTTGTAATTTTTGTAATTAATTGTTATTTATTAAGATTTGTAATGTATTATTCAGGATAATAGTCTTGGTGGTAGACTGCATGATAGAAGCAAAGAAACCCCAAAGACATTGAAGCAACTAACTCGTCTTTTCCCTAATAAAGTGACTATACAGATACCACAAGTAAGTCAACGCTTATTTTTTTTATTTAATATTTATAATTATAATTGTGATTGTTTTATTTATGGATTTTTTTTCAAATTCATTCATCATCTTGGTAGGATGAGTTGCTTCTTTCAGACTGGAAACTTCAGTTAGATCGTGATATTGAGACATTAAAATCACAATCAAATATTGTCAGCATTCGTGCAGTAAGTATTATCGCATTTTTCCATTTTTTGTTACAATTTCATGATCACTTTTTGACACATTTACTTTATGAAATGGGTCGGGTCGTTACAGTTTATTTTGTTTTTAACGGGTCAAGCCAATTATTAAAAAAAAAGAAATTTTAGCTTCGAGAGGAAACAGGTTGAAAGTTTTAAAGTATTTATGTAGTGCATAAAAGCCTCCACAATCTTTTTTCTTGAAAAGTTGAGTACTTGTTAGGATTAATATACTAAGTATTTGGGGTTAATTACAAAAAATGTCCATATGGTCTTTCATTTTCGCAAGTTTTTGTCCCTAAACATTTTTTCGAGTTTTTTTGTCCCCGTGGTCCTGATTTTTCATTTATTTTGTCATTTTCCACCTAAATTGACCAAAATACCGTTATACCATTGGTCAAAATTGGCTTAAGCCTCAGGGGCCATCCTTGTAATTTACTGTATTTTTAATCTAGGCGGAAAATGACGAAATGAATGAAAAATAAGGATCACAGACATTCTGTAACTAACCCAGTTATTTATATAGAAAAAAAAAAATAGACAATAGGTGGCAAAAAACTTCCTATTTCGACCCGTTATCTGGTTTGCTTGAAAAATGCATAAGTTCACTTTTGTTATTATTAATTTTTGTATTATTTTATAATGTTCAGGTTTTGAATCGAGTTGGGCTTGATTGCTCCAACCTCGATGCACTCTGCATAAAAGATCAAACATTAACAAACGAAAGTGAGTACATTTCTTCGTTTCTCATTTTCACAAAATTCTCACATAAATTTTTTATTATTTTCGACTAACGTTTTTAATAAATGTTTTTTTATAAAAATTTTTAATAGGCGTGGAGAAAGTTATTGGGTGGGCTTTGAGTCATCACTTTATGCAGAGTTCTGAAGCCATTGTAATGGATGCTAAACCTGTGATTTCTAACGAAAGGTATGCATGCTTATAATTAACATCTTTTATTAGTTATTTACAAAGGTTATTATGGGCTGTTTAAAATGTGATTTTGCTGTAAAACAATAAATAAATTTAAGGGTAATTTACATGGGTGTTTCGGATTCTGCGTTTTTCCCTTAACCTTTTTTTTTCGGGTTTTTTTTGTCTATGTGGTCCTCATTTTTTCTTTATTTCGTCTTTTTCCACATAGTTTGACCAAAATACCCTTATTTAATTTATTTCGTCGCCAGCGAAGAATAATAACTGATTCTTTGAAACTTTTTAACTACGTGTCCCACCTTTTATATATTTGTGTGTTCATTTTTTGTTTCATTTTATGGAATTAAGTCTCGAGTACGGGATCAACATGCTGCAAGGAACTCAAAACGAGACTAAAAGCTCTAAGAAGTCACTAAAGGTGAATATTACAAGCATATTTCATCTTTTAATCATATAATTAACATTATAATTTCAATTAAGTTTATAATTTTATATTTATCCTTGAATTTACAGGATGTGGTTACTGAAAACGAATTTGAAAAAAGACTTTTAGCTGAAGTTATTCCTCCTAGTGACATTGGTGTTACTTTTGATGATATTGGAGCCCTAGAATCGGTTAAAGATACGTTAAAAGAGTTGGTAATGCTGCCTCTTCAAAGGCCCGAATTGTTTTGTAAAGGGCAGTTAACCAAGGTAAATAATTTGACTATTATTTTTTTTTAATGTTCTAATTTCTTAATGATTTTAAATAACAATTTTTTTTTTTATTTATCAACATATTTGCCCTTATAATTTTAGCTATTTATTTATATAAAACTATAATTCAGCCTTGTAAAGGAATCTTGCTATTTGGACCACCTGGTACGGGTAAAACAATGCTTGCAAAAGCCGTTGCAACTGAAGCAGGTGCAAATTTTATCAACATATCAATGTCAAGCATTACTTCAAAGGTATATTTCAGTTAATACCGATTATTTTATTATAATTTTTAGTTAATGATTTATTTGTAAAATATAATTACGATTCTCATGATGGTTTTTTTTAATTGTAGTGGTTTGGTGAAGGAGAAAAATACGTTAAAGCAGTTTTCAGCCTTGCTAGTAAAATCTCCCCGAGTATTGTTTTTGTTGATGAGGTTGGTAACATGCTTTTAATTGCATTTTAATAATCTTTTATTTTATTTTATTTATTTATTTCATCTTTTAAATAGATTGCGCAAAATTTATAGAAATAGGTATAGTGTGATCTTCTTATAAAGCGGTCAAACAAATAAAGTCAATAGAATTAGCATAAATGAAAACTAGTCAAATAGGTCGATTGAGTCGAAAGCGCTTAAACCTTTTCAATCAATTTATTTCTTCAAAAGATTATATTATTATTGAATATTATAATATTTGTAATCATGTTTAGGATACTAATTATGTAGAGTAAATTATCTACTTCCTCCGATTCAAAATAAGTGCTACACATTCCTTATATGGGTGATTCAAAATAAGTGCTACACTTTGAAAAATTACCTTATTTGGCAAAAAATAGTAGGACCCACACCCACTAACTATCTACTTTAACAAAGTGACATGACCTATCTACCCTTACTTTTTACTTTTAAACATCATTAACCCCACTTTATTCAAAATGTGTGGGACCCATTATCCACTAACCACTCAATTAATCTAATTTAACCATCATTATAATTTTTTGCCTCAAAAACCGTGAAACCCAAAGAGTAGCACTTATTTTGAATCGGAGGTAGTATAAAAGATGTAATTTTTGGACAAAAAAGTGTTTCATGTCACAGGCTAATATTTAGTTTCGTAATCGTGTTTTGCACACTAATTATGTAGAGTAAATTACAAGGATCGTCCATGATGTTTACCCCAAATTTTACGTTTGGTCATTACTTTAAAAAATTACATTGCTAGTCCTTTTTTGGAACTTTTTGCACCTACAATCCCTTCATATTTTAACAGAAAAAAAGACTACCAGTACCGGTGTAGTTTTAACTATAATTATTTTAACAAAAAAAAAAAAACTACCGGTTTATTTTTTTAAAGTAAAAGACTATAGGTGAAATTTGGTGTAAACCTAAGGGACAATTTTTGTAATTTACAATGAATTAAGAGAAATGGACAAAAAGTGTCACATCAACCGAACCCGAACATGTTCAGGCATATACCAAAAATTATCCGTTTTACCTTTTTTAATGCATTTTACTTGTGTTTTTGCCTCTTTTTTCTTCTGAAAAATGTTGGTTTTTGGATATAATTTTGTTGGCTTTTTTATTATATAGGTTGACAGTATGTTGGGAAGACGTGAAAATCCAGGTGAACATGAAGCAATGAGAAAAATGAAAAATGAATTTATGGTAAATTGGGACGGTTTACGCACAAAAGATAAAGAACGTGTTCTTGTTCTTGGTGCAACAAATAGACCTTTTGATCTTGATGAAGCTGTTATTAGAAGACTTCCTCGCAGGTACAGTATTAATTAAATCTTACTAAAAATATTATAATTTTTTAATTTAATATTTAATCCTTTGTTATGTACAAAAAAATCATATACATAAGTTTGACCAGTTTATGGCAAAGGGGGATGAATTTATTTGTTCTTGACTTAACCATTTTTGGTGTTTGGTTTGCAGGTTAATGGTGAATTTACCAGATGCCCAAAACAGGGAGAAAATATTACGGGTAATATTAGCAAAAGAGGAATTATCACCTGATATTGATCTTGAAGCAGTTGCTAATATGACAGATGGCTATTCAGGAAGCGATTTAAAGGTCCTTTACTTCTATTTTTATTTTCATTTATTTTTTTAATTTCATTTTCTTCAAATTTGGTTTTCTGTTTAAATTTTACAGAATCTTTGCGTGACGGCTGCCCATTGTCCAATTAGAGAAATATTGGAGAAGGAAAAAAAGGTTTTACTTCTAAACTATGTTTTAATTTTGCCATTTTTTATTTTTTTTATTTTTGCATTTTTTTAATATAATTTATGTATTTTATTTCAGGAGAAAGCATTGGCATTGGCGGAAAATAGACCGCCACCTGCTTTGCATAGCAATACGGATGTCCGCTCTTTAAATTTGGATGATTTCAAATTTGCACATGATCAGGTATATTATCAGCAAACAGTAACAGACATATATATACAAATTTTGTATCTATTTTTTATGAACGATTTTGGAGTATTTTTATACATTAAAAATACCTCTTAGGCAACTTACAACACGTTTGACCCCAATTTCTCTACAGCTAATCTTTTTTTAACAATTAATGTCAAAGTATGATTATAAATTCTGGGTAAGTTACAATGATGGTCCCCGAGGTTTACACCAAATTTCATTTCTGATCATTTACTTTAAAAAATCACACTAGTAGTCTTTTTTTGGAAACCTTTTGCATCACAATCCTTTAGCCTAATGTTCATTTAAATTTTCTGTTTAAAAGTTACACCGGTACTCATTTAAAATCACACCAGTAGTCGTTATTACGTTAGGCTAAACGATTGTGGGTGCAAAATGTTTTAAAAAAAATGACTACATGTGTAATTTTTAAAGTAAAGGATCATACGTGAAATTTAGGGTAAACCTCAGGGACTATCCTTGTTATTTAGGGCACGTTTGGGAAAGCGTATTTTAAGGGGCTTTTGAGCTTATTAGCTTAAATAAACTAAGCTTATTAGTTATTAAGCTCAAAAGCACCTTAAAAAAGCTTTCTCATACATGCCTTACTCAAAAATTATATCATTTCAACAATAATAATGGGGTTGAAAATGTTATATTCTTACAAAATTTGATACACAGGTATGTGCGAGTGTATCATCAGAATCTGCAAATATGAACGAACTTATTCAATGGAATGAGCTATACGGTGAAGGTGGGTCCCGCAAGAAAAAACTCCTCAGTTACTTCATGTAATGTAGACCATGTATTAAATTAAGTGTATAGTTAATTATTATTATGGATAAACAAATTTGTACTAGTTTTTTCCATCATAAATCCCAATATACAAATCACCCGTTATCAATGGAAGTTCCATTGCGGGTCACCATCCAAGAGTTTTTTATTTATTTATATTGTTCTGCATCGAGCCCATGTATATTATATTACATATATGTAGTTTATGGTTGTTTTTCGAATTTAATTATTTTAACCTTTTTTCAGTTTGTATGCTTGTATAGATTATGGCTATTTAGTGTTTGGATGTACAGTGTGATACATACACATAGAATATGTATGCATAAAGTATACTGGAAGTGGGATCCTGTGAGTACTCAAAAAACGTTGAGTACTCGAGAGGACACCTCATAAAAATTTCAAAAAATTCCGAAAAAAATATATATCACTCACCATGATTATTACTACATTTGACAAAAAAAAAAAATTCAAAAAAAAAATTATGATCCACTTTTTTTTGCGGATCATAACAATGATCCATATTTTTTTTTGTGTATCATTATTATGATCCATATTATTATTTTTGGATCATTTTTGAAAAACTTTTTTTTTTTTGGATCTTATAGGCTGTGTGATTTAGATATTTAAAAAAGAAATTTTTTTGAAAAAAATTTGTTTTGGATCATTTTTAGTGTTTTTTTTGGAGTCCTCACCGGGAAAAGAGTCCTCACCGGATCCGGACCCTTTCTCCACTAACTATCTACTTTAATTAAATGAAATTACCCTTTTACCCTTACTTTTACTTTTAAACATCATTAATTTCATTTTATTCAAAAGAAGTGGGACCCATTATCCACTAACTATCCACTTTAATCTATTTTAAACTACCTTTTAATATTTTGCTCAAAAACCGTGTTTTAAGAAGTGTATCACTTATTTTGATACGGAGGTAGTATAACATTTACCATAGGTGAATAGTCGTTTTTTGTCTTTTTCGAAATTTATTTTCAGTATATAAGGCTTTCCTGCCAACGTTGTTGGCCGCCTCTAGATAAGGCTTATCCTTGTCAATCCACCCAAGCTCGAAACCCTACTCCAGTGTTTTTTTCTCAATTCTTTTAATTTTTTTTTACTGCAGCAGTTTTTCAATTCTTTTAAATTTATTTGTTTTCTCATTTTTTTCTCAGCGTTTTTTCATTTGTTTTAAATTTATTTATTTTTTGTTTTTTTCAGTTCATTTAATCTTTATCAAACCTTGTAAAATTTACATGCGTTTATTCATTTCTTTTAAATTTATTTGTTTTTTTTTTTTGTTTTTTCAATTCATTTAATCCTTTTCAAGCTTCGTAAAATCTACATATTTCTGACTATTAATTATTTTTTTAATAGCAATTTACTCTTCTAAACTTTAATATTTTATAACTTTATTTTTTCCAAAAATAATGATTTAAAATCAAAACTTTTATGTTCCTATATAAACTAATAAGTTTTTATATAACTAAAAGTAATATTTTTTTTAACTACTATTATAATAATATTTATCTTGAAAATGATATGTATGATTAAAGTTTTTATTTTTATTTATATTATTAATAGTAAATTTTTATACAAAGTCGGTTAAATTTTTAAAAATGACAAATTATACAATCTTATTTTTAACATAAAGTTTTTGGATTGATATGAGTAACACACCCTATACAAAGTAAAAGTAACGGATACGAATCAACATAATCAGTTTAAGATAAAAAGATTGGATACACTCAGCAGAATAACACATGTCGTGCATACAGTTAGACGGTGTACAACTGAAACGTTTGGTGTTGTAAATCATGTTTTGAGCTTCGTATGAAAATCCCCGCGGCATCGCGCGGGGAAATATAAACTAGTTTGACACATTTTGATTCCAATACAATACTTCACTACACCATAATATATTATTGTTAAATGTGTCACACTGTACATCCAAAAAGCCTTGTACAGAAAGATGAGCTTAGCCATGCACAACAAAGTTTAAAAGTATCTTAAGTTGTGAATCATTGATTGAGCATCAATCCATTGAATCCGTTGAAGAAAGGTGAGATCTAGTATGTATTGTGTGTGTTTTAGAGAGAGAAAGTAGAGAGAAGGAGGATAAACTCAGTTACAAATAGCGATCGTTACAAATAGAATGTTCTTGATTTTGTAAGAAAATATTAAGATGGTAAGCAACAAAAATTAAAAGGAGTTGTAAGAAACAGTACTGAATAAATTCAGTAAAGAGATTGTTTACGAATATTACAACAACTTATAATTACTGTTGCGAACAAAAACGGTTTTGGATTAACACAATTTCCTTTTAGGTTCTGTATTGAGTTATGACATATTTGAGCAACGAGAATCATAAGACTTTGTAATAAACAGATGCAATCTTTACTATAATTCTAGTAAAGAGATCGTTTGCGGATATTACAACGATTTGTGATCAACGTTGCTAACCCAAAAAGGTTTTGTTGTTTTGATATTTGAAATTTTCTCCCCCTAGAAATATTAATTCTCCCCATAGAATTAATATTTCTCCCCCTATACAAAACAAATGTATCTAAAAATTTGTTCGTTTAGAAACGTACCTTAAGCAGCAGTAAAGGGATGGAGAAGAGTTTTTACATTTATTGATTGAGATCTGTGCAGCGCTTCTTTTGAGGAGCGGGTTACACCCTGAAGTATGTATAAGCCATATTCCATTGAGGACCGGGTTTCAAGCTGAAGTACTTGAAAGCCATTATGATGATATAGAAAATTTAAAAACTAGCAGAATGCTAAATAAAAAATTTAAACAATTAAGATTTGAGATTTAGCATACCAAGCTTAGAGATCAGATTGTTAAAACGTTTTTCATCTAAGGCACTGGTAAACAAATCTGTTAATTGAAAATCTGTGGATGCGAAATACAATGTTCAACATGATCTTTAATAAAATGATACCGAAGATCAATGTGTTTTGTTTTAGAGTGTTGAACAGGATTGCAAGATATTGCAATTGCACTTCTTGAATTACAATATAAAGGAATACGGCTATATGAAAAACCATAATCCTTTAATTGTGATTGCATCCATATCACCTGGGACAAACAGCTTGTAGCAGCAACGTATTCTGCTTCTGGAGTTGAGAGTGAAACATAATTCTGCTTTCGAGATGACCAGCTAACTAACTTATCTCCCAAGAATTGAACACTTTCGGAGGTACTCTTCCTATCCAGCATGCAGCCTGCATGATCAGCATCAGAGAAGGCAGATAGATCAAACAAAGTTTCCTTTGGATACCAAAGACCAAGATCCCTGGTGCATTTGAGATAACGAAAGATTCGTTTGACAACCTGAAAATGAGATTCTTTTCGAGCAGCTTGATACCGAGCACAGATACATGTGGAGAACATAATGTCCGGATGAATGGCGGTTATATATAGTAACGATCCGATCATACCCCGATAGTTTGTTACATCTACTGGTTTACCATCAGGATCAGCGTGGAGTTTAGTGCCAGGAGACATTGGTGTTGAGATAGGTTTACAATCTTCCGTTAGATACTTTTTCAATAAATCAGAGATATACTGTGATTGATTGATGAAGATGCCAGTTGGAAGTTGACGAACTTGATGACCAATAAAGAAGTTCATTTCTCCCATCATGCTCCTTTCAAAACGTTTAACCATGAGATCGGAGAAACGTTTGCACTACTTTGGATTTGTAGAGCCAAAAATGATATCATCGACATAGATTTGAATTAAAATGATGTCTTCCCCTTGATGTTTGATGAATAATGTGGTATCGACCTTTCCCTTTAAAAAACCAGATTCTACCAAGAACTTTGAAAGAACATCATACCATGCCCGAGGGGCCTGTTTTAAACCATACAGAGCTTTGTCAAGGATATAGACATGATTTGGGAATTAAGGATCTAAAAAACCTTCTGACTGATGGTTAAAGACTTCTTCTTTTAAAATACCATTTAAAAACGCAGTCTTTACATCCATCTGATAGATTGTAAAGTTTTTGTGAGCTGCATATGCCAAGAAAATACGAATGGCTTCAATTCTTGCAACATGAGCAAATTTTTCTTCATAATCAATGCCTTCCTGTTGAGAGTACGCCTTTGCCACCAAACGAGCTTTGTTACTGTGACAACTCGACATTTTGGGTATGTTACTATTTTTCATTTCTTACTTTCTATATTTAGAAAGTTTCTATTTTTAGAAACTTTCTCATTTCGTAACATTTCTAATTTTATAAAGTTTCCATTTTTAGAAACTTTCCTCGTTTCCTATTATTTCTAATTATAAAAAGTTTCTATTTTTAGAAACTTTCCTCATTTCATATCATTTCTATATTTAGGAAGTTTCTATGTTTAGAAACTTTCCTCATTTAGTTTCATTTCTACTTTTGGCATCCAAACACATGACTAGTTCACCGAACATTTGACATTTTCACCATACATCAGTGTTTGACTATTTTAGTCAACACAACGTCTTATATTACTTGTGGTGACATTTTTACTCCAAAACATTTCTAATAATGATATTTAAGTAATATTTAATCAATAAATCAAAATATGTAACGAAATGTGACTCGTAACAAATTTTATTCCAAACCGACACATCAATTGTTGTCCCGACCACATAGTGGCCGAAACCCTACCTCCTCATCCATAATTTCGTCCCAACCACACCAAGGTGGTGTGGTTATCATCTCATTTAAATATTTAAGTGTTATCTCTATCTCACTTTCAAGCACTTATCTCTATCCTACTCTACTTGAAATTCAAAATAAACTACTTCTTATCTATTTTTGAATCTTAATCCTTATCCTACTCAAATTCAAACCATAATTCACCACCTATAAATAGCACCACACACACCTTATTTCTTTTGTTGAAATTCGTCCAAGTCACACCATCACCATCACCGAAATCGTTTTCAAGCTACAAGCAACCCGCAAATCTCGTTTTCGTTGATCCCGTTCGTAGATCGCAAGGTATAAACCCAAATTCGTTTATTTTACATGTTGTTCCATTCGTATACTCGATCAAACCGAGACCTAGGCCGAAGGCCAAGAGGTCTAGGCACTTCTAGTTATTGCCGAATCCCAAGCAGTAAGACGTGCATGGCCTTGCCATGCATGCGTGCGTATCATGCTGTCATTTTGTTCGTTTCTTTGATTCGTTTGTTTGTTCGTTTTATTAACTTTGTAATCTATAAACCCTAAACCCTAGTTTTCCTTGTATGATGTTAAACCGTAGCAACCCCTAGATCAAATTGTTATTGGAACCTTGACTCGAGTCACCTGCGCGGGTAGCCGGTGACAAGCCGTTGACAACCCTTTTGGTTTGAACCCTACACCGAAACCCTAATCCTTTCGGTTAACCCTTAGCTCGAAACCCTAATTTGACTTTCGTTGACCCGTTTAACCACTAGACCCAAACTTGTTTGCTGTTTTGAACCCTAACCATGTAAACCCAAACACTTAGCTTGAAACCCTAACCCTAGCCGAAGTTGAAACCCTAGTTTGACTAGTTGAACGTAGGTTGACCCGCAACCGTTGTGACCCACAAGATTAACCAAGTCAAGGCCGGATCTTGACCCAACCGATTGACCCGAACCCGAATACCAAATCGATCCAAGGCCCGTACTTGGCCCATATCGATCTAACTTAGTCCATCGGGCCCAAACCTTTGGCCCACTTATACCCAAACCAAACCTATTGGGCCCAAGCCCAATCCATGGCCCAATCTAATCGGACCTAAGCCTAATAAGGGGCCCAAGTGGCCCACCTAGTGGCCCAATAAGCCCATTAGGCCCAATCTAGGCCCATTAAGCCAAACCCATTTCATTTCATGTCATTTCATTTTGAAACCCATTTCATTTCATTTCACAATCTAAAAACCCAACGCATTTCATTTCATTTCATTTTATTAAAATAACTCAAATTCATTCGATGTCACAAAACATACAACATAACATTAAACGTATATCATATATCTTACATTATAACTAGAATCGCCTGTGTTAGCTTAGTCTAATTAGTAAGTTATATTGTTTAGGAAGCTAGGAGTCTCTGAAGGATTCCTCTGTCCTAATCTGTCGCTAAGCTTTGCCCAGGTGAGTCCACAGACCCCTTCTCTTTTAATTGTTTTATAAACTTTGGGGTGGAAAACATAAACACAACTGCTACTGTTTTACTATGACTGTACAACATCTATACATTTTCATTATCGCGTTGGCATGACAAACAATTATTATACCGGACTAAGGTTGCCAGCAATCATTAACTAGTGGATCTAGACCATGGATATGCAGATAGTACTATTGGCTGACACTCATCCTCCCATCGAATGTTAGATCATTACTTGGTTTATCCAAGACATCTCCGGGAGTGTATATCCATAAAAGAATGATAACAACTGGAGTTGAAGTGTTGATTGTGGACTTAGGGGTTGGTATATTAGCCCAAGAGCCTTGCAAACTGTTGGGGATAACAGTCATGCGATGTCAAACATAACGATTTGTTCAACACTTTTTCATAAACAAAACTAGTAATTGTAGATCTTCTACAATTACACTTCATTATTCATACTTACTTCTCATATCATATGAGTGTTGAACCTTATACTTTTCAGTCATAAACTTATTTTCATAACAAACATTTTGGGTAGCAAAACACTTTACTTTTATCATAAACATTAACCCTGTGGATTCACTCAACATTATTTGTTGACCCTTTTATATTTATGTTTTTCCAGGTGATTAGGTGCACAGTGAGACTGGAGGATATGAGCAGTGGATTTGTCGTGAGCCATGAATGAACATTTAAGTTTACGAACAATCACTTCATTTTAAAAACTTACTATTTTTAGTAACTACTATTTTTGGAAACATTCCATTTTTAGAAGGTAAACCATTTTCATATGTTATTTACGTGGTTGTTTGTTTACTTAATTTTTGCTATGTAATCATGAACGTTACACCTCCGTTCTTCCGCAAAACATTTTAAATGAAGTAAAACTCATTTTTGGCGGGGTGTGACAGAGTGGTATCAGAGCTTAAGTTATAGTGAATTAGCAAGCCTAGTCTATAACTACAAAAGATTTTTGGGAAAAACAAAACTTTGACAAAACAAATGTTCATGGCACGCTGAGTCTCATATCCCGAAGTTTCATTGTTCTTAGAATAGAACATCGCCTTAGTTAGTATTGCCTTAGAGTAATATTTAGCATATCGTCTGAGTGCCTAATTTTATGTTCTATCAGTATTGCGACTTATTATTAGAATGTCGTTATCGAGTGTTATCGATATTTCGTCCGACTCCGAATAGGATAGTGATCAGAGTACTGCTATGCCTAGAAGTATTCCTTCGTCTCAAGTTGTTCTATGGCATCGACGACCAAGAAGACGTCCAATTTTGTTTTGAAAGTTTGATGGCGGTATTTTATTTGTGTCTACGCCTGCGAAGCCGCGTCGTAATTTAACTCCAAGAACCCCTCGACGACAAGAGCCAATATCAGAATCGGAATCATAATCAGAAGAAGAGTCAGAGCCTGAAGAAGACTCTGAACTAGAAGATGAACCAGTAGAAGACGACGAGTCGTCGCCGCGCGTCTAATTCAACTTTTCATTATACAAATATTTTATGTTCTTAACTATTTTAAAAATCAGTTTTACTTAGTTATTTTCTTGTTACCTAGTTTGGCTGGACGTGTCATCCTTTTCAAAACATAACTATTAGGAAACGTTTTTAATAAAAGTCTTATTTTATTAATTAAAAGAGATCATCTATTTTGATTATTTAAAAATTTATTTCATACTATAATAAGTAATTTCCTTATTTTGCGATTTCTACTACTACCATTACGTCTACTACTACTACGACTATTGTATCTATTTTCCCCTATTTCATTTCATATATTTCTACTATGTCTACTCTATAAAAATTTCTTTCTTTAGAATTTTCTTTAGAATTTTCTTTATCGACTTGTTCTTCATATGGGTTCCCCCGAGTTCAAGCGAATTGAGATATATCTACGGTTTACACGATCTCGTTCCTACTCACGTCACTGCCGCTCAGCCTACGACTTTTGAAGATGATGTGAATCTAGCAACAAGACTGATAGATGATGCTATTAGAAGTGGATTGTTTAAAGATAAATTGGTTGTGTCTAGCGAATCGTTTGAACCCTCTAGCAACGACAATGGGAAGCGTTACTACAACAACAACAGCAAACTACAAAGGGAACAAGTATCAGAAATTTAGAGCTATGCTGCATCCAACCAGAAGAACAACGATCAGTCGAACCCCTGATGAAAAACTGTGTGCTAGAAGCAATCCCAAGTGTAACAAGTGCAATTAGCATCATGATGGTCAACGTAAGAAGTGTTATAGATGTGACCGTTGGGGACACAATTTCAGAAAGTGTACGTCTAATACTCCTCCAAAAATTCTCGTCTATTACGAGTGTGGTGACTCAAAACACTATCGTAACCATTGCCCGAAGATCAGCAACAACAATAACAACGCCATTCGTAACAACAACCACAATGCGAACAACAACAATGATCGTCAGAATATTCGTGGTCGAGCGTTCGTCATTGGTGCTTAAGAAGCTCGCAAAGATCCCAATACTGTTACCAGTACGTGTATTATCGACATTTATTTTGCTTCTATTTTATTTGATTCGAGAGCCGATTTGAGTTTTGTATCGACCGACTTTAAAAGATTCTTGGAAATCGAATCATCGCCTTTAGAGGTCAGTTATGAGATTTAATTAGCAGATGGTAAGTTATTTTGTCTAGTGAGATTTTCTTAAGAGTTGTTAGCTTAATCTAGACAATCATATATTCGAGATTGACCTTGTGCCTATAGAGCTAGGTAGTTTCGATATCGTCATAGGGATTAATTGGTTATCTAAAAACTATGCTGATATATTATGCCACAACAAACAAATTCGAATCCCTTAACAAAAACATAAACTTTAATAATTCAAGGTGAACTGAGAAACAAAAATATCATAATCATAATTACTATGAAAGTCCCAAAATATCTTCATAAAGGATGCCAAGCCTTTCTTGCTCATGTCGTTGACAAACAGTCCCAAATATCGTGAGATTGAGGACATTCCCATCATTCGTGATTTTCCTGGCATTTTTCCTGGCAAATTTCCTGGACTGATATCTCATTGACAAGTTGAATTCCGCATCGTTTTGATTTCAAAAATTCACTCATATTGCACGTTCTCCTTATCGTCTTGCACCGTCTAAAATGCAAGAACTTCCTTCCCTATTACAAGAACTTTGTGATCCTAGTTTCATTCGACCGAGTTTCTCATCCTGGGAGCTCCGGTCCTTTTCGGTAAAAAGAAAGATGGTTCAATGAGGATGTGCATTGACCATCGACAATTGAATAAAGTTACCATTTAAAATCATTATCCTCTTCCCCGCATTGATGATCTATTCGATCAACTCCAAGGATCGAGTTTCTACTCCAAGATTGATCTCCGTACAAGTTATCACCAGGTGAAGGTTCGTGATGAAGATACACCCAAGACAGCATTCAGAACTCGCTATGATCATTACAAATTCTTGGTTTTACCATTTGGTTGACCAATGCACCTGCTGTATTTATGGATCTCATGAATAGAGTGTGTAAGCAATATCACGACAAATTCATCATTGTCTTCATAGATGATATTCTCATCTATTCGCGAACAAGAGCAGAGCATGAAAAGCACTTAAGAATTCTTCTTAAGTTGTTGGAGAAGGAGTAGATGTATCCCAAGTTGTCCAAGTGAGAATTTTAGTTGCGTGAAGTACAATTCCTAGGGCATGTCATCAATGAGGAAGGAATCCACATTGATACTGCAAAGATCGAGGCTATTAAAAATTGGGAAGCTCGAAAGACCCCAACAGAAATTAGACAATTTCTTGGTCTTACTGGCTATTATAGAAGATTCATCAAGAATTCCGCGAAGATAGCTAAAGATTTAGAGGCGCTGACACAAAAAGATGAGAAATTTGTCTGGGGCGAAAAACAAGAATCGGCCTTCCAAACCCTAAAATCCACAATATTTTCCGCGCAAATTCTATCTCTTCCCGAAGGAACCGACAATTTCATAGTTTTCTGTGATGCTTCGCACCAAGGTAATCGCCTACGCCTCTCTACAATTGAAGATTCACGAGGAGAACTACACAACGCATGATCTCGAGTTAGGTGTCGTGGTGTTCGCATTGAAGATTTGGAGACATTACCTCTATGGTACCAAGTGCATGATATTCACCGACCACAAGCGTCTGCAACACATATTCAATCAAAAAGAGCTCAACATGAGACAGCGCAGATGGGTAGAGTTGATGAATGATCACGACTGCGAGATCAAATATCATTCTGGTAAAGCTAACGTCTTAGCTGATACCTTAAGTCGGAAAGAGCAACCCAAACCTCATCGTATTCGAGCCCTGCCAATTTCCATTCTTTCTAATCTATCCTCCCAAATTCATAAATTCCAAATTGAAGCCTTAGAGATAGAGAACATGAAGAAGGAAGCCGTACGTGTTTTGGAGAAGCAACTAGAAGCAAAGGTGGATGGAACCCTAAACTTTATGGATCGTATATGGGTCCCTAATCATGGAAGTGTTCGCGACGTCATCCTAAATAAAGCTCACAAGTCCAACTATTTGATTTCATCCCGGTGCTGACAAGATATGCAAAGATGTCAAAGAACTTTATTGGTGGCCTAATATGAAGAAAGAGATTGTAGTGTACGTCAGCAAATGTCTAACGTGTTCGAAGATGAAAGATGAAAACCCGAAAACCGTCTAGCCTTCTACACAACCAGAGATCCCTTAATGGAAATGGGAACAAAACTCAATGGATTTCATAA
This sequence comes from Calendula officinalis, assembly GCA_963853835.1. Taxonomy (NCBI): domain Eukaryota; kingdom Viridiplantae; phylum Streptophyta; class Magnoliopsida; order Asterales; family Asteraceae; genus Calendula; species Calendula officinalis. The sequence goes on from OY970831.1 coordinate 37,450,948, forward strand.
CCAAGTTACCTCGAACGTCTAGTGGTCATGATACAATTTGGGTAATTGTTGATCGTTTGACCAAATCAGCAAACATTATCGCGATCAAGGAAAATGATCAAATGGAGAATCTAACCAGAATCCACTTGAAGGAAGTTGTATCTCGACATGGAGTGCCAATATCGATCATATCTAATCGCTTCATTTGTTTTACTTTTTGTTTTTGGAAAACGTTGCAAAACTTTCTCGGTACTCGCCTCGATATGAGTACTGCCTATCATCCACATCTATTTCTCGTTGTCTCTCCTGTTCGTTCTTTGTTTTAAATTTCGGGACGAAATTTCTTCAACCAGGGGAGAATGTGACAACTCGACATTTTGGGTATGTTACTATTTTTCATTTCTTACTTTCTATATTTAGAAAGTTTCTATTTTTAGAAACTTTCTCATTTCGTAACATTTCTAATTTTAGAAAGTTTCCATTTTTAGAAACTTTCCTCGTTTCCTATTATTTCTAATTATAGAAAGTTTCTGTTTTTAGAAACTTTCCTCATTTCATATCATTTCTATATTTAGGAAGTTTCTATGTTTAGAAACTTTCCTCATTTAGTTTCATTTCTACTTTTGGCATCCAAACACATGACTAGTTCACCGAACATTTAACATTTTCACCATTAATCAGTGTTTGACTATTTTAGTCAACACAACGTCTTATATTACTTGTGGTGACATTTTTACTCCAAAACATTTCTAATAATGATATTTAAGTAATATTTAATCAATAAATCAAAATATGTAACGAAATGTGACTCGTAACAAATTTTATTCCAAACCGACACATCAATTATTGTCCCGACCACATAGTGGCCGAAACCCTACCTCCTCATCCATAATTTCGTCCCAACCACACCAAGGTGGTGTGGTTATCATCTCATTTAAATATTTAAGTGTTATCTCTATCTCACTTTCAAGCACTTATCTCTATCCTATTCTACTTGAAATTCAAAATAAACTAGTTCTTATCTCTTTTTGAATCTTAAACCTTATCCTACTCAAATTCAAACCATAATTAACCACCTATAAATAGCACCACACACACACCTTATTTCTTTTGTTGAAATTCGTCCAAGTCACACCATCACCATCACCGAAATCGTTTTCAAGCTACAAGCAACCCGCAAATCTCGTTTTCGTTGATCTCGTTCGTAGATCGCAAGGTATAAACCAAAATTCGTTTATTTTACATGTTGTTCCATTCGTATACTCGATCAAACCGAGACCTAGGCCGAAGGCCAAGAGGTCTAGGCACTTCTAGTTATTGCCGAATCCCAAGCAGTAAGACGTGCATGGCCTTGACATGCATGCGTGCGTATCATGCTGTCATTTTGTTCGTTTCTTTGATTCGTTTGTTTGTTCGTTTTGTTAACTTTGTAATCTATAAACCCTAAACCCTAGTTTTCCTTGTATGATGTTAAACCGTAGCAACCCCTAGATCAAGTTGTTATTGGAACCTTGACTCGAGTCACCGGCGTGGGTAGCCGATGACAACCCTTTTGGTTTGAACCCTACATCGAAACCCTAATTCTTTCGGCTAACCCTTAGCTCGAAACCCTAATTTGACTTTCGTTGACCCGTTTAACCACTAGACCCAAACTTGTTTGCTGTTTTGAACCCTAACCATGTAAACCCAAACACTTAGCTTGAAACCCTAACCCTAGCCGAAGTTGAAACCCTAGTTTGACTAGTTGAACGTAGGTTGGCCCGCAACCGTTGTGACCCGCAAGATTAACCAAGTCAAGGCCGGATCTTGCCCAACCAATTGACCCGAACCCGAATACCAAATCGAGCCAAGGCCCGTACTTGGCCCATATCGATCTAACTTAGTCCATCGGGCCCAAACCTTTGGCCCACTTATACCCAAACCGAACCTATTGGGCCCAAGCCCAATCCATGGCCCAATCTAATTGGACCTAAGCCCAACAAGGGGCCCAAGTGGCCCACCTAGTGGCCCAATAAGCCCATTAGGCCCAATCTAGGCCCATTAAGCCAAAACCATTTCATTTCATGTCATTTCATTTTGAAACCCATTTCATTTCATTTCACAATCTAAAAACCCAACGCATTTCATTTCATTTTATTAAAATAACTCAAATTCATTCGATGTCACAAAACATACAACATAACATTAAACGTATATCATATATCTTACATTATAACTAGAATCGCCTGTGTTAGCTTAGTCTAATTAGTAAGTTATATCGTTTAGGAAGCTAGGAGTCTCTGAAGGATTCCTCTGTCCTAATCTGTCGCTAAGCTTTGCCCAGGTGAGTCCAAAGACCCCTTTTCTCTTTTAACTTTTTTATAAACTTTGGGGTGGAAAACATAAACACAACTGCTACTGTTTTACTATGACTGTACAACATCTATACATTTTCATTATCGCGTTGGCATGACAAACAATTATTATACCGGACTAAGGTTGACAGCAATCATTAACTAGTGGATCTAGACCATGGATATGCAGATAGTACTATTGGCTGACACTCATCCTCCCATCGAACGTTAGATCATTACTTGGTTTATCCAAGACATCTCCGGGAGTGTATATCCATAAAAGAATGATAACAACTGGAGTTGAAGTGTTGATTGTGGACTTAGGGGTTGGTATATTAGCCCAAGAGCCTTGCAAACTGTTGGGGATAACAGTCATGCGATGTCAAACATAACGATTTGTTCAACACTTTTTCATAAACAAAACTAGTAATTGTAGATCTTCTACAATTACACTTCATTATTCATACTTACTTCTCATATCATATGAGTGTTGAACCTTATACTTTTCAGTCATAAACTTATTTTCATAACAAACATTTTGGGTAGCAAAACACTTTACTTTTATCATAAACATTAACCCTGTGGATTCACTCAACATTATTTGTTGACCCTTTTATATTTATGTTTTTCCAGGTGATTAGGTGCACAGTGAGACTGGAGGATATGAGCAGTGGATTTGTCGTGAGCCATGAATGAACATTTAAGTTTACGAACAATCACTTCATTTTAAAAACTTACTATTTTTAGTAACTACTATTTTTGGAAACATTCCATTTTTAGAAGGTAAACCATTTTCATATGTTATTTACGTGGTTGTTTGTTTACTTAATTTTTGCTATGTAATCATGAACGTTACACCTCCGTTCTTCCGCAAAACATTTTAAATGAAGTAAAACTCATTTTTGGCGGGGTGTGACACTTATTCTTGAAAATCCACTTAGTTCCAACTACGGATTTTCCTGGTGGTTTTGGAAACAACCACCAGACCTTTAATCGTTCAAACTGATTAATTTCTTCCTGCATAGTAAGTATCCAGTCTGGATCAGAGAGTGCTTCACTGACTTTCTTAGGCTCAGTGGAACTTAAGAATGAAGAGTATTGACATTCATCTACAGTGGCTCGACGAGTTTGAACAGATGACTCTAGATTTCAAATGATTTGATGCAAAGGGTGTTCTTTGGTCTACTTGGTTGAATGTGGAAGAGGAAATTGACCAGAGTTGATGTTTGAATTATCAGTGAATGAAGGATGTGGAATTATAGCAGTTTGTAGATTTTGGGAAGGGATGGATGGTGGAGGTTTAGCACGTGAAAGATTAAATTTAGAAAAATCAATCACCAGAGGAGCAGTAATATTTGTCGGAGCTGGGGGATCATCTGGGGTAGATTGAGTTTCTATTGAAGCAGAGGAAGGACCAGTGTTTGCTGTAGGTACAGGTGAAGTTGGAGTAGGTGAGGTTGGAGATGGAAAATCATCGGATGTGGGAGTGTTTATCTCAGGAGCAGTGATGGATTGGACATCAGCAGGAGGTGAGGGTGGGTGTGGAGGTGGGGGTGGGGGTGGAGGTGGAGTTGAAGGTGGAGATCTGATGTTGTGATATTCATCATTAAAATGTTCAAATAGAATATCAAAATCATTTTGAGATGTTGAAGGATCAGAGGATGAAGTAGGTAAGGGTGTTTCAATGTTTGAAGACAATGAATCAAGGGGAAATGTTTCATCGAATGAAACATTGACACTTTCTCTAATCGATCTATTTAAATGGTTGTATACCCTGAAAGAAGCTGATTCTTTTGAATACCCAACAAAGACTCCTTCATTTGATTTGGCTTCAAACTTGTTGAGTTTGTCTTTATCATTAAGAATGAAGCAACGACTGCCAAAAATATGGAAAAATTTGACATTTGGGATACGATTGTTGATCAGTTCATATGAAGTTTTGTTGTATGTTTTGTTGATGATGGAGCGGCTTTGAGTAAAACATGCAGTGTTGATGGCTTCTGCCCATAAAGACAGTGGAAGTTTTGAGAATGAAAGCATTGTACGTGCAGCTTCAACTAACGTACGATTTCGCCTTTCAACAACACCATTCTGTTGGGGAGTTCGTGCAGCGGAAAATTGATGAGTGATGCCCAATAGATTCAAGAAAAGAATCAAGAGTTCGATTCTTAAATTCTGTACCATAGTCAGTACGAATTGTTAGAACATTTAATTCCATGTTCACTTGAGTTTTCTTGATAAATGCAATAATGATTTCTGCGGCTTCATTATTTGAGCGTAAGAAATGGACCCATGTATATCTTGAGTAATCATCAACAGTGACCAGAACATATCGTTTGCCACCAAGACTTTGAACACTCATTGGTCCACAAAAGTCCATATGTAGTAGTTCAAGAGGTTTAGAAGTACTTGGTGCAGGTTTCGGTTTGTGAGACTTTTTGGTCATTTTTCCCATTTCACACGAAGAGCATAGATGATCTTTGTCAAAAGACACATCAGGTAATCCTGCCACGTGACCTCCTTTTACAAGTTTGTTCATGGTTTTGAAGTTGAGATGAGACAAACGACGATGCGATAACCACGATTCATTTGATGTTGCCTTCGAAACAAGATAAACTTCTTCAAGTGGAACATCATTCAGGTTGATGGTGAATAGGTTTGAAACACGAGTTCCGGTTAAGAGTTCTTCACCTTCATATGTACAAACAACACATCGTGTTGTACGGAAATTAACTTCCAGGGTTTTGTCACAAAATTTTCTGATACCGAACATATTGTGTGAAAGATCTTCGACATAAGCAACGTTTCGAATAATAAGAATAGGACGAATGATGTCTCCATGTCCTAAGATAGCAGCTAAATGATCATTTCCAAATTTGACTGTTCCTAAATATTTGTCCCGATAGTTGGTTAAAAGAGATTTGTTTCCAGTCACGTGCCTTGAACAGCCAGAGTCAAGGTACCACAGATTCTACATAAAACAATTAAAAAAATTTAGGTACACAATTGTATTTGGGTCCAGAACGATTAGTGACAGATGTTTATGTAGAATTATTTTATGATCAATTTAGAGCTTTGGTGAACTGCTAGGAGGCAGTTCAGAAGTTGTGGATCTGACGACCCATTTTAAAGAATTTTCAGAGGATTGAATAATCCAATGATAATCATCACTTTTTATCCAATTGTATTTCACAAATGTTGAGGATTTGGTAGTTGTTTTGGTATCTCTGTTTGAGGAACCTGAAGATTTTGGCTTAGGTGCGGAATTTCCTCAAGAGACTTGACGGCGAGTAGACGAATGTTTGTCAGAGTGTGGTGGGGGTTTGAAAGAAACATTCATTCGTTTGGAAACATGTGAAGATGAACGTTTTAGATTAGTCTTTGATGGACGAGAAACAGATGTCTTGCATGGGTGTGGAAAACAAGTGTTGTATGATTTAATAATTTGACTAGATTTATAAAGAACATCGTTTCTAGGACCACATGGAGCCTTAATCTTTACAACATATTGTTCGTCATATTAAGAAATTGGTTTATTCGTCTTTTTATCACAAAATTTCTTTTTACCAGATCTATCAAATTTAACAAACATATTAGCATAATTAACAGAGTAATTAACATGACGATATACAGAAGCATCATAAACAGTTCCAAAAGCCATTGCATGAGATTTAACATGTCTAGAGTTATTACAATTATTTTTAACGGTAGAAGAAACTAAAAACGTAGATGATCTAGACTTCTTAAGCTCGCTGGGATTCTTAAGCATACTAGACTTAGACGAAATAGGCTTCTTGGACTGCACGACTCCTTTAACTCTATCGGGCTTATTAAACTTCTTACCCTGAGACACTAATTTTCTATCTGAAACATTTAAAACATGTGAATTAGAGTTTCTCCTCAAAATGATTGGTACTGGATTAACAGGTGCCTGACATATTAATGGAGCTTTGGAATTTTCTAAAACATTTTTATCAGTTAAAGGTTTTAATTTTGAAATTGTATCTTCTAATTTATGAATTTTTGTTTGAAGATTTAATTTTTTCTCATCAAAAGCTTTATGAGTTCCATCAATTTCAGTTTCAAGTTGTACAATTTTCTTTTCTAAAATCAAAGGTGGAATATAAAGCTTGGGTTCATTGGTTTGTTTTAAAACTGCATCCTCGGGTATTGAAAATTCTTCTTGGGTGACAATTGGAAAGTATTCATGTCTATTAAATTTTTATTTTTTCTTTTCATATGTAGTGTTCAGAGCAGAATAGTTGAAACTGATTTGAGCATATTCTTTCTTTTTTCTGTTGAATTTCTCAATTTCTGCTTCTTAATCCGGCATATGTAGAAAGATTTTCCAGATTCCCTTGCCCATGTAATCATAATTGTACAACGTTGGAAGAAAATCAGCAGCTTTCTCTATATTATGAGGATTATCTGCTCCAAGTCCTGCTTTTGAGTTGTAATGAACTCTTTTGGTTCATTGAATTTAATGGTTTGTTTTGTATGACCTGATTTGACAATCGTTTGCTCCAATATTTTTCTTTTCCAAGTGTAAGATTATTAATAATGGATGTTTGATGATTCATATCACTTTTTAGAGTATCATTAACATCTTGAATGTTTGCGTTTAATTTTTGAATTTCCGAGGCTGATGACTTCAATTGATCCTGATAATCATTCATCTTTGCATCAGCTGCTTTTTCCCATTCTCGTTCTTTTTGTAATTCAGCTGCTGAATCATAGTATAACTTGCGGAAATCTTCTTTGTCATTTTGTTTTCATGTTCCTTAAATATGATATTTCAATATTTTTGTCATTGATTATCTTATTTAATCTGGTGACCTCACTGGTGTGAGCAACATGAAAAGTTGACAACTGATTTTGTAGATCTTGAGTTTTTTGTTTACATGAGTTATTTTTAATTACTTGTGGAACAAGTGTTTCAAGTTGTCGAAGAAATGTTGCATTTTCTTATTTTTAAAGCTATAATTTGTGCATTTAATTGATGAATGGTGTTTACTTGTTGTTGTAAACTTTCTTTTAAAGCAATGATTTCACTTTGAAATGTAGATTGTGACATAGACAACTAATCTTGTAATTCGATGTTTAATTGTTCAAAAATCTGCATTTGTTTTATTTGAAAAGAATATTGATTTAGATTTTCTATAAATTGTATTTTCTCATTTTCTAAATCAATTATTTATTTAGTAAATTGAGTTTTCTCTTCAAGTTTAAGTAAAAGATTTATAATTAATGATTCAACTTGATTTAACAGGGAATCAGTGGAAAAATCAGTGTCTGAATCAGAAAAAGAATGTACCTCATTTTCTTCATTCTCAGGAATTTCCAAGTCAGCTCTAAGTTCATTTGATCTTGCCATGAAAGCTAGACTTGCAGTGACCTGTTCCTCCTCTTGGTCATCTGAATCTTCCAACCACTGTTGGTCCTCAACTAGTTGTAACATCCCAAAAATCAGGGGAAATTTAAAAAAAAAAAAAATTAAATAATAAAATAAGACAATTTCCCCAAGTACATGTAAACAAAACGGTCCCAACTTATGAAATAATAATAAACCGACTCATGGTCTTTAAATGCGGAATAATAAATGCGTTTCAAAATATGTTTGACTCAAAAGTCTTTAAATCCAAATCCAAAACATTAAATCAAAATGCAGCCCATCAACCGTTGACCTTCTCTTTGCCCTTGCTAGTACCTGAAAAAAAAAATGGAGGGGAATGTTTGGGGTCAGCCACCGCTGACTGAATAAAATCAAAATAAACAAACACATACAAACAGTCCATGCCACATACATGTTCCCTAAAGACTCTACTAATTTCTCGTTTTTAGGCCTTTATTAATTCTCATTAGGTTCACCGTGGATTGTGATGATGCTCAATGTACGCCCACCGCCATACGCTCGACACAACACCCTCTTCCAACACCCGTCCTCTAGGTATCCCGCAGTACCACGCTGACAGTTGTGTAGTGTACTTTGGCTACTCATGGGAAGAGTCGGCTCTCGTTGTCGCCTCTTGCGATCGGTAATTAAAATCTCATAATTATTAGGTTAGTTTTATTAACGTGTTGACTCATACAACATGTACTCATATAAAACAAACCATCTCATACTCACCACATATCATCTCAACAGATATGTAATCAACTAGCACATCTCACATGCATATAACTCATAAACATAACTCATGTACGCAGATCAACACATAATGATATGGTACTTAGCTCGGTTACTCAGCATCCATATCGCAGTTCAGGATGAATTTAAAATACACAACACTTAGCACATCATCAAATAAACAAGTTTATCTCAAAGCAATAGCAATTCATGACACATAGCACATAATCATGGAATGAAAGTAAATGCAAGTTTATAGTGAGATCACCCACCTCGAATCAACGTAAGCTCCTAAATATCCTTAGCACGGGAGAGCGTCTCTAATAAGGTCCTAGAAGGTCCTACAAAGCACAAGGAAGGTTAGATTAGAATTTGACTCGAAACTCTATTCAGCAGATTTTGAAAGCACTCAGCACTCTTACGGAAACGCTCATAACTCTCAAACCGCTCACTAGATTTTATTCAAATTTTTTAGTAGCTAAATGACTCAGAGGACTAGAATTGGTCAGAAGACCTCGGGACTCGAATCCAAACAGAAGGGGCTCAAAACAGACCCACAAGACAGAATAGCCGAACAGAAAACTATTCTGCGATGGTTTACAAAAACAACGATATCTTTCAAATGACAAATCGGATAAACGAGCCATCAGCGGCAACAGAAAGATGACTCAGAAAACTAGAGACCAACATGGCCCAAAAATCTAAAAACGTATTTTAAGTGTGTTAAAGTCGGACTTAAACATAGCGAACAGATTCTGCCAAAATTTCAGTTTGATATATAAAACCCGGTTTTCGAATATTAAAACGTTTAGACAAGAGTAACGGTTTTTACCCAACCCAAAACCCAAACTTATCAAAATTCAGTGGTCAAGACTCGCATTACAGCACTCGATGGAATAGACTAAAAACATTTAACATCAAAACAGATAATGCCAATACTTGGACGATAAAACTGTGTTATGAACTACTATGACAACAAGGAACCAAAACCAACGATCCAAGCTTCCAAAAATCACAAAACGAAAAACCAGTGATTCTCCATCAAAACCCTACACGAAACAGAATCAAACACACACAATTGATAATCGAATGAAACAAGGGACATAGAATACTACCGAAAGTATTATGGCAATCGGCTAGAGAGGATTTTGCTTGCTGCTTGCTCGACACAGAATCTTCACAGCTTTGAACTTGTTCGATTGTGGACTCGGTTCCCTGCTCTCGATCGAACACATAGAAACAGAATAATAATCCGGGGATTAACACCCTTTTGTACTGAAACGATTCTGTAATAAAAGGAAAGAAACCATTACCGACTTGCGATCTCAGCACTCTACTCGGAATCGCTTCCGCTCGAACACAACACCCTCGAAGAATGACAGGCTGTGGATGGAACTGCTTGAGAAATGAACGAAGTGTTGGATTTATGTGCCCAGTCAAGTACACGTGTCACCGTGTCCATTGTTATAAGACACTAAAGGGTCACACCACTACACACCCAATAATGGACAACCGAATAAAGTAAGTTGTGTGGAATAATTAACTAGTTAAGTTAATTATAAAGAAGAGAATAAATAATAATAAGTTAATTATTATTTAAGAGGAAGGTTAAATATTAAGTTAAATGTTTAACGGACAGTTAATTAATATAGTAAAAGTCCAAGGGTTTAAAGTGTTAATAGGAAGTTTAATTATGTTATTAAACATAATTAAACTCCAAGGAATTAATGGTAACTTAATCCCTTATAAATAAGGGACTAAGGCTAAAGCTTAAGGGCAAAATCACTTATCACAAACAAAACCCTAATACTTCCTCCCTCCCTTCGGCCGAAACCAACCCCAAGGGGTTTTGGGCTTCTTCGAGTTTGACGGGCAAGTAACACCCCCGAAGGTGTGTTTCAGTTTCGGGTTCGACGCACACACACATACACTCGTATAGTGTATTGCTTTGTTGGTACAACGCGGTCTTGCAGTGTGTTCAGGTAGTGCAGTAGATGTAGATCATTCTTTAGCAATCTAAATGTAATATTCTAACCATCTCTTTGTTCTTGTGATCCCATTTTTTAGTAGTGATCAAGTATGTAAGATTCAAGTTCCGCCATGTGAATCCTACAAGGTTTATCCTACAGTGGTATCAGAGCGATCTACTAGTCTCAATGGGATTCAGTTGAGTTTCTTTTTGTCTAGAAAAAGAACCCTAGAATTTTCGACCAAGTATGTGTTCTTCAAGTTTCGGATGGGTATTGGATTGAATTGGGTTCAAGATAAAAAGAAATTAGGTTTCTTTTTCCCCTCCTTGTTTTTTACGAAATTTATATATGTATATATATAATTATTAAGTTTTTTTTATCTTCGAAAGAAAACCTAGTAAATTTGATCCAAGAAAACTGTTCAAGTTTATGAACAATTGGATTGAATAGGTTTCAAGATAAAAGGAATTAGGTTTCTTTTTATTTAGTAAGAAAACCCTAGAAAATTCGATCCACGAATATGATCTTCAAGTTTTTGAATGATCATTGGATTGAATAGGATTTTTAGATAAAAAGGGAAAAGGTTATTATTATTATTAAACAAAAAAACGGTATTCGAAACCAAACCAACCGAGACTCGGTTGGGACTCGGTTCGCCGACCGAGTGGTCGACCGAAACCAAGCCCGCCGAGTTTCGGTTGGGTGATGGTTCTTGGTGACCAAGATATCATATTTAGAGTACAAGATTTTATGTGACCTAAATCGATAATAAAGAATCTACAGATTTTATGTAAGATCTTTTATTTATTAAGTCAATCTATGTAAATCTTTTTGATTTTTGACTAACTATCAAGAATAAAATCAAAAGGATAGATTTATATAAATATTGACTAGATTTTTTTTTTTGTAAATTAAATAATAAAAAGGGTTTAAATAAACATTTAAAACCATATGATTTTAAAAGTTTATTAAAATCAAGATAATTTTGAAATTAAGGGGGTAATTGAAATCAGTATTTAAGGGTAATTTTATAATTATCAGTTTAATTTATCATTTAGAATGACATAACCCAAAATTCGTGACATTGTGTTTATTTAAATTTTTCGAATTTATTTATATATTTTTTCGGAAATTATTTTATTATTTTATTAGATATACAAAAACACAAAACCAAGTCTTTGGGGTTATGACATTAGTTATTTTAAATAATTGCATTTATATTATTTCTTCAAATTCTTTTTTGAAATAAAAGGTGGTTATTATAAACAGTTAGTTTATAAAACCAAAGTTTTAATAAAAGATGGATATTATAAAAGTACATTTATGAAACCAATTTTTTTTTTAATTATAATGGCGATATAAACAGTTAGTTTATAAAACGAAGTTTTAAAAGGTAAAATTAAAAGTGGAATTTATAAACAGTTAGTTTATAAAACCAAGTAATTTTTCAAAAGTTTAAAAAAAAACTGGCTACAGTTTTCGAACAAAGGAAAATCTTTTTTAGAAAATCTTAGATCATAGTGCAACCCACCGAATGGAACACCTCACTTGTTCAACGATATTCACATTGTAAGGAGAAAGAACCTTAGATGTGGATTCAAATCATTGCGAGTGTTAGGGTGCGAAGGGTCTTGTGATAATCGGGAGTCCCGGCGCAAGGCATCGCACTGTCTTAGGTGGTACGATCTATTTTGGTGATAATCGAGAGTCCCGGCCCAAAATGCACTAGAGGGATTAAAACATGTACAAGTTTGTTGTTCAACTTGATATCCCGAACATCTAGGAATCGTTTCTAGTCTAGAGGCGATCGGTATGGCTATACCTACCAGAAATAGCGTGGCTCTAATGGGAAGTGCCCAAACCTTGCATTAGAGGCCGTGAAATATGGATCCTAGTCTAATTATTATTCTTAAAAGGTAATAATATTAGAAGTTATTTATTTATATAATCACACTAACCATTTGTCATTTTTCTTATAGATGTCTGTATTGTCAGAAATTCCGTTTTACTCACCAATAGAATCGCGGAGGCTCATTACTGGAAAATGGAAGCTTACTGGTCCAAATTACAAGATTTGGAAGGTGCATTTTAGGAACTTCCTAAAAGCACAGAATTTATTGTACATCATTGACGAGGTGCCCAAGTATGACCTAATCGTGAGCAATATAGGCAAGTATGACCTAATCGTGAGCAATATAGTTCAAGTAAGTACGTCGGGTATTTTCGTCTCCACAGGGAACAGTGATGATGACTAAATAAATTAATACTAATGATTTAATCTAAGTTAATGCATAAAGTAGGGGTTTTTGTTTTTAAAACCAAGTATCTAATAAAATTGATTAAAAATAACTTTTATGCTTTTGACAACTGAAATAAACTGACAAGTGGTAAAACTGTGTTCAATTTTGAGAGGGAATATTCACTATGATCGATTCCATCTAGTTCTAGGTTTGGTTGGTTAAGTCCCGATTTAATTGGTATTCTAGAAGTTAGGTAACCAGTGGTCACTAGCTTCCTACAATGGCTATAGTAATATTTCCTAGGGAATACACTACTGTCACACTTCGGTTTGTAAATTATATCTAGGTTCGGATTTCCGTCGCCTTCTAATCTAGAACTTGGTCGTTACTAAGATTAGACTTCCAATTTTATCTAAGTTATTGATGTCTAAACTCGAATCCCTAAGTCTAGTGGATTGCCAACTACGTCACCGGTGGTGAAAAGTTAAAGTAATTATCAATTACAATTGCTAGTGGTCACTCAACAAAATAATTCAATAATTATCAGTTCAAACAATCAAAATTCAAGAATAAATCAAAAGGGTCTTTAATATAAAAACAAATGTTCAAATCCAATATAAAAATCCTAAAAATACCAAACCTAAGTCCTAGATTTCATCTAGTCATAGCGAATATTATATGATTTAGCACATAGACATGCTAAAAATCATAAAACAAACATAAGAATTCAATAGAACAAACATAATATCGATAAATAACGATTAAAAACCGAATTATATGAATGGAGTTGAAGATCTTGATGCTTGAAACCTCCAAAATTCGTGCACAATAGTATCTCCAGGGTATTTTTTGGCTGCCTCTTGATTAGGTTAAGAGTTTTCTTTTCAAATCTGCAATTCTCGCTTAAATATACGTCAGGTCGCTAAAAATCGCGTCGCAATTCAAGAAATCACGTCGCTATGTTGGACCCTGCGTTAAATCGCGTCGCTATCTTCCAGATAGCGGCGCGATCTGCTCTTTTTGATGGCAAACAGAGATCCAAAATCGTGATTCAATGGAAAATAGCGTGACAGTTAGCGGCGAAGATAGCGGCGCTATCTCTGAATTTTCTGCAGATTTTCATTTCTTGTGTCGTTTTGGCTCGTTTTTGTCACTTTTTCTTCTATAGCCTGAAAAATACAAATGGGAACTATATGTGAGTGATAACATCATGTTTTAATCAATAAACACATACAAAAATAGGTATATTGGCATATAAATATATGTATAAATATGCCAATATCAAGATGCCCACACTTGAACTTTGCTTGTCCTCAAGTAAATCATCATTAAAATAATCCAATCAGGTATAAACAATTATAAAGCAATCGACATTTCATCTCAATTTATTTATATAAACACCACAATTTTCAGAACCTAGTCCATTTAGCAGTTAAAATTTCACATTATATTTTATACCCAAGTTTGTGTAAAAACATCAGCTAACTTTTCACAAATCTAATCAAACCCTTAACTATGTTATTTAGACTACTTTTTAACTTAGATCCTAATTCATTCCTGCCTAACCTATAAATACCATCTTTATGAAAATCACCAGACTAGAAAGGTTAAAAGAAGAAAAATTAGTTTATTTATTCATTTAATAATTTATTAGCTTTACTTATTCATGCTTTGCATGTTTATTTATGTTATTTATTTGTTCTTATACATGCTTTGCATGTTTATTAACTTATTTATTTATTTGTTTGGAAGAGAGAACCACAACTTTCATTGAGCACCCGCGTAAAAGCCTTTCAGCCAACATATCCAGATCAGGTGACCTTAGTATGCCAGGTTTACAGGACCCCGCGAGCTTACTTTTCGGGAACCCAAGGTCGGCTAATTGTCCCCCCTAAGTATTTAATTAGGTATTTATTCAAGAATCGATTCGAACCTCAGCTTACATTGTGAACCCGCGTAAAAGACTTTCGACCAACATATCCAGATCAGTTGACCTTAGTATGCTAGGTTTGAAGGACCCCTCGGGCGTACTTGTCGGGAGCACAAGGCCGGTTGAATATTCTCACCGACTCTCAAATTTTTCATGTATATTATTTAGCAATTTATTTACGTAAACTAAAAGTTCTTAATCTAACCTAATGTCATCAGGAGTTAGCTTTGCTAAACTTAATTTTCTAAAAGACAATACTTATAGATTTACAAGAATTTCAAATTTTCCAAGTTAGAAAGTGATTTAATTAACGAGTTAAAGAGATAATTAGATCGGCAAAAAGCCACAAAAATTGACACATAAAAGCTAAGAAAAATTTTAACTTTTAAAGTGAACTTTATTGTCTAAAAATTGTTTCCTAAGGTTGAGATGTGTCTTAAAAAAAAATTTCTGATTGAATTGGTTTGTTCGTTTTTGAGATGATTTACTATGAAAACTAACAAGTGGTGGATACCATACCCCATGCCGACAATTAAAACATTGCATTGCACTCAATGTAATAAAAATAAGGAATTATAAACTAAAAAGAAAAAGGCAAAAGGGAACGGTACTCCCTGAAGGTATTTTGATTTTTGTGTGTTCCAAGAATTATTATCATCCAAATGCACGATCCATTTTCGAGCATTTCCATCCAGTTCCTTAGCTCACCATATTCTATTAAATTATAAATAGAACAAAACTAAAATAAATACTGGTAAAATAGTTCAAACAACAAAATAAAAAATTAACAAAAAAGAAAAATTGTAGCTAAAAGAAATAGAAATGTAAAGTACAACCAAATCAAATAATCAGTTCTGAAACCCAAACAGAGCAATCAATGATCACGCCCATCCCGAGGCGATGTCGGGTCATACTGCTGGAACCATTCTTCATAACTCGGGTAGTTTGGCGGAGCAGGCAGGTTTGGGCCCTAATAAGGTAACGGGTTATGGGCCTCGAGTGGTGGTGCGGGGGCTTGCCAGTACGGGAGAGTTTGAGCCCTTTCTCCTTGATAGTAATTTCGTTGGAGCTGCAAGGTCATACTATCCATATGATGTCTCATCCCGCCAAAATCCATTCTCAAACCTGCCATGTCACCCTGCAAAGCATGAACATCATTATATAAATTTTGGTACGGATCAAACGTAGAAGGACCCGCTCTGGAGCCAGATGCTCCCGGATGTCCATGACCATCGCCCATAGATGGCGGTTGATCCCCCAGGTGCATCTCCGCGTCTGCCTGTACTGGTGGCTGTGTTGATTGCCTCTGCTTGACCCGTCTAGGATTTCCGGTGGACGGGTTATCCTCCCATACGTACCGTCCATCTTCTACACCCCGCGTTGCATTTCTGATTACACTCATACCCGACATCTGATTATAGTCCAGGAATCCCATTTCTTGGTTCGTCATGCTCAACCTCACCCGTGGTGTCAAAGTAACTGCTGCTTTGGCCAGGCGTGTGATATTGGCCTCCCGTGAAGCCACTTTCTGTTTATGTCCTTGTGCCGGACCATTCAGAAACACAGCAATAATAAGTGGTATGTTGGTGAGGCGGTCCCTGTGGACTAACTGGTGCAATAGCCATAAACTGTACATGTTCATCTTTTCGGTACCCTCCTTTCTTTGCCGAATAGTGTTCGTGATCATCCGGTATAAATATCGGTGTTCACTGTTCCGGATTTCGTTACTTTTAGAGCTCCTTGGGTTCCAAGCTCCCGTACCCAGTTCCGTCCAAATGTGTTCAACATTCCGGGTTTCTTGGAATTCACCCCAATTGAGGTACGGGATGAAGTGATTGCTATTTGCTTGAGCTACCGTGTACAGCCCCAGGTTGATTGCAAATTGGGCTAGAGAGCAATTAACCCACCTGTTTGCTATTCGGTAGTGAATGGAATCGGCGGTGGGTTCATTGTGGGCCTTGACTGCTTCAAGCGGTATGTGGTGAAACATTCTAGTACCAAGTCGGTGTATATCGGCTCTCTCAGTGTTAGGGCAACTTCCCATGCATTACATGTGAATAGCACTTGCCCCCCGCCGCCATAAAATTCACGAACCAAGTAGGCCCGTATGTCTTCCTCTTTCCCCAAAGCCGCGAGTTGATCCCATTTTGGTGTTCGGCCCACATGCACCTTTTTGTGCATTATCTTATTCCGTTTCTCTTCATAAAAAATTCTTGTGTTCTCGTTTCGGATCGTTGAGAATTCTTCAAATACATGGTGGACTTCGTTTAGGAGAGTAAGCGGGAAACCGTCCCTATGCATGGGTACTTCTATTTCACCCTCTGATTCATCCTCCGAGGCGGATGATGAAGAGGGAGTTGGGGAAGGAGGTGGTGGAGGTGCCCGTGATGATGAGGCTCTCGTTGAGGTTCTTGTTCGCTGTCAATCACAAAAATAAAAGAGTAATCATTAGAAGTGTTATTTGATAGAAATATCTCAATATAAATAAGGAATTTGGTAAAAAAAATTTCAATTAAAATCCCAATTTCCCGTACCCACACTTAGATGTTAAACTAAGTGTGACAGTATGTAAAAGTTTACCAATTTTCCTTACCCACACTTAGTTGTTCAACTAAGTGTGACATTATGCAACACTAAAAATGAATGTTTTGATAATTGAATCTGAAATTTGCAAATGTTTGTAATATAGTTATAAAACGTTTGAACCCAATTTAGTAAAAAGTTTAAGCACAATGTGCAAATTTAACAAGTATTTCTACTATTTAAACAAAATTTAACTCAATAACACAATGTAGATAATCTAACAAGCAAAACATAAGCTAAATTCGGATTTTTGACAAGAACAAACCTTAGTTCATAGCTTTTCTTCCTAAAAAGCAAAATTAAGCCCTAAAAATTCGAATTTTACACTAGGGTTTTGTAACAATTCGACTAACTAGCAATCTATGGCTTAAATCTATAACTAATCAAGGAAAAATGGAAGAAAATATCAAAAATTTAAGATTTTCGGACCTAGCAAGAAAAATCCCCAAAAATCTAAGATTTAAGCCCTAAAACATGGATTACATGAAGAAAAGAGGGGAAAACAAACCTTAGATGCCATGGAGATGAAGATTTGTGGAAGAAATTGGTCGATTTGGGTGATTTTGGGTGCTGGTGGCCGAAATCACGCTAGGGTTTTGGGGATGCTTGCTGCGATCTGCGAACAGGGAAGAACACGATTTATTTATAAGCTGGGGAGATCGCGCCACTATCCTAGATAGCGGCGCTATTTATCACGGATTTGGAATTTTAATCGGATCGGGTCGGGTAAAATAGCGGGGCCAGACAGAAGATCGCGTCGCTATCTTGGAGATAGCGGCGCTATTTCTAACGCGATGGGAAACGCTATTTTAAGGGACAACGCTATTTCGGGTTTCTGTTGGATATTCGATTTGGGCAGATAGCGGCGCTATCATAGATAGCGGCGCTATCTACGGATTTTTATATTTTTCGATATTTTTTATATTTTTTTATATTTGTTTATATTTTTATTTTTTTTTAATTTTTTTTAAAAGAAATACGCAGAACGGAAAGGGAAAAACAACTAAACACGGGTTGCCTCCCGAGAAGCGCTTCATGGATTAACGAGTCTAGAGCTTGACTCGGTGTTGTTCTTCTCACTTGCTTTTCTTCATCGAGGCGAAATGAACCACCTCTCCTTCTTGCTCTTCTTCATCCATTCCCTCATGGTATTGTTTGAGACGGTGACCATTTACACTGAAATGACCACCTTTTTCGGTAACAAGGTCGACATATCCCGATGGGTGTTGTTTGACAACGGTGTACGGACCAACCCATTTTGATTTTAGTTTTCCAGGCGAAAACTTGTATCGAGATTGATATATCAGAACCTTATCACCCGCCTCAAAATACTTATGAGTCTTCAACTTCTTATCGTGCAAACGCTTACTCCTTTCTTTGTAAATCCGGGAGTTCTCATAAGCACGAAATCTGTCTTCATCGAGCTCGTTGAGTTGATGACGCCTTTCCGTCCCTCCTAAGATAGCATCCATGTTACATTCCTTGATTGCCCAATATGCTTTGTGTTCAATCTCAAAAGGAAGGTGACAAGCTTTTCCATACACCATTCGGTATGGTGTATATCCGGTAGGAGTTTTGAAGGCTGTTCGGAATGCCCATAAGGCATCATCAAGACGTTGAGACCACGTCTTGGGTTTTTTCGCGATAGATTTTTCAAGAATTCTTTTCAAGGCTCTATTAGTATTCTCGACTTGACCACTCGTTTGTGGGTGATAAGCCGTTGAGAACCGATGGTGGACGCCATATCGTTGGAGAGTTTTCTCCATTAGATGATTTGCAAAGTGGGTGCCACGATCGCTAATAAGAGCCCTTGGGCATCTGAAACGACAAAATAAGGATCTCACAAAATTAACTACAACTCGGGCATCATTAGTTGGTAATGCTTTAGCCTCGGCCCATTTAGAGACGTAGTCAACCGCCACAAGTATGTACTTGTTGCCGTGAGAACTTGGGAATGGTCCCATGAAGTCGATGCCCCACACGTCGAATATCTCACAAACTTGGATGCCATGCTGGGGCATTTCATCCCGTTTGGAGATGCTTCCGGTTCGTTGACATGCATCACATGTCTTGAATAATGTGTGGGTATCTTTGAAGATGGTCGGCCAGTAGAATCCCGCATCTAACACTTTCCGAGCGGTAAAATTTGGTCCGAAGTGACCTCCGGTAGGTCCTTTATGACATTCGTTGAGAATGTCCTTTGCTTGACCACCGGAGACACATCGTCTATGCATGAGATCGGCACCAACTCGGAAAAGATATGGGGGTTCCCAATGATAATGTTTAAGATCAGAGAAGAACTCCCCCTTTTTTGATGGGTCATCCCTTTCACAAGAACACCCGCCGCTAGATAATTTGCAAAGTTGGCGAACCATGGGTCATTTTCATCGGTGTCTTGCAACGCAGTAACGGCCTCGAGGAATTCTTCAGGAAAGGTATCATCAATCTCATTCTCATTAAACTCCTCAAGATGAGGGTTCTCGAGACGGGATAGATGATCCGCAGCAAGGTTCTCCGCTCCTTTTTGTCCTTGATCTCAATGTCGAATTCTTGTAGAAGAAGAATCCAACGGATGAGTCTTGGTTTAGCGTCTTGCTTGGCGAAGAGATACTTCAATGCAGAGTGATCCGTATAGACAATGGTTTTAGATAGAACCAGGTAAGGATAGAATTTGTCAAACGCGAAAACCACAGCTAAAAGCTCTTTTTCGGTGGTGGTATAATTCGCTTGAGCACCGGTGAGTGTTCGACTAGCGTAATATATCGGTTGAAAATGATTGTTCACACGCTGTCCCAACACTGTACCGAGTGCGTAATCACTCGCATCACACATGAGTTCGAATGGTAAATCCCAGTCGGGAGATACCATGATAGGAGCATTTGTGACACGGTCTTTCAAAAGATCGAAGGCCTCCACACATTCGGAATCAAACTCGAAGGGTGTGTCCTTCTCAAGAAGATGGGTCATGGGTCGGGTTATCTTGGAAAAGTCCTTGATAAACCTACGGTAGAAACCCGCATGATCGAGAAAGCTTCTCACTGCTTTAACATTTGTGGGCGGAGGGAGTTTAGAAATAACATCGATTTTGGATTTATCGACCTCCAACCCTTGTTTAGAAATTTTATGTCCCAATACGATGCCTTCACGCACCATAAAGTGACATTTCTCCCAATTTAGTACGAGATGTGAATTCTCGCACCGAATGAGAACACGCTCAAGACTGTCAAGGCACGAATCGAAGGAATTTCCAAAGATGGAAAAATCATCCACGAAAACTTCCATACAATCCTCGATCATGTCTTGAAATATGGATGTCATGCACCGCTGAAATGTAGCAGGTGCATTACATAACCCAAATGGCATCCTTCTATATGCAATGGTACCAAACGGACATGTGAAGGTGGTTTTATCTTGGTCTTCGGGATCGATGGGGATTTGAATGTAGCCACAGAAACCGTCCAAGAAACAATAGAAGTTATTTCCGGCTAGTCTCTCTAACATTTGATCGATAAAAGGTAGAGGAAAGTGATCCTTGCAAGTTGCATCATTGAGTTTTCGGTAGTCAATGCACACTCGCCACCCCGTGACAGTTCGAGTTGGAGCAAGTTCGTTCTTATCGTTACGAACAACTGTCATCCCTCTTTTTTCGGAACCACTTGGACCGGACTCACCCATGGACTATCTGAGATGGGATAGATGAGATATGCATCAAGTAGTTTTAAAACCTCCTTTTTGACCACATCTTCCATATTCGGGTTCAACCTTCTTTGCCTTTGTACACTTGGCTTGAAATTGTCCTCCATGAGGATTTTGTGTGTACAGAAGGTAGGGTTGATACCCGGTATGTCCGCGGTGTTCCAGGCAAGGGCCTGTTTGTGAGATTTCAGGATATTCACCAATTTGGTTTTTTCGGTAGATGATAGGTTCGATGAAATGATGACTGGGAGTTCAGAGTCTCCTTGTAAGAAAGCATACTCTAAGTGGTCAGGTAACGGTTTCAGTTCTAATGAAGGAGGGTCCTCTAAAGATATTTTGATTCGGTGATTTTGTTCATGGTCGAATTTTTCAAAATCATCTTCATTTTCCTCCGAACCCTCTTCCTCAAGGCGAAGTAATTCCTCAAGCTCTGAGAGATCTTGGATGGTTTCGGGGGAGTCTGGAGCAACATCACCATGAATAGTGCTGTCATCACAATCTAGGTCGAGAAATGAAGCGATTTCCTCCTCCATGCAGACATCGATTAAGTCGATGAAATTGCATGTATCATCGGAGGCAGAGGTATGCCTCATCGCTTTCTCGATGGAGAAAGTGACTCGGTCATTCCCGACACCTAGACTAAGCTATTTTTAGGCTACTAAGATGATGGCACTGGCAGTGTTCAGAAAGGGTCTTCCTAAAATGAGAGGGACACTGGGCTC
This sequence comes from Calendula officinalis, assembly GCA_963853835.1. Lineage (NCBI taxonomy): Eukaryota > Viridiplantae > Streptophyta > Magnoliopsida > Asterales > Asteraceae > Calendula > Calendula officinalis. The sequence continues at coordinate 37,472,528 of OY970831.1, forward strand.
TTCTGGAATATCTAGGATGACAAAATCAGCAGGAAATATGAACTTGTCAACTTTTACTGGGACGTTCTCTGCTATGCCTAACGGGTATTTAAATGACAGGTCTGCTAGTCTAACACTCATCCTAGTCGGTTTAAGATCTGTTAATCCTAATTTAGGGTACATCGACAAGGGCATTAAGTTTATGCTAGCTCCTAAGTCCGCTAGTGCTTTACAGGGTGGTAAATTATCTATAAGACAAGGGATAATAAAACTCCCTGGATCGCCTTTCTTTGGAGGCATGTTTGGTTGGAGGATAGCTGAGCATTCCTCGCTTAGTACTGCTGACGACGCCTCCTCAGTCAGTGTCTTGCCAGATACCAGATCCTTGATGAACTTCCCATAATTCGGCATACCTGCTAACATGTCAACCAAAGGGACGTTAATGCGCACCTGTTTTATCATGTCAACGAACTTACCATATTTCTCTTTAAGCTTTTCTTTCCTCAATCGCTGAGGGAAAGGGACCTTCGGTGTGTACGAGTTAGTTGCCTCTGGTTTGGTGGACTTGTGCGTCTCCTTTGGTTTTACTTTCTCATGCTCTTTTGGTGTTTCAATCTTCTCCATAACTTTCTCCTCTTCATCACCTTGAGCTTCCTCATTAACCTGCATATCACAAGAATTTTCATCAGTATTTAATACAGGTGAATTTACCGTTTTACCACTTCGAGTGGTGATGGCTTTAACATTCTCGAATCCCCGTTTAGGATTATCTTGTGTACGGGGTGGTAGACTTCCTTTTGGACGTTCCTGTAATGTCTCCGCTATTCTACCCAGATTCCTTTCTAAGCTTTGAATGGCTGCTTGCTGATTTCTGATAATTTGATCTTGTTCTTCAGCCTTCTTGTCTTGTTTTTCCATGTACTTCTCGAGCAAAATTTCCATTGAGGATTTTTTCCCTTGACCTGCAGCATTCTCTCGAGGTGGTTGATTTGCCTGATTATCACGTTGGAAACCAGGGGGGTTCGAGTTTCTCGGGGGGTAGTTATTGTTTTGGTTATTGTTGTTATAACCTCTGTTGTTGTTGTACCCCTTATTGTTGTTGATGTACCCTTGATTTCCACCTTGATAATTATTTCGGTACCCATTGTTGATATAATGCAACTCCTCCTCTGCTGACATTGGATGCTGTTGTGTGCAGTCTTTGGTGAGATGTGGTCCTTTTTATTTGTCGCATCCAACCTGTATGGCATGTAAACAACTAGTTATTTTATCTAATTTTCGTTCAAATGCTTGTTGACTGTTCTTTAAGGCGGCCACTTCATCATTCTGTCTATCATCCACCATATTCAATTGACCAGTTCGTCTCTCAGTTTGCCATTCCATACTGTTCATAGCTAGGTCTTCAATGAGTTGATATGCTTGAGTTGGAGTTTTGTACATGAACAACCCACCACTTGACGAATCGAGAAAGGACCGAGATGTGTAATCCAATCCCCTATAAAAGATGTGTACTATGTTATTTTTCTCGAAACTGTGGTTTGGGCATTTTCTCAATAGACCCTTCAGCCTCTCCCAAGCATCCGTCAACATTTCACCTGAATCCTACATAAAAGCCATAATATCAGTTTTTAGTTTGTCAGCCTTAGCAGGTGAAAAATATCGAGTGATAAAACGACTTCGGAGTTCATCCCAAGTCGTAATTGAGCCTGGCTCTAACGATTTAACCCATTCTCTTGCATCCCCAGTTAAACTGAAAGGAACCAATCTGAGTCTCATGGCATCCAACGATACGTCTCGTTGTTTGAACAGCTCACAGATTTCAAGAAAGTTCTCAAGATGTCTGTTAGGATCATTGCATAATCTGCCATCGAAGTTCAAATCCCACACCATACTAAGGAATTGACCTTTAATCTCGAAATTGATATTATTCAATTCTGGAACTGTGATGGATGGAGTAGGGGGGTTGGTGGTGTCTGTCTAATGTTCCACATAGGCTGCTATGGTGGTGGCTCTGGTGGATTATTATCTCCCATATTGAAAATGGGGTTGTCAATAGCTCGAAAGTTGATTGATTCAAGATACTGCGCTGCTAAAACTGCTCTACGTCGCTGGCGAAAAAGTCTCTCTGGCTCGGTATACGGTATTGTCGGATCAGAGTCAGAGCTACGGGTCATACACCTGCAAAACCTCAAGACAATTGTTAAGAACGCAACTGTTTACTAGAATCAATAAAAGGAAAATAACTTATCCAAGAATGAATTCTTAGATAAGGATCGATCAAAAGATTAGTTATAATTCACTAATCACGCAACTGTTCCCCGGCAACGGCGCCAAAAACTTGATGTGATAAAACCAGTTATAAAATAATAACCTAAAATACGCCTTCTCTAGATTACCATACTCTTAGGCAAGTATGACCTAATCGTGAGCAACATAGTTCAGGTAAGTACGTCGGGTATTTTCATCTCCACAGGGAACAGTGATGATGACTAAATAAATTAATACTAATGATTTAATCTAAGTAAATGCATAAAGTAGGGGTTTTTGTTTTTAAAACTAAGTATCTAATAAAATTGATTAAAAATAACTTTTATGCTTTTGACAACTGAAATAAACTGACAAGTGGTAAAACTGTGTTCAAATTTGAGAGGGAATATTCACTATGATCGATTCCATCTAGTTCTAGGTTTGGTTGGTTAAGTCCCGATTTAATTGGTATTCTAGAAGTTAGGTAAGCAGTTGTCATTAGCTTCCTACAATGGCTATAGTAATATTTCCTAGGGAATACACTACGGTCACACTTCGGTTTGTAAATTATATCTAGGTTCGGATTTCCGTCGCCTTCTAATCTAGAACTGGGTCGTTACTAAGATTAGACTTCCAATTTTATCTAAGTTATTGATGTCTAAACTCGAATCCCTAAGTCTAGTGGATTGTCAACTACGTCACCGGTGGTGAAAAGTTAAAGTAATTATCAATTACAATTGCTAGTGGTCACTCAACAAAATAATTCAATAATTAACAGTTCAAACAATCAAAATTCAAGAATAAATCAAAAGGGTCTTTGATATAAAAACAAATGTTCAAATCCAATATAAAAATCCTAAAAATACCAAATCTAAGTCCTAGATTTCATCTAGTCATAGCGAATATTAAATGATTTAGCACATAGACATGCTAAAAATCATAAAACAAACATAAGAATTCAATAGAACAAACATAATATCGATAAATAACAATTAAAAACCGAATTATATGAATGGAGTTGAAGATCTTGATGCTTGAAACCTCCAAAATTCGTGCACAATAGTATCTCCAGGGTATTTTTCGGCTGCCTCTTGATTAGGTTAAGAGTTTTCTTTTCAAATCTGCAATTCTCGCTTAAATATACGTAAGGTCGCTAAAAATCGCGTCGCTATTAAAGAAATCGCGTCGCTATGTTGGACCCCGCGTTAAATCGCGTCGCTATCTTCCAGATAGCGGCGCGATCTGCTCTTTTTGATGGCAAACAGAGACCCAAAATCGCGATTCAATGGAAAATAGCGTGACAGTTAGCGGCGAAGATAGCGGCGCTATCCTTAGATAGCGGCGCTATCTCTGAATTTTCTGCAGATTTTCATTTCTTGTGTCGTTTTGGCTCATTTTTGTCACTTTTTCTTCTATAGCCTGAAAAATACAAATGGGAACTATATGTGAGTGATAACATCATGTTTTAATCAATAAACACATACAAAAATAGGTATATTGGCATATAAATATATGTATAAATATGCCAATATCAATTGGTTAAGAGACTTTACTGATTTGTGTTGCCTAACTTGTGGCAGCAAGGATATTTGCGAGCACACGTCCGATGTGGGACTGTTGGACACTGAATTTTTCAGTGATTCAGGTATCTTTATGATGGATTGTCTCGTTACTTCTAGTAAATCCTGGGTATTGGATACCGGATGTGGTCATCACATTTGCAATCATTTGCAGGGATTTAAGAAGGACAGGAGGCTGGGACAAGGAGATGTTGAACTACGAGTAGGCGAAAGTTCCAAAGTTGGAGCTTAAGCCGTAGGAACATACCTTCTCAAGTTGCCTTCAGGAAGAGTCTTGGAACTTAAAAATTGTTATTATGTTCCTAGACTTATTAAGAATGTTATTTCATTTGATTCACTTATAGACAGTGGTTTTTATTATGAGTTTTATGGAAAAACAATTTCGTGTTTAAAAGATGACATTTTATATTTTAAAGCTAACTCTCATAATGGTCTATATACGTTAAATCTGAATAACATAGAACGAGACGTTTATCATATTAGTAAAAGATCCAAGAGTAACTTGAATCAAACTTATCTTTGGCATTGTCGTTTAGGTCATATAAACGAGACTCGCATTAAGAAACTCCACGATGATGGAATTCTAGAACCATTTGATTTGGAATCATATGCCATATGCGAATCATGTTAATCTGGGAAAATGACAAAAGACCCTTTCAATCATTACAATGAAAGGGCAGGCGAGTTGTTAGGGATTATACACACTGACGTGTGTGGACCCTTTACTCTAGAAGCCGGAGGAGGATACCGCTACTTCATTACCTTTACTGACGACTTCAGTAGGTATGGTTATGTCTTTCTTATGAGACTAAAGTCTGAAAGCTTTGACAAGTTCAAAGAATATCAGAGGGAAGTAGAAAACCAACTGGGCAAGAAAATAAAGTCACTTCGGTCGGACCGGGGAGGCGAATATTTGAGCCAAGAGTTCGACAATCATTTGAAAGAGTGTGGGATTGTTTCACAACTCACACCTCTGTATACACCTCGGATGAATGGTGTATCAGAAAGGAGGAATCGCACCTTGTTAGACATGGTACGCTCAATGATGTGTTGCGCTACCCTACCACTATCATTTTGGGGACATGTACTCGAGACTGCAAGATTCACACTAAATAGGGTTCCGACTAAGTCAGTAGAAAAGACTCTGTTCGAGCACTGGATGGGCAGAAAGCCAAAATTTCCTTATTCAAGATTTGGGGTTGTGAGGCGTACGTTAGACGTAACTTCACCGACAAACTAAACCCCAAGTCAGATTAGTGTATCTTCGTTGGATATTCAAGAGAAACCTTAGGATACTATTTCTATCATCAAGAAGACAACAAAGTTTTTGTTGCTCGGAAAGGTGTCTTCTTGGAGGAGAAGTTTCTCGGGACAGAAAATCCAAGAACAGAAATAGAACTTCAAGAAATTGAAGAGAATGAAGATACACCTACGACTTCAATCGAACTAGTGGTTCAACAGAGAATTGTTGATTCCCAACCAGACCCACCGGTTGTGGAAGAAGAAACACGCAACCCTCGTAGGTCCAGTAGACCACGCCAAGAACCCGTTAGGTATCTTGGATTCATGATCGATGAAGATGATGGAAGTCTACTAGAACCATTGACCTACAGCGAGGCTGATGACGGCGTCGAGTCTGAAAGATGGCTCGAGGCTATGGAAGCAGTGATGAAATCCGTGTATGACAACCAAGTCTGGGTGTTATCAGACTTGCCACCACAGTCACGAGCTGTTGGATGCAAGTAGGTTTTCAAGAAGAAAACTGACATGGATGGGAAAGTGTATACTTACAAAGCACGACTAGTCGCGAAAGGTTTCACGTAAACACATGGTGTGGATTATTCTGAAACCTACTCGCCAGTCGCTATGCTTAAGTCTATTAGAATTCTAATGGCCATATCAGCATATTACGACTATGAGATATGGCAAATGGATGTTAAAACCGCATTCCTTAATGGGGAGTTGAAAGAGGACGTATTTATGATACAACCAGATGGTTTTACTGATCCAAAGAATCCTAACAAAGTATGCAAATTGTTAAAATCCTTTTATGGATTAAAGCAAGCATCTAGAAGTTGGAACTTACACTTTGACAAAAGAATCAAAGAACTTGGTTTTTTCAAGAGTGAGTTCGAGGCGTGTGTCTACACAAAATTCAGTGGGAGCATAGTGATCTTCCTAGTCTTGTATGTCGACGACATACTGCTTATAGGAAACGATATACCAGCATTACAGGAGAAAAATCCTGGTTAGGTAAATGTTTTCAGATGAAGGACTTGGGAGAAGCCGCGTTTATACTGTGTATAAAGATCCGCATAGATAGATCTAGGTGGCTTATTGGACTTAGTCAACGTATGTACATTGGCAAAGTACTGAAGAGATTCAGTATGAATGATTCCAAGAGAGGATTCATTCCAATGACACATGGCATTACACTGAGTAAAACTCAGAGTCCTACATCTAGCAAGGAAATAGCTAGAATGAGTTTGATTCCATATGCTTCGGCAATAGTGTCAATAATGTATGCCATGTTATGTACTAGGCCCGATATTCCTTACTCCATCAGTCTTACGAGCAGATATCAAAAGAATCCTAGTGAGCCCCATTGGGTGGCTGTCAAGAACATTCTCAAGTATTTGAGAAGGACAAAAGATATGTTCTTGGTCTTTGGAGGTTCAATGGAAAAACTGCGTGTAATTAGATACACAGATGCAAGCTTTCAAACCGACAGAGACGATTACAAGTCACAATCAGGGTTTGTGTTTACACTAAATGGGGGAGCTATATCTTGGAAGAGTCAGAAACAAGATACGATAGCAGATTCGACTACAGAGGCTGAGTACATTGCGGTAAATGATGCTGGAAAGGAAGCCATGTGGCTTAATAATTTTACCGAGGATCTTAGAGTTATTGCCAGTATCTCTAGACCCATCGAAATATTCTGTGATAACATTGGTGCAATAGCGCAAGCTGTTGAACCAAGAGAGCATCAAAAGACAAGGCATGTGCGTAAGAAATATCACCTCATACGTGAGTATGTCAGAGAAGGTGATATTATAATTAAGAAAATACCAACGGATGACAACGTTGCTGACCCGTTGACAAAAGCATGAAAAGCATGCAAGCGCAATAGGCATGCAGTACCTTGAAATTGGTAGCAGTGACTTTGATTATAAACCATATATATGTTTGAAATTGATACATTATGTAATAACATTTCGTGGGATCGAAATAGAAAGTTTTACGGAATATTTTCACATTATCTATTCTTAACATGTTTTAAACCTATCCCTGATACGCAAAGTTTTTTTTGAGTATCTAAATGTCTGTCGTTGCTTGAATTTAGTGAGAGCTAGATTCAGGAGTTAATACCATTGTGAATATTTATCTATTTCATAGTTATTGAATAGAGATACAAGTGTTGTTAAAATAAATATTCGTAGATGTTTACAGAGTTTGCTAAACATTAAACATGACCAAAATATCGAGATTACTTCATGGAGCTCAAGCATAAGTAATTTCGAGTAGATGTCCTCTGACCTAAGACATTTGGTTTGAGACGCGATAACTTCTGATCTTTATCATTTATCTAACGTCACACCGTAAAAGGGTGATCATAAGGAACTTGACTAAGACAACGGAAGTCGTGGGTAAGATAACACAAATAGTCAAGATGGAATTTGCACCTTCTTTAATTAGAAGAGATATTTCATGGCCGCTCGACGATTAAGACAACTGAAATGCGTGGCCACGCTCGGAGAATGATTAGATCATTCGGTAATCCGTTACTGCAGAAAGTCGAAATCAGTGTCGAGAAAATTTGAATATATAGAACAAGATCTCTGGTCCGTGTCTATTACTCTAATTAAGAAATATCATGATGCGAAAGGAAAAATCCGTTAATGTTATTCATTTTATGAATATTATCTCTGGATGTAAGAGTTATTATAACGTGGTTATCCTAAATGTCTGGCTAGGGACCGCTTTAGGCCAACGATGATCAGTAAGTGATGCTTGACTTGCACAAGTGGGAGTCTGTTGGATTTATGTGCACAGTCAAGTACACGTGTCATCGTGTCCAATGTTATAAGACACTAAAGGGACACACCACTACACACCCAATCATGGACAACCGAATAAAGTAAGTTGTGTGGAATAATTAACTAGTTAAGTTAATTATAAAGAAGAGAATAAATTATAATAAGTTAATTATTATTTAAGAGGAAGGTTAAATATTAAGTTAAATATTTAATGGACAGTTAATTAATAGTTAATTAATTAACTAATAAAAGTCCAAGGGTTTAAAGTGTTAATAGGAAGTTTAATTATGCTATTAAACATAATTAAACTCCAAGGACGTAATGGTAACTTAATCCCTTATAAATAAGGGACTAAGTTTAAAGCTTAAGGGCAAAATCACTTATCACAAACAAAACCCTAATACTTCCTCCCTCCCTTCGGCCGAAACCAAACCCAAGGGGTTTTCGGCTTCTTCGAGTTCAACGGGCAAGTAACACACCCGAAGGTGTGTTTCGGTTTCGGGTTCGACGCACACACACATACACTCGTATAGTGTATTGCTTTGTGGGTACAACGGGGTCTTGCAGCGTGTTCAGGTGGTGCAGTAGAGGTGGATCATTCTTTAGCAATCTAAAGGTAATATTCTAACCATCTCTTTGTTCTTGTGATCCCATTGTTTAGTAGAGATCAAGTATGTAAGATTCAAGTTCCGCCATGTGAATCCTACAAGGTTTATCCTACACGAAGGAGATGCTCTAATGGTCACAGCCTTTTCCGGATGAAGAGCAAGAAAGCAATACTCGAATTCTTCTCTTGGTTGCTTCACGAACGAGAAGTAGAAACGAAGGGGAGTGTTGTGGCCGAATTGGGGGTTTACAAGTGGAATGGGGTTTTAGGTTTTTAGCATGCTTAACTACCAAGTCACGAAAGGCCTCAAGCCTTGGATTTCCGATCGGGCTCAAGAGGGGTAGTAGAATCGGGCCTCGAAAAGGACACAAGCAGGGAAGTATTCAAGGCCACAAGCCTTATAATTTATTTTGATGGTTTAAAGCCTAATCGAGATGCTAGGCTTAAAAAAAACAATTTCAATTTCAGTCCCACAACCTCCCTTGGTCGACACACATAGCTACAAGGTTAAACCCAAACTCAAATACAAGTGAAGAGGAAAACTAGAGTCATTAGCCCGCTCGGCTAAATCGGAAGGAAACGGGATCAAGGCCTTGGCCTATCGGCCGGCCTTGGGAATTCAATAACGTCTACTCAATTAAGTTTATCATTTATTAGCATTATAATTAAATTAATCTCATTATTAATCAACACAATTAGTTAACACCCCATCTATTATTAATTTATCCGCATGGTTAATTAACACGAGTTAAAGGACACTCTTGTCATTTACTGAATCACCACGTATTTAATTTGCTCGTAAGTACACATAACAGCACATCACACCAATAAATCTCAAACAAATAATTATCACATAATTTATTTAATAAAAAGTAATTAATTCAATTACAAGAATTTTTAGGGCGTTACACTTAGGGGTGGCAATTCTTGACAGGACCCGCAACCTGACACGAACCCAACACGGAAAAGGTCAGGTTTGGGTTGACCATAAATGGGTTCAGGTCAAAAACCAGGTCAACCCGTGCAACCTGTTTATAAATCAGGTTGAGTTCGGGTTGTCTTGTGTGAACCCGGGTCGACCCGCCAACCCGTTCCTTAAATTAGTTATCTTACCTAAAGTATTTACATTATCTTTTTTACCTTTTAAATTTGAATTACTCCTTTAAATCTCACACAATTAAGTTCTAGCATATTTTCCTAACTAAAAGCTTGTAAATTTGGGAGGTGAATTATTTCTTATTTTTATAACTATAAGCTTGTAAATTTCGCCAACCTGGTTTAGACCCGCTAACCCACTTGTCACTCCAACCTATTAAGTTTATGGGTTACACAGGTTGGGTCTGGGTTACCTTGGTTTAAATGAGTCCGGGTTAGGGTTGCTTTTTCTGACCTAAAATTCTAACAGGTCGGGTTTGGGTTTAGTGATTCCAACCCGTCTACCCGCCAACCCGAAACCGCTAACCCAAACCCAACCCAATTGCCACCCCTAGTTACACTAGTAGCACTTTGCCATTCTCGGTCTGCTTAGCCATTAGCATTTTTCTTTTAAAGTATTCAGAATCTCGAACTTTTGGCTTTTTGCATTCTTTGGCAAAGTGCCCAGTTAAACCACAGTTGTAACACTTCTTTGGTGGTTCAGTAGTGGAAGATGATGTTTTGTTATTTGTCTTTTGAGGAGATGAGCTGAATTTGAAGTTTGACGAAGATCTGAGATTGTTGTTGGTTGGTTTGTTGTAGTATTTATCCTTGTAGCTTGTGATGAGAGCTAAGGCTTGGCGAACTGACTCGATATCTTCATTGGTTCCCCCAGTAATGATAGTATCTGGTTCTTCCTTAACATCCTTTGTTTGGGCAGCTAATAGGGATTGATGTTGTCTAGCTAACAGTGCAAGGGTATCAGCAGTCTCTTGCCTTGTCTTGAAAATTCCTTTGACCATGGGTTCATTTTGATGTAAATACTCAAACAGTTCGTGAATGTCAATCTGACTTAGGTCTCTGTGCTGCATAACACTATTACCAAACATTCCCCATTCATGGAGAGGGATGTTGATTAATTTAATGTTGATTTCGAGGTTCTCCTTCTTGAGATTGTTCTTTCGAAGGTCATTTAACATGTTGCAAAACCTGTGGTAGGTGCTTTGAAGCTCTTCTCCTGGGTTGGCCATAAACTGACCATATGCATTTAGAGTTGAAACCATCTTTGCCTTATTGCCGAGGTCAGTGTCTTCCATTTGTTTCCGGATTTCATCCCATAACTCTTCGCCGGTTTCAAAGCTGTACAGGCTATTATAGATTTCATTGGGTAGGTCTTGGAGCATGTAGGAATGAGAATACAAATTAGCTCTAGCTCTCTCTTTCTGTTCCGGAGAGTAGGCAATAGGAGCAATTTCAAATATACCACCCACAACTAGTGGGTTAGAGTTTGTATTATCAACAACGGTGATGAACAATTTTGCTGGTCCATTCTCAAGAGAGTCGAGGATTAATGCACCCGATTGTTGACTTCGGATAAAATGAAGAAAACGTTTCTTCCACTTGGGGTATTCTCCCCTGAAGAGAACAGGTGGTTTGGTATATGATCCGATCAACAATGCTTCTTTAGAAGTCATTTTTGAATAGTTAAATTGCGATTACGACGAGGTAAGAATTTTAAAGGTTGAAATAGTTCTCGGGTAGTACAGGTTCTCGGGTCGAGAAGCAGATGGTTCTCGGGTCGAAATCTGATTGCTGGTTGAAAAGGTTCACGGGCCGAGAAGTGGAAGGTTCTCGGGTTATAGAGGTTCTCGGGCCGAGAAGTAATTCCGGGTCGAGAAAGTTTCCAGGTCGAGAAGCATCTCTGGTCGAGAAGTGTTCTCGGGTCGAGATTGGTTTCCGGGTTGAGATCAGTTTTCGGGTCGAGAAGGGATTTCGAGTCGAGAAGCGATTTCGGGTCGAGATCGGTTTCCGGGTCGAGAAGTGTTCTCGGGTCGAGATCGGTTTCCGGGTCGAGAACTGTTCTCGGGTCGAGATCGAATCTGTTATCAACCGAGATCGTTCTTCGTGTTCGAACAGAGCAGTAGCGATACCGAGACAGCAAAAATACACACTAATTTGATCCTAACTTACTCAATTTTTGACCAAAACGATTGATTCAAATTGCAATTTGTTCCAAATTGATTTTCGCACAAGTTTATCCAATAAAAAACATCAAAACTTAACAAATCTGAGCTAGAATTTTGATTTTTCAATAAGAAAAAAGTGTTTTCATGGTGTTTTAAAAAAATCACAAAATCAAAATCAATACTTGATGAAATTAGACGAAATTTGATTCTAAACTTAATGAAATCAGTAAAGGAAGCTAAAGATCAACTAAAAACAATGAAAACGACCTTAAATTTCGAGTTTGATTTCACTGCATCTTCAAAAAACTCATTTTCTTCATTTTTTTTATTTAATCTTCAAATCTTCAACAGAAATCAATGCTTGGATCTATTCCAATGATGGATTATGCTCTGATACCAATTGTGAATCCTTGATTGAGCATCAATCCATTAAATCCATTGAAGAAAGTTGAGATCTAATATGTGTTGTGTGTGTTTTTAGAGAGAGAAAGTAGAGAGAAAGAGGAGAGTGAACTTTGAAAGGTAATTTGATTAATGTGGCAAAGTTACAATTAGTGATTAAACATTGGCTATTCATACTCTATCACTAAGTGTCTATGGTAATCCTAATCACTAGTTTAAGGATATACAATGTGTCAAAACTAGTCCCTAGACTATTAATTACAATCAAATAAATCCTAACATAAGTGTTTTGCATGACTTAGTATGATTTATATGTTTTGCTTTTATAACTATAGATTTACATGTTTTATGTGTTTTTTATTTTTTGCATGCCATACACTTAGATGCCATTTTATCTAGAGTAAATTTCAGAAATTGTCCATGTAGTCTTGCATTTTCTACTTTTTTGTCCCTAAACTTTTTTTTCGGGATTTTTTTCCCCGTGCTCTTTAAAATTATGTTTTTCAGCCCTACCGTCCAAATTTGTCTCTTAAGTAACGGAATAGCCAAAAAGTGAGGGTAGTTTCGTCCTTTTCTATAATCTTCTCATTCATGTGTTCTTCCCCAATTCTTTCAGTCATTCAAACCCTAGTTCTAAAATCATAGCTTTTAAATCCAAATTCACAAATCAAGATCTGATTCACTAACACATCAAAATCATCTCATATTCTACTCCTTCACACCAATTCCGGCACCACTGGCATACTCTGCTTCACCCTCGGCCTCCACTACCATAGCTGAGCTGCACCACCACACTGCGCCTCCACAACCACCATTTGCTTCAGGGGTTGCGATTTCAAAAATGGAGCAGCGAGGCTTGCGATTTCCGGCAAAAACATTAGATCTGAACCGCTAACTCTTCCCTTCGTCGAGGACTTCAAAACGGAGCTCCTAGGGTTGCTCCGACAAGTTTCGCGCGCCCTCTGTCTCTTCCACTTCTGTTTCCGGCAAGTATTCAGTTTTGATGATGTGGATCTGTGTGGATTTAAACATGTGAAATTGTGACTTCGTGAGCATGTAAAATCAGTATTCATGAAATAAAGTGAACTGGCACGGAAGCAACCTTCGGCGAAGCTTTTTGACGGGTTTGCTGAACTGGAACGAATCGAGATTTGGGGGTTTGTTTGACGGAGGTGTTGGACACAGGTTCTTCGAATCGACGATGTTGGATGGAGGTTCTTCAAGTCGACGATGTTGGACTGAGGTTCTTCAAATCGTCGAGTGGTTCTTTAAATCGATGAGTGGTTCTTCAAATTTTCTTTAAATCGATGATGGGGTGTTTCTTCAAAAACAAAATTTACAGGTTTGTGTGGTTCTTGACGATGAAGATGGTGAAGAAAGTAAAAGTACAACTTGTAAAGGATAGAGTACAAGTTTTTAGGTAAAAAGACCAAAATACCCTCTCATATTTGGCATGTGGGGTTAGTTAACAGCAGAATTTGGACGGAAGGACATAAAAACAGAATTTTAAAGACTACGGGGATAAAAATCTCGAAAAAAAAAATTTAGGGACAAAAAAGCAGAAAATGGAAGACCAAAGGGACAATTTCTGACATTTACTCTTTTATCTATATATTCATGACATCACACATGTTTTCGTCCACAATACGTATTTGGCGGAGGTCTTTTAAAAAATGGTCTCTTTACTCCCATATAGAATTATAACTATACACATCTCTCCCTCATTATCTACATAACACTTAACATAGAGTGAACAGTGACACTTCAATTCAGAATCTTACGCGTGTCCATCTTCTTTTTCTGTCGCTAATTCCTTTCTTACACAATGGCGCCTTCTATGTTTGACTTTAGTGGCCACCATTTAATTTCATATGTAATAAAATTCTTTATTCTTTGTAGCATTATAGTGATTCTCATTATACAAATACAAATTAATATTTTGTTTTTATTAGATTATAATAATGTAATTTATCAGTTAAATCTTTTTTAGTTTTACCCTTTACACGTTTAGGTTTTGAATACTTATATTTAACCAAAATTGTTTTAATGTGTTGATTATATTTAACTACAATTAATTTATGATTGTACGAATATCAATATACATTTTGAGTATCATATGAAAATCCCCTACGGCAACGTGCAGGATAGACACCTGCTAATTATACACTATTTTTTATGGATATCGTTTTCTTTGTATTTGTACCTCAAAATAAACATATAAGCTTAATGATTTCCATCAAAAGTTTTAAAGTAAGTGGGAAAATATTATTTGAGTTAAATATTATGTATTTTAGGTGCAATCAAGTTAAAAGTGTTGTAAACCAATTAGCTCAATCAATCAACCTTCTCAAACATTCTCATTCATATATATTGTGTTACAAGAACTTGTGTATGAAATGTACATGTGAACTCCTTTATATAGGCTAATGGTTGTAAGCCAAAAGTCATGACATGAATATACATAAATGTGAGACATAAGTGTAAGCAAACAAAGAGACTCTAAATGAGTTACAACACTCCCCCTTGGTTGCTTAGATTTAGTTGATATGTACATGTACTTCGTCTTGTATCTTCAGACAATCCATGAAATATTCGCCTCGTTAAAAACCTTATCGGAGAAAAACCTTTGGGACAAAAACTCTAGCCGAAGGACAAAAGAGTACGATCAGGATGTCTTCAACGATTGAAGGAGCCATATATGGTGTGCCTCATTAAAACCCTGTTTAGAGAAAACCCAGTGGGACAAAAACTCTAACGAATGACAAAAGAGTGCACAATGGTTAATAAGTATTCAACTCGCTACTCCCCCTGAATTCAACAATTCTAAGTGAGAATAAGGTACTGTTAGTGTCTCATTAAAAAAACTTTGTCAAGTTAAACCCAATGGGACAAAACCCTTGAACTAAAGGAAAAAAAATACACGAGCATTCGTCGGGAAGCTCCCCCTCACATGCACTCAACAGGGTGCAAAACATACGTCAGGATGCAATTATTATTCGCACTCCACAGGGTGTAAAGCATACGTCAGGATGCAATCATTATCCGCACTCAACATGGTGCAAAACATACGTCAGGATGCAATCATTATCTGCACTCAACATGGTGCATGATATATGTCATTTAGGTATTTCTGAGACTTTTCTAAGTCCAATAGTTTGACATGTTTTGAAAGAATACTTCGCCAGTGACTTGGTGAACAAGTATGCATGATTCTTATTTGATCCAATATGTTGCACTTCAATCTTTTGAAATGCTTGTTGTTCATGTGTAAAGAACAATTTCGGCGAGATGTGGTAGTGTTATCCCCTTTGATGTAACCTTGCTTCTCTTGATCTATAACAACGTTGTTATCTTCATATATGACAACTTGTTAGTTGGGATCATAAGTCAAACCACATTTACTTAGAATATGGCCAATTACATCTCAAAGCCATACACTCTCTAGTCGCCTCAACGAGAGCGGGTAGTTCCGAGTTATTTGTCGAAGTATCAACTAGATTCCATTTACAAGACCTCTAGCA
Source organism: Calendula officinalis (assembly GCA_963853835.1). Taxonomy (NCBI): domain Eukaryota; kingdom Viridiplantae; phylum Streptophyta; class Magnoliopsida; order Asterales; family Asteraceae; genus Calendula; species Calendula officinalis. The sequence goes on from OY970831.1 coordinate 37,488,005, forward strand.
TATCGCCGCATTCCCTATGGTAAAGACATAACCAGATTGGGAACATCGCTTATGCAGGTCTGATAAGTAAACCGCATTGGCATATCCGATAAGGGTCGCGTTATCTCGAGTATCAATCACACTTGATCCACTCGATGACGCGTAGGGATAGAATAAGACCATATTCGTACTACCCATAAAGTAACGAAAGATGTCTTTAATACCATTTCAATGGTGGCGTGTTGGCGCATTGTTATGCCTAGTCATGCATATCACAACAAATAAGATGTCTAGTCGTACATTGGACCAAGTACAATATTGTGTTTATTGCACCGAGAGATGAACACGCATGGATCAATATCTCATAATCATCCTCATTTGGATGGAATTGGTCCCTTTTAATGTCTAGAGAATGAATGACCATGGGAATAGATGGAGGTTTTGTGCCATTTTAACTAAAACGTCTTAACACCTTCTGGGTGTAACTCTCTTGATGAAGGAAAAACCTCATCTTCACGGTACTCGATCTACAGGTCGAGCCAGTGCCGTGTTTTCCCAAGATCTTTCATCTCGAATTCCTTCTTCAGGATTTCAGAAATTTCAAACAACTCTTTCGAGGATCCTATACGATAATAACATATCTTGAAGTGGATATCTTTATAAACACGCATGGGCATATTCAAATCTTCAAATATCCCACTCTGATCAAGTACTCACTTAGACGGTTATATCACATCCGTCTGAATTATTTTAATCTAAAAGTGATCGTCTCAGTCGTATCGAGAACGCGTTCCGTGGTCTAGAACTACTTGATTCAGGAAACTTAAGTCCATCGTTGACTTTCATGTGTACCTCTGTGTCATGATCCCCATAGAGATAGGTTGTGACCACATCCATAAGCTGCATATTCAGTTTTTCGGAAACTACTAAACTGATAAAGTAGTGGAACCTTATAACGTTCATTACGGGAGAATACATCTCCTCGTAATCAATACCAGGGCGTTTGATAGAAGCCTAGCGCCACGAGGCGAGCTTTGTATCTTACAATCTCATTATTCTCGTTACACTTCCTTACGAATACTGTTTATAATCAGTTGGTTTAACATTAGGTGGTGTTGGAGCAACAGGTCCAAACAATCATCCTTTCGGTAAGGAATCTAATTTTACCTGGATTGTGTGTTTCCATAGACCAGTCCATTGTACTCAACAATAGTACTTGGTTCCATCTCATCATTGCTCATAATTTCAGTGGCCACTGCGTATATGAGCAAATCATCGATAACAGTCTTGTTTTACATCAAAATATCGTTTAAGCTAGCATACTCGACATATATTTGAAGATTAACGGGATGGTGAGAAATTGGTGTTTCATCGGGTACACGCTTCTCCAATACACTCCCATGATCCTTAATGATCTAGTGTGGCAAAACGTATACAACAGAATTTCTCCTCCTTTGAGGCAGAACATCCTTGGAACCGAACCGGTCTTCCTCATTTATTGGGAAGAGCGGCGGACTGGACAGCCAATAGCAGCGTCCTTTGAACGGTGGGTACGACCGATGCAACATGTTCAAACGGAACATTGCGTCTCACAGGGACGTCTTTCCCTGCAGGCACATTTGCAGCGGGTATATTTCATCTCGTGACATTTGCTAAGTCATTAAATGCATCTGGTAGCTAATTAGGAACATTTTATATACTTAGAAGTTTGTGCACATCCTTATCACGATGTGCAGTCGGGGGATCCATATGAGAAAAATTGGGTACATGGCACGTTCTTTCACGTCGTTCCTTATCAATGTTAACGTGCAAATCTCCCCCTAACGACGGGAAGATTGTCTCATCAATGTCACAATTCGCATGTATAGCGTTAAAGAGATCGCCTGTTAAGGGCATAAAATAGAGTATGATGGATGGGGATTAATAATCAACATATATTCCCCGTCGTTTCTGAGGTCCAAATTTTGAACGCTTTGAAAGTTCAATTGGAACATTGACCAAACACCCAAACACGCGTAAATATGAGACGTCGGGCTCATATCCAGTTACCAGCTGGTACGCAGGAAGTTATTGGGTGCCCATGGGCCTCAGACGGACCAATGCATCAGTGTGCAATATCGCATAACCATATATAAAAATGGGGCATTTTGGTGCGCATAACCAAAGTTCTTGCAATTATCTGTATTCGTTTCATAAGCGCTTCCGCAAGATTAATTTGAGAATGAACGTACACAACAGTGTGTTCAATATCAAGGCCCAATGTTATGCAATAATCATCGAACGTTTTTTATGTAAACTCACCGACATTATCAAGTCTAATTGATATAATTGGATAATTCAGATGATTAGCCCTCAACTTAATGATATAGGCTAGGAGTTTAAGAAATGTTGCATTCATTTGTAGACAACAAAGTTACGTGTGACCATCTTGTTGATTCATCAACCAATATTATGAAATTTTTAAATGGTCTGCATGTTGGTTGGATAAGTCCACAAATATCCCCATGAATTCTTTCAAGAAAACGGGATATCACTTGTGTAGATTATACATAAAGTGGTTTGAGATGTGTCTTTACAATCGAGCATGTTTGGCATAGGCTTTTCGAATTATTCACCAAATTATATCCTGATGCACATAGGATGCATTCATAGTTCAAAGCATAGTATATTGACCCGGGTATCCCAGCCGGTCATGCCATAACATATAAGTTCCCTCATCAACGGAGGCTCGACGAATGATTATATTGTTTTCAATATGTTTTATCGTGGTATGATACAAACCACTTGACAAGCATCTCAACTTCTCCAATATACGCTTTTGGTCGTATTTTATCAGAGGTAATGTAAAGGTATTCAATACCATTTTCTCGAGCAGTGTCGAGATGAAACATGCTTTCTCGAATATCCTTAAAGCTCAAAAAGTTACGATGGGAACTTGGACAATATAAGACTTCATCTATGGTTAAATTAGTACCATTTGACAACACATATTGGGCTATACCAAAACCAAGGGTCGACAGGCCCGAAATCGTTGTCAATGAAGTTACTTTGAGGCGTAATGTTGATTAAGTAATTTTTATGTTTTATGAAAGTGTACTTGGGTACCACAATCAACCAGACAATCAACAACCCAATATGCATGCCTCAAAGTAAATATAATTTAAAGTCGGTCACACGTATAAACTAATTTCTTAACGAAAAGAATCTTTAAATTATTCCGTGAAAACATAATCAATGTAAATGTAACACCTCAATTTTTATTTTTATTTTCAAAACAATTTAAACTTTTAAGTAATCCAAGTTTAATACAAAAACCATAGTATCAAAATGTAATTCAAACCAAACATTCGGTATGATTAACAATGTGCCAAAAACCGGTGTTACAAATATATCGAGACTAAAGTCTAAGGAAATTAAAATTGTACACCGAGCTTAATCATCCAATGTCATATCTACGGGCCGCCTAATCCTTAGCTCCCGAACCTAAGTACATAGACATAAAAGAAAACGTAGTACGTGAGACGAGAATGTCTCGTGAGTAACATGGGTTTTGGACCCGCTTATGAACATTTGCAATTAAATAATATTTAAGTAGATATCACATTGCACATAAGTCAAACATAGTCCCGAGCTTATCCAAAGCTCACACATACGCAACGGGTCATCCCGAAGGAAACTCCCCCGATGTGGGTTATCATCAAAAGATCTCATGGTAATTGGGGTTATCCCAAACTTACCGAGATAGTCACTCCCCCCTCTCGCGGGTTATCGTAATCCCCCTTTTTATCGGGTTATCATAGTCCCCCTAATGTCGGGTTATTGTTCTCATAGATATACTACCCTTGCGCAGGGAGGTACCGCCCCAAGTAGTAATCTCAACTCCCCCACGAATGGGTTATCGTTTCCGGCATTTGACTAGGATATAATTGGTCAACAAATATGGGCCATTGCCCCATTTCAATCATCATTTCATCATATCAAGATCACATCCCATTTCATAACAAGTAAGCATATCAATCAATTTCTTTATCAATTCATACACTAAATAAATACTCTTTTGATCATTTTAATCCTTTAAAGATCATTTACTATGTACTCAGAAAGGATCACATGTACTAACCTTAGCAATGCTATCCCAAAATTGTGTTAGCAAACACAAATCCTTACTTCTTAATCAAGAAGTACTTCCAATCACAAGGTCTTCTTGACCTAACATCAATACCATCACAAAACCTAGTTAAAATCCATAACTAGCTACTAATTAACCCATATTAACATTCTCAATCACCAAGTTCATACAACTTGGTGAAATCTCAAACCCTAGTTCAAGATTTTTATCCATAAATCCCAAATCCAACTTGTACACATTGATTACAAGTCTACAATGAGTGTTTTAAACTCATGTTTAGTCATTTTCCACAAAGATGACATGGTGAGTTATCCAATCCACCATTGATGCCCAAGTAAAGCTTGAAATATCAAAGAGATGCATAAACTAACAAAGATTCTTACCTTAGATCAACAATCTCCAAGAAATATGAATATTTGAGCTCAAGAACACCAAAAACTGTGCACTTCCTCCAAAATAACGGTTGGTAGGGTATAGGGGTGTAGGTGTCCAAACCCTAGCCCCAAAACCCGTTTTTATACAGCTGACAGGGTTCGCGTTCGCGAACTCAAGTTCACGTCGCGAACTTCCCGCGTCGGGAACTCCTCGCGATCGGGAACGAGCCGCGAACACCATGCCTCAAAACTTTGAACCCACTGTCCCATCCTCGCGATTGCGAACACCGATTTCGCGCCGCGAACTCCCCCATGCAGCTAGGCTGCAATTTTTTGTTGTCTAACTCAGCCCGTTTCCGTCCTTAACCATATCAAACGGTGTCCAAATGACACGAAACCAATTCCTACGTTCTTTAAACGATTTATCCTTATTTATCATATTTTTGTACAATTTATTTATTTACAAATTTCGGGTCATTACAACTGAAGGATTTATGTGCACAGTTAGTCAACCTATGATGATACATCCATGCCTACGAAACACTTAAGGGTCACACTGGTGAGTGCATGTAATACGAGCAAGATAAGCAATGACACAACGAAGATGAGTGATTCATAATAGTCAGTATGAATCAAGTTAAGTATTAAGTCAAGTTTGACTTATTACTAGATTAGTTTAACTAACTAATTAATACAAGTATTTGTACATTTACTAGTTGAGTAGATATACAATGTGTTAATTATAAATTATCCATAATATGATTTAAAGCTATTATATCATATAGTGTTGGATAATATTATTTTCTAGTTAATTATTAAAAGTATTAAATGCAAGTGTATATTTTGTATATGTAATATACACGAAATATATATAAGTATATATAATACTAGACATTTAATAATTAAGTGGGATAATAATAACTAGTGAAACTATAAGGGTTTAAAGTGTAAGAGATAAGTTTAATTAAGAAATTAATCTTAATTAAACTAGGAGGACTTAAATGAAACTTATTCTATTATATATAAAAGGCTTAAGGTTTCATTTAAAGAGAATCATTCCCTTGTTTTACACCGTATTGCCGAAACCCTAGCCCTCTCCTCTCCCCTATTCGGCCGAACCTAGAGCAACACCAAGTCTTGGTGTTCTTCGTTCTTCGTTCTTCGTGTTCTTCGTGTTCTTCAAGTCTTGAAGATTCGAAGATCAAGTTCATTGCTTAGATCAACTAGAAGATCGCTCGGTTTGTTCATCATCAGTGGATCTATCTTAAGCAAACAACAAGGTATGGTTTGAGAATACCCTTTTCTCCCTTCTCCCTCTTGGACGATTTCGACCAAAGAACCCTAGGGTTCTTTGGTGTTGGTCGACCGAAACACACAAGCATTGTGTGTGTTCGGGTTTTTCATACAAGGTTTCTTTATGTTAATCTAATCTAGATTTCCAAGATCCCAATCCTTTAGGGTTTAAGGATTAGGTTTAATCTCAGTTCCGCATTTAGGGTTTAAATCAGCTAGTTGGTTTTAACTGGTCAAGAACAAGTTCATGTTCTTGGTCAGTATGGTTTGAACCAAGTGACTAGGAGGTTGACCCAAGTGGTCAATCAGTATCAATGGAAACCCTTCAGTGGTATCAGAGCGGTGGTTTAGAGATCTAAACTAGATTAACAAAGTTTGTTTGTTTAATTTTTATTAAAGTTTTTTTTTTGTTCCATCTTTTTCTTCTCCTTCTTAAGTCATGAAAAAGGGTAAGAACCCTAGGACCAAGTATGTTAAACTAGTTAAGTTTAATTGGTCAAAAGGATTTTAGAAAAACCCTAGACATTTCGTGTGAGGGTATAAAAAGAACCCTAGGATCAAGAACATTAAACTAGTTTAGTTTAATTGATCAAAAGGCTTCTTTTCCTAACCCTAGATTATTTCGAAAATTCTAGAACCCTAGGATCAAGATTGTCAAAAAATCTTGATCAAGAGGATTCTTTCCTTAATTGTTTGATCTTCCAAATCTAGGATCAAGTATGTTAAACCAAGATTTGGTTTAATTGATCAAAAGGATTCCTTCCTTTACCTCAAGATTTCGTGATCAAGGAGGAAACTTGGACACCAAGTATGTTAAACTAGTTTAGTTTAATTGGTGGAAAAGTTTCTTAGTATTAAGAATTTCGAAACCCTAAAAAACCCTAGAACATTAAACTAGTTTGAGTTTAATTGTTTAAAAGGATTAATTAGGTTAATAATCTAAAACCTAGATAATTAAACAAGTTCATGTTTAATAGGTTTAATTATTACCTTAATCCATTTTAGCTCACCTCCAACCGGAAAGCTTTCGCGATGATGTTTTCCGAGAATACATCCTTCAAAAAGAAGCGGAAGCTGAATCAGTTGCGGGCTATAATGTAGACTATTTCTCTTTCGCGCAGGAGAAGCGACAATCAGAGAAGAGATAAGGGCAATGTTACAATGAATGAGGATATTTGCTCACATTGGAGCTTCTGCTGTTCCACTTGACGGATTTCAGAATTGTTGCGAGTCTTCCGGCAATGATATCCATTAAGTCTTACTGAAAGTCTTTCTTTCTGACTTCTACCTCTCTCTTTGAAAATATAGACTGAAAGAAGCTTCTATTTATAGGCCTATTTATTAAAGACTAGTTCTTTAAACCTAGAAATCTAGACAAAGTTTATTGTCTATAAGGTTTAATTAAAAAGTTTAAATAAATTTATTAGAGTTATAATCCATCTTAGAATTTAAACAAAGTTTATTGTTTGAATAGGATTGATCAAAAACAAGATTAGGGTTTAGTTAATAAGGATTAAAAGAAGTATTAATTTCTAGTTCAAGAAATTAACAAGATGTATTTATTTATATTTATGTATTATGTTTCGAATTTTAAATATTTAAAAGATAAAATGAATTTTAATAAATAAAGTAGTTTATACGTATTTTAATTAGTTCAAGTTAAAATACATATAAATTAGATGTAATATTCTTATTAGAAAAATTACAAGTTTATTTTAAAAGTAAATATATATGTATATATATTAAATACAAGATTAAATGGAACATTAAAAGATAATGTTATTTTGATTTTTAAGGATAATAATATAACTAGTGATTGTGTAAGTTGATTATATAATCAAAACTAGAAAGTACAAAGTTATGATTCCATTATAACTAGAAATTGTACAAGTTGAGATTATATGATAAACTAAGAAATATACAAAGTTATATATTAATATTATAAGGTGTATAAAGTTATAAGTTATTATAACTAGTAATTATACAAGATTAATATAAGTATTTTACAAGTCATGTAATATACTAGATTAATGATCAAGTGTAAATAACAAGAACCTATATTTAACTAGTTCTAGTTAAATGTAAGAAAGGTTTAAACAAACTAAGAATTATTATATATAGTCTTTATATAATAAGGTTATTAGTTTCACCAAGTATAGACCGGTGATTGTGTTTGCTCAAGTTCCATCATGGTTGTTGGAGCTAGTGGGAGCTACACAAGAAAATCACAACGTTTATAAGTGTGTCGCTGAGACATAAGTTTTTGGTGAAATCTAGTAAGTCAAAACAAATGTTTGATTTCATTATTAAACATATGAAAAACTAGGTGTGTTAAACTAGGTTTATGATTCAAGTCTATGAATCGTAAAAGGCTTAAAAGTTTAACATAAGTTTTAAGTTTTTCAAGAAAGATAAAACAAGTAAGTTTTATTCTAGATAAGGTTTTCCACAAAACCTAGTGATACGTTTTTGTACACCTCGTTTTAGGTATACATATAAAACGCGTAAATTCTTGAAACTATAAGTTTTAAAGAAAGTTCTTAAGGTTTAAAAAGGATGTCTTGTTGAATTCTTTAATTCACAAGTCACATATTTTAAACTAGGATTAAGATTGGAATAAGGTTTAAGTTTAGTTCAAGACTTAAACAAACCCAAGAAAATCTTAAATTTAAGTACTATCCACCTAATGGAACACCTCACTTGTTAAACGATATTCATATTGTAAGGATAAAGAACCTTAGATATGGATTCAAATCATTGCGAGTGTTAGGGTGTGTAAGGTTCTGTGATAATCGGGAGTCCCGGCGCAGAACATCGCACTGTCTTAGATGGTATGATCTACTTTGGTGATAATCGGGAGTCCCGGCCAAAAAAGTACTTGAGTAGAATAAACATACTAGACTTTATTACTAACTTAGAAATGTACAATTAGATTGTACAAGTTTGTAATAAGTTATAAGTCTAAAGATTCTACGACCCCTAGGAATCGTGTCAAGTCTTGATACGATCGGTAAGGATGTTACCTACCAGAAATAGCATGTCTCGTCGGGAAGTGCTCAAACCTTGCGGCGAGAATGTGAAATATGGATCCTAGGCCTAAAATATTAATTATGGGTTTATAATATATTTTAGAGAATGTTTATTGATGATTACTAATTAAACTGGGTTTGATATGTAGATGGCAGCAACAACCACAACGACAAGTACCAACAATCTCTCACTTCGCTCAATCCTCGAAAAAGACAAGTTGACTGGGTCAAACTTTCTCAACTGGGAGCGCAATCTTCGCATTGTGCTCAGGCATGAGAGAAAGTGGTATGTCTTGGAAAGAGCAGTGCCTAATGTCCCTGCCGCTAATGCTAGAGCTGAAGCAAGGCAAGCTTATGATAAGCATGTCAGTGATGCGCTCGATGTGAGATGTTTGATGCTCGCAACCATGAGTCCAAAATTACAAGCAGGACTTATGGATGTGCCTGCATTCGAGATAATCCAGCAACTTAGGGATTCATTTCATGAGCAAGCTCGCACTGAGAGGTTCGACATCAATCGAGCCTTCAACTCTTGCAAGATGGTCAAAGGAACGCCGGTGAGTGCCCACGTCATGAAAATGAAAGGACACATGGATCACTTGGCTAGACTTGGTCACCCTATACCTTTCCAAATGGCAACAGACACTATACTCAATTCATTGTCTGATGACTACAAGCCTTTTGTGATCAACTACAACATGCATAATATGGAGAAATCCATTGCTGAGCTACATTCCATGCTCAAGATAGCTGAATTGAGTTTGGGGACCAAATCTAAGGATGTTCTGATGATCGGTAATAGCAGTGGTGGTGGCAAGAAGAGAAGAGGGCATGGTGTCAAAGGAAAGGGTAAAACCAATCCTAACCAAGGAGTGCCAAATGGTAAAAGTGTCAAACAAAAGGTCAAGAAGTTTAAGCCTAACACAGCGAGGACCGAGAATCGGTGCTTCAAGTGTGGTGAGGCTGGGCATTGGAAAAAGAATTGTCCAAAGGGTGCAAGTGGTGGTGGAGGAAACGCAAGTTCCTCAGGTAACACAACCACACTTCTTAATCACTTTTAAGATACTTGTAAAGTACATTACGGGTAATCTAAATTTTGCGATCGTTTATTGCAGGAGGAGATGGAAAGTGATGATGACCGGCGTGAGATGGTGATCCCACGAGCACCAAGTTTTATAATTCAGCACTTTTATGGATTCAGTAAAAACAATTTTATTTTATTGTTTGGATAATTTTTATTTATGTTTAAAACAAGTTTTATTTGGTTTTAATAAGGAATCCATGTTTGAATTATATTATATGTGTGCATGTGTGTTGATTATACTAGTCAAGTTTTATGACTATATTATAAATTCAAGTATCGACTTAATAATGATCTCATTGTTTATATTTGTTTGATTGTTGTGTGAATATCTTAGAAGCTCAAATTACTTAGATGCTAGTAATTAGAAAGTTTTTCTAATAAAAGTATTTAAGAGTTTTTATGGAAAGCATAAAGTTCAAGGTACATTGAACTTATTTAAAACATCTTAAGTAATGGTTACTTATGATAGTAAGTTTTAAAGTATTAGTGTTAATATAGTATATAATCAAGATAGACTTTAAAGAGTATTATTACAAGTCTTTATACTTGTGATAAAGGAATTTAATGAAGTCATAATTCCCTAATAGGAATAATTGGATATTCGTATAATCCAAGGAAAATGACTTAGACATTAAATGAACTCTTAAAAGGGACAAACTATATTAAAGTATTTAAGAATTAAAAGGTATTATTGCAAGTCTTTTATACTTGTAATAAATACAACATTTGATCAAGTCATAATTCCCTAATAGGAATAATGGATATTTGAGAAATCCAAGAAATGACTTTGGCATTGAATGAGATTCTTAAAAGAAACTAATACACTTAAGAATTGGAAGTATCTTTTCAAGTGTCTTATACTTGTTAGATACAGTAATCAATGAAAGTCATGATTCCCTTCAAAGGAATGTTGGATATTCGCAAATCCAAAGGATGACTTTGATAATTGATTAATTCTTAAAGGGTTAAACTATAAGTTTTGACTAGTTCAAAAGTAGTAGTTTAAGTGATGCTTATTTCCATAAAATTTAGTGGGAGCTATGACTAACATATTCATTAGAGGTACTAATGAATATAGTAAGTTAGTTAGGATATTAACAACAAGGTTTTACCAAGTCGTTAGCCAAAGAGTTAAGAGAAATGATAAATGATCGTTGATTAGATTATTGCAAGCCTAATAGCGTGGTCACAAGTCTTGTGATTAATTATTACAAATCTAATAGGATATTCACACTCTAGTGAATAAGTTAATCATTTAAGGAAATTTCTTTAACTAGTAATGATATATCTACAAATCAGGTAACTAAAAGAGGCTTTAGTTACAAGGAGATTTTTATGACTTCAAGAAACCAAGGAGTTACTTTCCAAACCTCCTATGTTTACCGAATTGCATAAAAGACAAGACTAGAATATGTTCTAGAATGTTGCAAGAACAAAATCTAGCAAAGGCAAAAGAAATAGTATTTTCCAAATACTTGTCTTATGTCTTTAGTTTAATACAAATGACTAGTTTAGTGATAAAGTTACAATTAAAATTGTAAAAGTCATTAAGTAATCAACATGAACGAAAGTAATAAGTAATGATCCAGTAATAATTCTGTATCTATGTCCAGTGAGGAATAATACATGAGTTAGCATCATTGTTATTCAGACTTTGTATGTTTTAAAAGATCCATGAATAAAAGTTACTTTATTCAAAAGATATAAATCCATGACTACTCGTCTTGGTGGGAACCTTGATGGGACGTTAATGTCATCGCGGTATTTGGTGGTAGATTTGAAGTTTTTCGAAGATAGCTACACAAGTTTTGTGTAAACCAAATATCGGTGATATTTTGTTGGAGCCCGACGAATATTGGATTGACCACCGTGATAATACTTCGTGGTTGAAAAGTTCAAAAGTATTATTCACTAGGATTGTCCTTAAGTCTGAGGTATTTGGTTTGGGATACATTGACTAATGTGCTTTGGTTCGTCTTAGACAATTCTGAAATATGGTTGTCATACGAGGCCTTACTGGGTACAAAGGAATTTGTATTTTGAATCGAAATATAACAAGATGGTAATTGCGCCTCCTTTTTCGGATAAATATTTATGGGTCCTTTGACATGATGATAACTGGAAAGTGCATGGACATGCCCAAACGAACTGATTTGTTCTTTGTCGTTTATCACAATAGTTTGAATCAAGAAGTCAATAAATGATTTCGAATACGTGAGTTGATATATTCTACCATGCTCGTATTCGTTGTCACAAATATCGTGCTGCAAGGGATAAACCTAACATAGTTGCCCAAGAAGTAGAGACATAGTGTTCTTTACTAGGAGACACTATTAAAGAGTTTTTCAAGAAACTATACCTGGGTTACGTGAGCTGTTTTTATGGGGTTGGTTACCTACATGCCCACCTAGAAGGCCACTGTAGCTCGTATCATTAAGACAAACGTTACAAACTTGCACAAGTGGGAGTCTGAAGGATTTATGTGCACAGTTAGTCAACCTATGATGATACATTCATGCCTACAAAACACTTAAGGATCACACCGGTGAGTGCATGTAATACGAGAAAGATAAGCAATGACACAACGAAGAGGAGTGATTCATAATAGTCATTATGAATCAAGTTAAGTATTAAGTCAAGTTTGACTTATTACTAGATTAGTTTAACTAACTAATTAATACAAGTATTTATACATTTACTAGTTGAGTAAATATACAATGTGTTAATTATAGATTATCCATAATATGATTTAAAGCTATTAAATCATATAGTGTTGGATAATATTATTGTCTAATTAATTATTAAAACTATTAAATGCAAGTGTATGTTTTGTATATGTAATATACACGAAATATATATAAGTATATATAATACTAGACATTTAATAATTAAGTGGGATAATAATAACTAGTGAAACTATAAGGGTTTAAAGTGTAATAGATAAGTTTAATTAAGAAATTAATCTTAATTAAACTAGGAGGACTTAAATGAAACTTATTCTATTATATATAGAAGGCTTAAGGTTTCATTTAAAGAGAATCATTCCCTTGTTTTACACCATATTGCCGAAACCCTAGCCCTCTCCTCTCCCCTATTCGGCCGAACCTAGAGCAACACCAAGTCATGGTGTTCTTCGTTCTTCGTTCTTCGTGTTCTTCGAGTCTTGAAGATTCGAAGATCAAGTTCATTGCTTAGATCAACTAGAAGATCGCTCGGTTTGTTCATCATCAGTGGATCTATCTTAAGCAAACAACAATGTATGGTTTGAGAAAATCCTTTTCTCCCTTCTCCCTCTTGGACGATTTCGACCAAAGAACTCTAGGGTTCTTTGGTGTTGGTCGACCGAAACACACAAGCATTGTGTGTGTTCGGGTTTTTCGTACAAGGTTTCTTTATGTTAATCTAATCTAGATTTCCAAGATCCCAATCCTTTAGGGTTTAAGGATTAGGTTTAATCTCAGTTCCGAATTTAGGGATTAAATCAGCTAGTTGGTTTTAACCGGTCAAGAACAAGTTCATGTTCTTGGTCAGTATGGTTCGAACCAAGTGACTAGGAGGTTGACCCAAGTGGTCAATCGGTATCAATGGAAACCCTTCAACAACTACCTTCCCCTTAAGAGGATTCTGTCCTCGGAATCGCCTCATAATCCACAAAATTTGGGTAGCGTTTCTTCATTTCATCTTTGACTTCCCAAGTCAAATTTGGCCCAAGGGAATGCTTCCACTTGACCAACACCAACTCAATCTCGTTGTTCCTCAACTTCTTCGTTTGGGCTTCCAATATGGCCTCGGGTTCTACAATCAATCGATTGGGTGCATCGACCCGCAAATCTTGAAGTGGGATCACATTCTCCACTTCACCCAAAAACTTTTTCAAATTACAAACATGAAATGTGTCATTGACACCTTACAACTCGGGTGGGAGTTCTAACTTGAATGCTTGTAAACCGACCCGTTTCAAGATCTCAAACGGGCCAACATACCTTGGGCTCAATTTGCCCTTCTTTCCAAACCTCATCACGCCTTTCCAAGGCGACACTTTCAACATCACCATATCACCAACATCCAAATCATAGGGTCGCTTTTTCAAACCCGAATAACTCCTTTGACGATCTTGCGCGGCTTTCATATTAGCTTGAATTATTCCAATTTTCTCATTTGTTATTTTCACGATCTCGGGACCCGTGAGTTTCGTCTCACCCGCCTCTAGCCAACAAGAGGGCGTCCTACACTTTCTCCCATACAATGCCTCAAACGGTGGCATTTGAATACTTGCATGATAACTGTTGTTATATGAAAATTCAACCAACGATAAATGTTTATCCCATTTACCACCAAAATCCATCACACACGACCTCAACATATCTTCGACCGTTTGGATCGTCCTTTCACTTTGACCATCAGTTTGCGGATGGTAAGCCGTACTCAACCTTAACTTTGTTCCCAATTCCTCTTGTAGTGATCTCCAAAATCTCGAGGTAAACCTTGCATCCCGATAGGATACAATCGACATCGGTACTCCATGCAACCGAACCACCTCATCAACATATGTAACGCCCTAAAATTTGTATTAAATAAATAATATTATTTTAATCACATTTTATTATTTATAATTAATTCCATATTATTTGGATGACGAGGTTCGTATTATTTGGACGATTGGTAATTAGACGGTTCGTTTTTATTAGAAATTATAATTAAAATTACACTAGGTAGTCAATTAAATTAGACGTTTTAGACGCTTAATAATTTATTAGACGGATTAATTCGTGTGAGTGGGTCGGGGTAAACCCGGTTTTATATTTCGAGAGTTGGGTGTGTTGTATTTGGGCCGGGTAAAGCCGAGTAGGCCCACAAAGGGGCTGATCAATTGGGGGTTGGAGAGGGAAGTCATTAAGGGTAATTAAAATAGGGCATGTAGGGTTTTCTCTTCCTTTTCTTTCCTTTCTAACTATCGGCCGCATAAGCAAAATTGGAGGAGATTTCGTGTGAGGGCTGTGGGCAGGAACCGACATCCATGAGAGGGAAACTATCAAAACAAAAACAAGTGGTCAGCAGCCTAGAAGTTGGAATTAATTAAAGAAGTTGTGGTAGTGATCGAAAGGTTTGGACGGTGGCAGGGAAAAGAAAGAAAAGAAAACAAGTAGTGGTTGAGATTTCAGCCACGACACATGGTGGACGGCAAGCAGGTGAAATTTAATTCATTGGGGTCTTCTTGTGTCAACTAAGGAGCAGCCATATCGTAATTCTTCCAGCTGATCGATCGAAGTGAAAGCAAGGAATCAAGCAATCGTTTGGTGTTTCGATTAATCGAGTGTTCATTATATCGGATTGGTTTGTAAGGGTATTATCTCCATCTTTTCTTGTATTATTTTTGTGTCCTTGTGTCAATCCCGAGCCATGCTTGAAGAACCCAGAAAACCTTGATCTCAGGATGCCTCGGTAGGCTTCCCGATGACGGTGTCGGGTTTTATCATTATTATTATTTTAAAAATCACTTTTAGTTGCTGGCAATTTCTAAACGTTATATTGATGGCTGTTTTTGAGGGTCTTAGAATCTGTTTTAGGGGATGGTCGCCTCACATAGATTTGTAGCCCACTTAGTTAGCTTTCCGAATTGACCGAACACTCGTTAGACGGACTTACGGTTTAAAAGTTATGGGTAATATCGTGGACTGTCGCAGTGACATGTTGCTGTGCGACTGTTCTGTGTTGTCGGCTATTTTCGAGACCCTTAGGGTCTGAATTAGAGATGGCTCGTCTTACAGTTAATTATCGGGTTCGGAGTCTAGTTTCCGAAAAGGTAAAATGGGAGTCCGTGGGTTTTACGGTTTGGGAGATACGACTAGTTGAATGAGCTGTGTCCGGAAATTCAGAAACTGAGTTTATGTTGTTGATGTCAAAATTGTGATATATGTTTTATGTAATCGGCGTAGGGCTCTAAGTTGCATTGAGGAAGTGTGTAATCCATTCATGGATTAATATGGAGGCTAGCTTATCGAGGTGAGTATTCTAACCGTGTATTCAGTTTTAACGTTGTACATGCATGACTTATGTGTTACATTCTTGCACCATAATTGTTATCTGAGTTTGATCTGTTATCTGAGTTTGATCTGTTATCTGAGTTTGACCTGTTATCTGAATATTCGAGCATCTATTTATTTATTCATGATCTGAGACATTGTGCCTGGGTAACTGAGCTCGGCACAGGGTCATTCTGTGCTACTACTTGCTAGGGCAATCTGAGATAATTATGTTAAAGAGATAATAAAACATAATAACACACATCTGAGTTTTGGCTATATGCCTATCTTGGGATCACCTCCCGTCTGAGTTTTTGGGATTATTCCCGTATGAGTTTTGGGATCACTCCCGTCTGAGTTTTGGCTTACGCCTATCTGAGGTGTGAGGAGGGGCGAGGTTGATCTCTCGTCCCAAATCACACAAGCGCGCTATATAAATTAAAATCTGAGTAATAAAATCTGAGAAATAAATCTGAGTAATTAATCGAGTAGATTCTGAGTAGGAGTACACCGATGTGCCCTCATGTGTTGTATGTTATAATTGTTTACATTTTGAGACTATTCACTCAGCTTCCCAGCTGACCCAAACTTTCCCCCACATTGTTTCAGGTACCAGCAAAGGAAAGGAGAAGGTGGACGGTTGACCGCTGTATCTTTTCATTACTGATGTGGACAGCATTTAATATTTTAAAACACGTTATTTTATTTTAATTATTTCCTCAATAAAAACGTTTTAAATGTTAAATATTTATGTCTGAGATTTATTTGTGGGACCTTTTGATTATAATTTTGTTTTCAAAAATTTTAAAAATCTTGTAAATTTTAGGGTGTTACAAGTTGGTATCAGAGCTCTGACTTGAGAGATTTGGATTCGCAAGGGGCGAATTCAAACTCAAGT
Source organism: Calendula officinalis (assembly GCA_963853835.1). NCBI lineage: Eukaryota > Viridiplantae > Streptophyta > Magnoliopsida > Asterales > Asteraceae > Calendula > Calendula officinalis. The sequence goes on from OY970831.1 coordinate 37,504,814, forward strand.
TTGAGTCTCGAGTTTTAAAACGTGAAATGAGTAAAATATATTCTGAGAAAAGTTTCCACATCAAGCATACAGCATGTCACGTCGACCTCTCGCTTTTCCCATTGCTGGTAATATTTAATAGTTTTTATTTATCTGAGATGTATGTTGTATTCTGAGTATGGATGAGTAGAGTAGTCTGAGATTTTTGTGTTGATTTTCTAAGTATATTTTTCCGAGTGTTGTTTCTGATTACATCTGTGAAATAAACCTTAAAAGTTATAATAACATACGAAAATTACATATGAATTGTACGACTAAATACTGTGTATATATAGATATACGAATGCGAGGTTTGATAATTTTGAGTATAATTTAGAGCATAATTCTGAGTAAAATTCTGGATTTAATTCCCAGTGTTTAATATATTTATGCTTATACAAATACGCATACTAGAGGAATTATAAATTTTAATAATAAAAGTTTCCAATTTAGAGGAATACCTAATAGAGTTGAAATTAGATTTTATAAGTTTTGAGAAATTTTAACCAAAAGTGTAATAACGGGATATTAATTTATGATTCGGATGCTTTGAGTAAATGAGAAAATGGAAAATTATTAATATTAAAGAGAATTAATTTTTCGTATTGGGAAAATATTAAAAACTTTCATATGGGAGAAAACACTTAATAGACCGAGTCATTTAAACGAGTAAATCAGAGATTAGTAAATCAAATTGATTAAAAATATTTTTAAGAGGATTTACCAAGTTGAGTAAAAGAAAGAATTATTAAGTCGATAAAATGGGAAATAATTACATTTAGCTAAACGAGAATTATTAGCAGGATCTAAAAGAGAATTATTGATCAGGGGTAAAAGAGAAGTGATCTAAATGAGAAATTAAAATTTTCGTGAATACAACGAATCACGAGATATAATAGTTAAGAAGATTCCATATTAAGGTCAACAAGTTAGTATTTATTTAAGAATCATTAAATTGAGATAAAATGGGAAAAACATTTCGAGTAAGTAGGTTAAATTGCCGAGTGCAAAACTAAATGTGGATGGCAAGTTAAGTGACAGATTAATGAGTTCACACTGATAGCTTAAAATAAACTATGTAAGTTTAATAGACTAATTAATTGAGAAATTGCTGAGTCAAATTAATCAGATATCATTGAAGCTCATCTTAAAGAGTAATTATTAAAGAGGATTAAGAGGAAGCTAACGTCATCAATTTGATGATGATCTATTTAAAAACGAGTTAAAAGAGCGATAAATTGAATCAAATTAAACGAGGAACGCAATAACTGAGAACTCTGATCAAAAGGATATTAATCGACATGCTCACAAATTACAATAAATTTAATATAACTGTGAAGAGGATATAAGTTATATTTATGAGGAATGATAAATGGCTTATCCAAATGAAAAGTTTAAAAGGAGATTTGTATTGTGAAAATAACTAAGTGGAAATATTTCTATGAATCTGAGTTATCCGAGTATCGCGTACGAGACTAAATGTACGCATGATTTTCTGAGTAATGGTTATGAGATTTTGAGTATGCACTGTTGACTGCATATCTGTATTTATCAGATATTGAAAATAAACTTCTTTTCTCCTGAGTGTGATTAAAATTCCTTTCTTCTGAGTGTGATTTGTTGGTGGGTTTATATGTGGGAAGTTGTAAACTTTGGGATTGACTCGTGACCAAACAGAAGTAGGTGTCGAAAGTAATAGAGGGCCCCTATTACCGTACACACAGGACTTTTGGTTGGTTATGGGAAATTTTGAAGGGAACGATGGACCAATGCTTGTTATTGTGAATTTAGTATGTGTATCCTAATTGTTTGTGTGACTACATACTTGCTTGTTTATTTTGGTAGACAATACTAGTTCCAAACTCGAGGACGAGTTTTTCTCCAAGTGGAGTTGAGTATGGCTAAAAAGAGAAATTTCCAAAAATAAGATAATTATCATTATGTATTATTTATAATTATTAAAAGCATGATGCTTATACAGAGAGATTTTTCGGGATGAAGATATCAAAGTTATGAAATATGCATACATATATTTGATTTCAAAAAAATATTTTAAGAGTAATTACCGAATAGAGCAAATTGAGAATAATTAAATTAATTCTATGGTGTAACTATCGGGTTTATAAAAATTGATAATCGAGATTAATAGAGGAATTAATAAACCAAGATTTACCGGGTTGAGTGCAATTGTGCAAAAGCGAAATGGTAAGTACCACAATTATATAAATAATGAGATAACGAGTTGAAATGAGGTCGTTAATTGAATTAGTAATGAATTAATAAAACAAGTTCAATGAGAAAATTTCGTTTGGATTGAATATTGAGTAATTTGGAGTTTATAAGAAATTTATAGATCGAGTTAAGTGAAGGAGTTATTAAAATGAGTTAAAAGGAGAAAAGTGGTAAACTAACGGGAAGTTCTATTTAATATTTTTTGGTATTATAAAATTTTTATTAATGAAAATTTTATTTGTGAGTAAGTATTAGATTGAGTTAAGGGGAATGATCAAACGAAAGTATCAAATTGAGTAATATATTTTATTTAGAATTATCAACTAATATATTTTATTATTATTAAGTTGTTGAATTAATAGTCGTTAGTGAACCGAGTATTGAGAAATCATTAAAATAAGAGTATTAAATTTAATTGGAATTTTTTAATCAAGAGACATTTTAAATTATGTAAAATCAGTGAAACAAACCACTACGAATCATTAAACTGGAGGAATGAGAAAACATCTATTAAAATATTATTGAGAAACCACTAAATATAGTATAATGAGAACCTATTAATGCGAATTAAATGACAAGATTGTTAATTTGAGCTAATTTGAGGGTTATCAAAACGAGTAATATGCAAACCTAATAAAGTGAGGTAACGATAAATGGTTAAAGAAAAGTCATTTTGAGAACCAATAACGTGGTTGAGCCAAGTATTATAAGCTAGTAAATCGGAACACATGAGTAGTCATAAGAATGAGTAAAAATGTGATTTATATCTAATGCTATTGCTAGTAAATATTATTACTTTATGAGTTTATTTCTGAGAAAGATTTCTGGTTTTGATTCTGAGTTAGATATCTGGTTTGCTTTTAAGCTAAGATTTCTGAGTTTGTTCCTGAGTTATATTTCCGAGTTTATTTCTGAAACAGATTTCCGAATTATACTCCTGAGATATGTTTTGAGTTTATTTCTGAGTCCTGTTTCTAGATCATATTTTTTGAGTATATGTGAATTCTATGTGATATGTATATTCCTTGTGAATAATTTTCCAGTTTTTGTATTAGTTGATAGCGGTGTAAACCACTAAATTGTTTTTTTATACCTTAAGCGAACTATTGTCCTATAGAATAGAGGACCCTTTTTAGCCATTCTGATAGAGAATTGCAAATAATGAGATTTACCTGTTACTAAAATGTTTAATGATCATTTGGTTGAACCGTGCGGGGAGAAATTCCACATAAACTTTATCCTTAACGTCATGAGAGAACCGCGTGTGGTAGTGAGTATGGATTGGATGACCGAGTACCACGCTGAGATCATGTGTCGCTACAATCGAATCTGTAACAAATCTCCAAGTGGAGTTGAATCGGAGATTCAACGTGACGTTAACCGATGGGTGCAGAAACCTTGTCCGCCTGCGAGAGCAAGAAGACATCGTCAGCAGAGTATCGTGGGTTAGTTCGCGCATGTTATCGACACCATTCTCGACGATAAACCGAGATCTTTAGAGAACGTTCCGATTTTTAACTCTAGTCTTCTTGCGCCACCAGAGAAGGAAGATTTGTAGGAGCAGTTGCGAGGGCATGAGATTCATTATGATCGAGTAGGTCACCCTGAAGAGCTACGTTTTATTCATAACATTTTTCATGTCTCCCGATTCGAGGATGTGTGCTGTTGGCGAGCCTGAGTCTGAGATGCGAGATCGCTACCCTGAGCTTCTTCCAAGGGATGACTTCGGGGACGAAGTCTATTTCAAGTGGAGTTGAGTTGTAACGCCCTAAAATTTGTATTAAATAAATAATATTATTTTAATCACATTTTATTATTTATAATTAATTCCATATTATTTGGATGACGAGGTTCGTATTATTTGGACGATTGGTAATTAGACGGTTCGTTTTTATTAGAAATTATAATTAAAATTACACTAGGTAGTCAATTAAATTAGACGTTTTAGACGCTTAATAATTAATTAGACGGATTAATTCGTGTGAGTGGGTCGGGGTAAACCCGGTTTTATATTTCGAGAGTTGGGTGTGTTGTATTTGGGCCGGGTCAAGCCGAGTAGGCCCACAAAGGGGCTGATCAATTGGGGGGTTGGAGAGGGAAGTCATTAAGGGTAATTAAAATAGGGCATGTAGGGTTTTCTCTTCCTTTTCTTTCCTTTCTAACTATCGGCCGCATAAGCAAAATTGGAGGAGATTTCGTGTGAGGGCTGTGGGCAGGAACCGACATCCATGAGAGGGAAACTATCAAAACAAAAACAAGTGGTCAGCAGCCTAGAAGTTGGAATTAATTAAAGAAGTTGTGGTAGTGATCGAAAGGTTTGGACGGTGGCAGGGAAAAGAAAGAAAAGAAAACAAGTAGTGGTTGAGATTTCAGCCACGACACATGGTGGACGGCAAGCAGGTGAAATTTAATTCATTGGGGTCTTCTTGTGTCAACTAAGGAGCAGCCATATCGTAATTCTTCCAGCTGATAGATCGAAGTGAAAGCAAGGAATCAAGCAATCGTTTGGTGTTTCGATTAATCGAGTGTTCATTATATCGGATTGGTTCGTAAGGGTATTATCTCCATCTTTTCTTGTATTATTTTTGTGTCCTTGTGTCAATCCCGAGCCATGCTTGAAGAACCCAGAAAACCTTGATCTCAGGATGCCTCGGTAGGCTTCCCGATGACGGTGTCAGGTTTTATCGTTATTATTATTTTAAAAATCACTTTTAGTTGCTGGCAATTTCTAAACGTTATATTGATGGCTGTTTTTGAGGGTCTTAGAATCTGTTTTAGGGGATGGTCGCCTCACATAGATTTGTAGCCCACTTAGTTAGCTTTCCGAATTGACCGAACACTCGTTAGACGGACTTACGGTTTAAAAGTTATGGGTAATATCGTGGACTGTCGCAGTGACATGTTGCTGTGCGACTGTTCTGTGTTGTCGACTATTTTCGAGACCCTTAGGGTCTGAATTAGAGATGGCTCGTCTTACAGTTAATTATCGGGTTCGGAGTCTAGTTTCCGAAAAGGTAAAATGGGAGTCAGTGGGTTTTACGGTTTGGGAGATACGACTAGTTGAATGAGCTGTGTCCGGAAATTCAAAAACTGAGTTTATGTTGTTGATGTCAAAATTGTGATATATGTTTTATGTAATCGGCGTAGGGCTCTAAGTTGCATTGAGGAAGTGTGTAATCCATTCATGGATTAATATGGAGGCTAGCTTATCGAGGTGAGTATTCTCACCGTGTATTCAGTTTTAACGTTGTACATGCATGACTTATGTGTTACATTCTTGCACCATAATTGTTATCTGAGTTTGATCTGTTATCTGAGTTTGATCTGTTATCTGAGTTTGACCTGTTATCTGAATATCCGAGCATCTGTTTATTTATTCATGATCTGAGACATTGTGCCTGGGTAACTGAGCTCGGCACAGGGTCATTCTGTGCTACTACTTGCTAGGGCAATCTGAGATAATTATGTTAAAGAGATAATAAAACATAATAACACACATCTGAGTTTTGGCTATATGCCTATCTTGGGATCACCTCCCGTCTGAGTTTTTGGGATTATTCCCGTCTGAGTTTTGGGATCACTCCCGTCTGAGTTTTGGCTTACGCCTATCTGAGGTGTGAGGAGGGGCGAGGTTGATCTCTCGTCACAAATCACACAAGCGCGCTATATAAATTAAAATCTGAGTAATAAAATCTGAGAAATAAATATGAGTAATTAATCGAGTAGATTCTGAGTAGGAGTACACCGATGTGCCCTCATGTGTTGTATGTTATAATTGTTTACATTTTGAGACTATTCACTCAGCTTCCCAGCTGACCCAAACTTTCCCCCACATTGTTTCAGGTACCAGCAAAGGAAAGGAGAAGGTGGACGGTTGACCGCTGTATCTTTTCATTACTGATGTGGACAGCATTTAATATTTTAAAACACGTTATTTTATTTTAATTATTTCCGCAATAAAAACGTTTTAAATGTTAAATATTTATGTCTGAGATTTATTTATGGGACCTTTTGATTATAATTTTGTTTTCAAAAATTTTAAAAATCTTGTAAATTTTAGGGTGTTACAACATACAATTTATCAAGTAACTCTAACGGAACATTGAACTTAACACCAAAATCACGAGACACGAAAGAATAGGTAGAACCCGAATCAAACAATATATGGGTAGGTATGGAGTTTATAAATAGTGTACCTGACACGACATCGTGTGTCTCTCTTGCTTCCTCTCGGGTTAGCTGGAAAGCTCTCCCTTTGACTTTTGGTGGATCCGGTTTCTTGTGAGCGGTTGACACCAACGTTTCGGTTCCTTTCTTTGGGCAAGCATTGTTATAGTGCCCTTTCTCGTGGCATGAGAAACACTCCACCTCATCTAGGCTCTTAGCCTTGCAATCTCTAGCCTTGTGGCCAAATCTCCCACATTTGAAACAACTTCCCGACTCAAGCTTACATTCTCCTTGATGAGTCTTGCCACATTTCACACATTTCACATAACCACCACCACTACCTTGTTTTGACCCGCTCGAGGTAAACTTTCCTTTCTTTGATGGCCCCGAGTAGTTCTCAAACTTCCTATTTTCGTTCCCCCCCGACCTCTCTTGAATCCTTCTCTTACTAACTTTCTCAACACTTCGGGCGACATTAATGGCTTCATCAAGAGTCGTCGCCCTCTTCACTTCAAGTTCATATTCCCAAGGCAATCCATTAGCAAACCGAACCACACGACTACGTTCGGTTGGGTAGGTGTTCATCAAAAACGGGAGGTATCCCGTGAACTTCTTGGTATATTCATCCAAAGTCAAATTGCCTTTCTTAAAGTGCAAGAATTCTTCCAACAATTCTTCTAACTCCCTTTTGGGGCAAAACTTTTCTTTGAGTCTCCTAGTGAACTCTTCCCATGACATCTTATAGACGGCTTTCTTTCCCAACGACTCATACACGGTAACCCACCAAGTCAAAGCATCATCCTTAAGCAGACGTGAGGCATAAGTCACCATGTCTTCTTCTTTACACTTGCTACTTTCAAGCACATGCTCCGTCTCGCGGATCCAACGGATAGTCACTTTCGGTTCCATACTTCAGTAGTAGTTGTCGGGTCGGCATGCTAAGAATGTCTTGTAAGAACATCTTTCACGCTCAATTTTGTCAACACTTCTTTCCTCATTAGAGGATTTCTCGGTTGGAACACTTTCTTCCGTTTTGTTCTTTGTGAGAGGAGGAGTATCCTCCCTCTCTTCCCTTTCCTCTTCATCACGATCCTCATCATCGCCCCTTTCCTCATCATCGTTCCAATTCAACCGATCATTAATGATCCGGTTCACATCTTGTTGCATCACCTCCCTCATGTGGGTGAGCATGGATTGAATAGCTTCAATTGTTACCGGTACATTGTTATTTCCAACACCGGATGCGGCTCCACCATTTCCATTTCGAGGCGCATTGGGGATCATATTTGAGTCCCCTTCTCCATCCGGTATGGCCCGACCACTTCTCGTTCTAGCCATCTTACTATCATAAGATGTCACCAAATTAGAATCCAATTATTCAACTAAATAGTTGCATAAAGTTTAAATAAAGCCCGATTATAATAATTCCCTTAATGGTCAACCCTAGTTCTCAAAGGTCAACCTAATTTCCTATGGCACATAACGTCCCACTTAGCAAAGTCTAAGTCTAGGGTGGTAAACCAACCTAATTCACTTAGACTGAAGCTCTGATACCAAGTTGTAACACCTCAATTTTTATTTAATTTTTTCAAAACAATTTAAACTTTTAAGTAATCCAAGTTTAATACAAAAACCATAGTATCAAAATGTAATTCAAACCAAACATTCGGTATGATTAACAATGTGCCAAAAACCGGTGTTACAAATATATCGAGACTAAAGTCTAAGGAAATTAAAATTGTACACCGAGCTTAATCATCCAATGTCATATCTACGGGCCGCCTAATCCTTAGCTCCCGAACCTGAGTACATAGACATAAAAGAAAACGTAGTACGTGAGACGAGAATGTCTCGTGAGTAACATGGGTTTTGGACCCGCTTATGAACATTTGCAATTAAATAATATTTAAGTAGATATCACATTGCACATAAGTCAAACATAGTCCCGAGCTTATCCAAAGCTCACACATACGCAACGGGTCATCCCGAAGCAAACTCCCCCGATGTGGGTTATCATCAAAAGATCTCATGGTAATTGGGGTTCTCCCAAACTTACCGAGATCGTCACTCCCCCGTATCGCGGGTTATCGTAATCCCCATTTTTATCGGGTTATCATAGTCCCCCTAATGTCGGGTTATCGTTCTCATAGATATACTACCCTTGCGCAGGGAGGTACCGCCCCAAGTAGTAATCTCAACTCCCCCACGAATGGGTTATCGTTTCCGGAATTTGACTAGCATATAATTGGTCAACAAATATGGGCCATTGCCCCATTTCAATCATCATTTCATCATATCAAGATCACATTCCATTTCATAACAAGTAAGCATATCAATCAATTTCTTTATCAATTCATACACTAAATAAAGACTCTTTTGATCATTTTAATCCTTTAAAGATCGTTTACTATGTACTTAGAAAGGATCACATGTACTCACCTTAGCAATGCTATCCTAAAACTGTGTTAGCAAACACAAATCCTTACTTTTTAATAAAGAAGTACTTCCAATCACAAGGTCTTCTTGACCTAACATCAATACCATCACAAAACCTAGTTAAAATCCATAACTAGCTACTAATTAACCCATATTAACATCCCCAATCACCAAGTTCATACAACTTGGTGAAATCTCAAACCCTAGTTCAAGATTTTTATCCATAAATCCCAAATCCAACTTGTACACATTGATTACAAGTCTACAATGAGTGTTTTACATTCATGTTTAGTCATCTTCCCCAAAGATGACATGGTGAGTTATCCAATCCACCATTGATGCCCAAGTAAAGCTTGAAATATCAAAGAGATGCATAAACTAACAAAGATTCTTACCTTAGATCAACAATCTCCAAGAAATATGATGATTTGAGTTCAAGAACACCAAAAACCGTGCACTTCCTCCAAAATAACGGCTGGTAGGGTATAGGGGTGTAGGTGTCCGAACCTTAGCCCCAAAACCCGTTTTTATACAGCTGACAGGGTTCGCGTTCTCGAACTCGAGTTCGCGTCGCGAACTTCCCGCGTCGGGAACTCCTCGCGATCGGGAACGAGCCGCGAACACCATGCCTCAAAACCTTGAACTCACTGTCCCATCCTCGCGATCGCGAACACCGAGTTCGCGCCGCGAACTCCCCCAGGCAGCTAGGCTGCAATTGTTTGTTGTCTAACTCAGCCCGTTTCCGTCCTTAACCATATCAAACGGTGTCCAAATGACACGAAACCAATTCCTACGTTCTTTAAACGATTTATCCTTATTTATCATATTTTTGTACAATTTATTTATTTACAAATTTCGGGTCGTTACAGTAAACAAACCATAATCCAAAAGATCACCATTATTCAAATGGGAAAGCATAATCCAAAATAAACATAATCCATGAGCTGAACAATAGCTCTATTATTTCATTTGAGCCATAATATCGGTGGACTCAAAGAATTCATGATTATTTTGATATTTTCCTACAACGGGAGGACAAATATTGGATTTAGCTATCATATAAAATGATAAGTTTATATGTTTATGGTTTGAATGAGCATAAATTGTGTGTCGAATCAGCAGGTTCGAAAAACACAAGTGCGAATGAGTTCTCATTTATCGAGCGACAGGTCGATTGATAGACACTGATTCGTCATAAGTAGAGAACCACATTCTGGAAAAAGATTAATTAGTCAACCCGTTTCGGTAGCCCTATTCGAATACTACCAGGAAAGACTGTGAGGGTAGACAGCTCTTGTGCGTATCGAAACCACCCATCATTAGGAGTCAGAAAAACCGTCAATCTTTCCTAGACATTGTCATAAGAATAGGTGAGCCTATTTGGGGACGATTCATAACTTTTCAACGAAGTGTCATACAATGCTCATTGTGCATCACGTGAGTGCGTCAACTCAATATGCCAACATATAGTACATGATGCAACTTTTTTTTTTTCTCATTTTTAGAAACCATCGAATAATCAATTATTTTTAAAATTTGTCATTCTGATAAGAGCAAATATTAATGTATTTCCATAAGTTTTAAATGTTATCATCTTGTCACAAAAGAAATGTTAAAAACATTAAAGTTCTTTAAATTACGTATGTAATAAGATTCAACATAAAACAAACTCATTTATAGATTTCATATTTCAATAACTTTTAATTTTAACTCACCAAAATGAGTTATGATTGTGAAGTATTCAAGATTAAATTGTACTAATTCATAAATTAGCCCAAACAATCATATGTTATTAGAAATAAAACTATATAATTCATTAAAGTTTCATAATAGACTCAATGTAAATCATACATATGCCAAATTGTCATACTACTGATTCTAATTCATTTATCCGAGTTTCACACCGATTAGACTGTTTATAATAAAGAAACATTTATTCATTCTAATTATTGTGAATCAACATGTATTATCACCAGCACCAATCGAGAAACACAAGATTTAGAACATGTGGTTAGAAAAAGATGGGTTCATCATATTATGCTCAATTCACAATTAACATATAAATGGATCAATCCAAAACCTTAATATATAATTTAATTATATCAACGATGAATCGGTAGTTGTAAATTCTTACCTCAGCCTCTTGATTCGAGCAAAGATCGATAGACGTATTAAGGAGTGTAGAATTCAACAACGAAGAAATTGATACTTCCGACTTTGAGCAAAGTGCTGATAACGTGTTGTAAACCAATTAGCTAAATCAATTAACCTTCTCCAACATTCTCATTCATATATATTGTGTTACAAGAACTTGTGTATGAAATGTACATATGAACTCCTTTATATAGGCTAATGGTTGTAAGCCAAAAGTCATGATATGAATATACATAAATGTGAGACATAAGTGTAAGCAAACAAAAAGATTCAAAATGAGTTACAACAAAAAGTTAAATAAAATTCATATTTACAATTCTTTAAATTTGTTAAATAAGCACAATTGACCCTTCAATTTTTTAGATTATAACAGTGCTGATTTTTGAAAACAGTGACGTTAGGTTGTGTACAAGTCAATTACAATAAAAAGATTTTTCTAACATGTGTCTCGTAGACATATGTTAAGATAGATTGAATGAAGTTAATTTTTTTCTAAAATGTAGAATAAACATTATTAAAGCTAAATTTTAAAGTTTTATGTGATGTATTAAATGTAGGGGTGTTCATTAAACGGTTTGACCCGAAAAACCAACCGAACCAAATGACATTGGGTGAAACAGGTATGGCTTATTTGGGTTTGGTTCGGATTTTTGTGTGTAACCGAATTCATATTCGGTTTTATGGTTTGGATTTGGATTCAAAAATTCTTATTTATTTATATATATTATATCCCATACCATAAAAACCTTCATTTATTTGGAAATTTCAACCAAAATCACGGTAGAATCATTCATTTTATTGTTATTATTTTACATCATTTGTTGCAACCTTGGTGTGGATGATTTATTAACTTTTAATAATATTAAGGACAATTATCTTTTATAGAGCATTCTCTTATTTGGTTTTATGGAGAACCGACCCAAATAAACCGATTAATTATTTGGTTGGTTTGGTTTGGTTTTAATTAATTTGGTTTGGATATTGGTTGGTCAAAAATATTTTTAAAAGCCGAATAATCCAAACCAATTAACCCTACTAAACCGAAAACCACCCGAACGTACACCCCTAATTAAATGATTCTTATGATTTTTTTGAAAGATTTAAGATCATTCAATATATCTTAACATGTGTCTACAAGGTATATATTGTATATAAGGTATATATTAGAAACTTTCATAATAAAAATACCTTTTTGTTTAAAAAGCATATATTGATGATGATAAAATACTATTTTTTGTTATTAGACCGGTGCCAACGGTACCGCCGGTTGGCACCGCCGGTTTTCCGCCGGTTGTGCCACCGTTGGCGCGGCCCGCCGGTTTCACCGTAGGTTTGGGCTACGCGAGTTTGGAGACGGGGTGGAGGGATGTCGCCGGTTGTTTTTTTTCTTTTTTTTTTCTAGACCTTATTTTTACTCTTATTTTAATTTTTTTTTAATTTTTTTTAAATTTTTTTTAACTCCTTAAAAGGTAATAATTAGAAAAAAAAAGGTAATATTTAAAAAAATTCAAAAAAATCTAAAAATTTCAAAAAAAATTTAAAAAGATAAACTTTTTATGTAATGTTTTTTTATAATTAATGTAATTTATTTTTATTAGTTATATGTTTTAATTAGTTGTATATTTTTATTAGAAAAAGAAAAATAAATAGTGGGGCCGACGGAGTGCTGTTGGCATAACAACGTCAGTTAGTTTAGTGTTAGTTAGTTTATCTGCTAACCGCTGAGTTGGCAGCCACCGACTGCGCGTCAGTTGTTTATACCATTGGGATCGGTCTTAAATTGAATGTTTCAAGTTCCAGAAACCGACTCAAATTAAACCCAAAAATAAATCATCAATTCGCTCATGAAGTTGAAAGCGATTATTTCATCCAAAAATCTTCATTTCACCGACAGATCTTGGCAAAATCAAATCGTTTTCATTGATTCTCACCTTATCTTCCCTCTGTGATTCCGTGAGATTGCGTTTTTTTCCAACAAATGGCAGTAAAGTTACCCATGATTCATCGTTCAACTTTCTTATTGCCGCCGACGTTAACCGACGCTGGAAACAGTTCTCCAACGACGTACGCACTTATTGTTCTTAATCAACGTCTACCTCGATTTTCACCTTTACTTTGGGAACACGGTAAATCCATACTCGTTCCTGCTACATCGTGTTTTTTCATAATTTGTTATTATTATAAATATAAATTTATAACGATTTAAAATTTATATGTTTCTTAACTGCTGTGGTTGTTGTTGTAGAGCAGCAAAAATTCGCGTATGTGCTGATGGTGGAGCTAATCGTTTGTTTGATGATATGCCGGAGCTCTGTTGTGATGAACATGATGATGTTTCCGTTATTCGTGAAAGGTTTTGTTTGTTTTTGAGCTCAGATTTTGTGATATTATTGATTGCGTTTAAAGTGTTCGATGAAATGCTTCTGAGAGTGTTTGTGTTTAAGCTGTTTGTTTGAATTGACTTTTTATAAAAAGGTAAAGTGGCAGTGGGGTTTCCAATATCAGTTTTCATCCCATTAAAGTTGCTTTGTCACCATTTATTTCACTTTATCAAGAAATAGGGTTATGATGACTACTAGAAACTAGAAAGAGAAGAAAATGATCTAACTCAGCATGTTTTTTGATACAGGGAGTCAAATGGTTGACTTTTAGTGGTTGATTTAGATTTTTCGAAAGAATTTTAGGCATGTTACGTGTGGTATCTTGTTCCATGTTGCTTGTGAATTAAAAATTTGAGCTTTTTATATTTCTGAGTTGTGATTTGGAGATTATAGGGATGATTTCTGAGTCTTTTATAAAACTTTTACTAATTGTAGGTTGATTTGGAGGTTATTGAACAATAATTAGTGAATAATGCAATGTGTATGTATTTTATAATGTGTGGGCCCAGAGATATTAGGTGAAGGTGTATTATTAGCATGGGTGTATCATTTTACTGATGTAGCAAAAACTGAAGCGTCAGTTTTAGTCGGTGAAAATGAAATATTGTCGGTGAAAATGAAATATTTTATAGTGAGTGGTCTTATATAGCTGCTATATTGTTTCTTCTTTTAGGCAGTGAAAATGAAATAAATATATCATTAAATTCTAATCAGAATATACATTTGTTGTAGATACAAGCCGGATGTAATTAAAGGAGACATGGATTCAATCAGACCCGATGTTTTAAATTTCTACAAAAATATGGTTAGCTTGCTATATAAATATTATTATAATCTTGCATAGATTATGCTTCAAAGCAAATTTTTTATCATATATATGCTTTACAGTGTCAATATGTTGGGTTGACCTGTGAATACCTTTTTGGTACATCTTCTACAGATTTATAAATAACTTTTTCTAGTTACAATTATGATTATTTAATTATGCTCACTTGTTTTGACAGATCCATTTAAGAGGTTGGGAACACTTGAATATACTTTGACACTTTGTCCGCTTTTTTCTGTTCAACTCGTTATTAGTAAAATATAATCCAAATCGACATACTATTTTTATTTATAAAAAAGTTGAAATTAATAGCTATTCAAAAGATTATCGAATGGGTTGGGTAATTTGTTAACAATAATTTAAATATCCTGAATCTTATTTAAACACAGGGATCAAAGATTGTGGATAATTCTGATGATCAAGACACTACAGATTTACACAAATGCATTGCATACGTTCGCGATCTCATACCCGATGACGAAAAGTCAAACGTAAGTCAAATCCATCAAACACTAGTCTTTTATCATATTAAAAATTCCTGCAATTTTCAAATTTGTAATGAATCTTAGAGTAAAGTGCAAAAATCATCCCTGTGGATTTCCAGATTTTCAGGTTTTGTCCCCCAACTTTTTTTGTTTACATTTTACGTCCCTGTTTTTCAAAAAATTTAAACGTTCATCCCTGAGCCACCTAAAATGACCAAAATTCCTTAATCCTTTTATTTTTTCTTTTTCAGTTCTATTATCAAAAAAATAATTCAAAAAATAAGGACCACGGAGAATCATAATGAAAATAAAAAAAGAAAAAGAAAAAAAAGATAAGGGTATTTTGTTTATTAGGTAGTTCAGGGCAGGGATGGAATCGGGTCTGGAACCGACCCGGATGGAACCGGACCCGAAATACCCGTGACCCGATTTAGGAGGATTAGTAGACCCGAGAACCGAACCGTTTTACATAATACGGTTCCGGTTCGGGTAAATCGGGTATAGACCCGATTGGAACCGAAATAGTAACTGGAGCCTGTTTTTGGTGTTTTTATCATATTTATTAGTTAATGATACGAATAAGGGTAGTTTAGTAATTTCATGAATAAGTTGGTTAGAAAAGTCAATCTGTTAGGGGGAAGGTTTTTGGTGTTTTTATCATATTTATTAGTTAATGATACGAATAAGGGTAGTTTAGTAATTTCATGAATAAGTTGGTTAGAAAAGTCAATCTGTTAGGGGGGAAGTCAATAGCTGTTAGAATGCTATAAAAGGGAGAGGTGAGTGTAGTGGGGGATCATTCTGTTTTGTACTTATAATTTGTAAAGGTCATTCTTTGGGAGATCACCACTTCTCGAATTGTGGTATTCTATCATAACAGATTGAATCTCTTGATTGAATTGTGTGTGAATGAATTGTGTGTGAATCATCATGATTGCATCAGTTAATACATATAATATTCTAATGATTTACAAATAACAATTGTGTAATTAATATGAACCGAATACTAATAATATTATTATACCATAACAAATTCAAGTATATAGTTAATTAATTTTGGTTCCGGGTCTTAGACCCGATTTGTTCAATACCCGATCTACCCGGACCCGAAAGACCCGATTTCACGAAAATGTTGGACCCGATACCCGAACCGATTGTTGGTAATCCGGTTCCAAATGGTTCCAGTTCGGTACGGGTACGGGTTCGGTTTTTCGGTTCTATATCCCATCCCTAGTTCAGGGACGAAAGTTGCAAAAAATTAGGACCACGGGGACGTAATTGCGAAAAAAAAAGTTTGGGGGGATGAAACCTGTAAATTTGGAAAACCACATGGACGATTTCTGTAACTTACTCCAAATATTATAATAATCTTTTTAAAATGACAGTTATGCATACTTGTTGGTGGAGCACTTGGAGGAAGGTTTGACCATGAAATGGGAAATGTCAACACGTTATGTCGTTTCTCAACAACCCGAATTGTTTTATTATCTGATGATTGTCTTATTCAACTGCTTCCAAGTAACCGATTACACGAGGTTCATATTGAATCATCAGTTGAGGGCCCACATTGCGGGCTTATTCCCATTGGTGCACCTTCCGGAAGCTCCACAACTTCTGGGCTACAATGGAATCTGGGTAAGTAGATGTGGTATTTCTTGATATTAATAAATCGTTTTAAATAAAAAATTAATTTTGTCATTTCAGATAACACGGAAATGAAATTTGGCGGTTTAGTGAGCACTTCAAACATTGTTAAAGAAGAGATAGTAACTGTTCGATCTGATTCCGATCTTTTGTGGACAATATCGCTTAAAAAGCAGCCATCAACATGAAGAAATCAAGCTTTGGGATTCTTAATTTCATTGACCTCGTTTGTATGTGAATGACATTTTATCTTCTATTTCGTTTCGGTTAAATCTTTCCTTCTATGCTAATTTATATTTTTTATAAGATATTATATTCTTTATTACGAGCTTATTGTACGGAATTGTATTCGATTTTTTTTATATTTTAAAATGGTATAATGTGTATACTGAACTTTCAATTCTTGCTATTGTATAGAGTTAAGTAGGTTCTTTTTTTGCTGACGTGATAACGATATAATTTGCCACTTTATCTCTAACTGATGCTACTAGTCGGTTTACCAATTGTGTACATACAAATCATTGTGTTAATTTTACTTATTTAATGACAAAATGTGATTCATTTTGAATAGTTTGTATTTAGGGTCATAATTGGCCTCAACAAAGAAGTGGTAATTAGTTATTAGAATTAATTACTAAAATAGACCAATTTAAGGGTGCGTTTGGTTTAAAGTGGGTAATGGGAAAGGTAAAGTTAATGGAATACTAAGGTATACAATGTGCATTCCTTAGTATTCCCTTGATCATTGATGTTGCTTGGTTTATAAAGGATTTTATGTGTGCATGATTATATTATAGAGTAAATTACACGAATGGTCCCTGTGGTTTACACAATGTTTTGGATTTGGTCTCTAAGTCTCAGTAATTACACTCGTGGTCACTGTGGTTTACAGTTCGTATTGGTTTTAGTCCCTAATACTAACCGCCGTTAAAATTTGCTGTTAACTTTCTTTAAATGGCTAAAATACCCTTTTTAAAATTTCTCTCTCTTCCTTCTTCCACAACCCCACACTTTCTCTCTCTACAACCTTAAACTCACCTGAAATTTCACAGTCAACCACCACCATTGAAGAAGTTGCTTCATTCGCCACCATTAAAGAACACAGAGTAAACACCATGAAAGCAGCAGCCATTATCACGTTCATGATCTGGGTTTTTTCAAGAATCAAATCAAGGATTTACTACCCGTTTGTGAGATGAAAAATAAACACGAGTCACTGCCGGAACTCCGATTAACCGTAAATGAGTTCAATTATTCATTATCCTTCAAACTCCTTGAACGTTTATACTTGTTCTCTGGATTAACACTGGTGCTTTGAGGATCAAAATCTATCAATCCGTCTGGATTGTTTTTGAAAAAACGGAGACTGAGAGAATTATTTGCAACTCTTGGGAGAAACAACTCGACGGTGACGGAGGCCAGCGTAGGACGGTGATGACCGTGGAGTCCAGTGTGTGGTCTGATATGACGGAGACCGTGGCTTCCCCGTCGTTGTTGCTATCAGCCTCGGAATTATAATACGATTGATCGGAATTTTCGAAGGAATTTGAGGCATCGATAGAAGGAAATTCTTCGACTGCGTCGATGAATTCAACGTCCTGGAATCCGATTACCTTGTTAGTATTGTTTTGGGGGATTGGTTTTTGGTCCATTGAAGAGCAATTGGAAAAATCATCTAGGGTTATGGTTTTGATTATTGGGGGAGAAGAAGAAGGAATATTGGCTAAAAGGGTATTTTAGCCATTTAAAGAAAGTTAACAGTAAATTTTAACGGTTGTTAGTATTAGGGACCAAAACCAATACGAAGTGTAAACCACAATGACCATGGGTGTAATTACTGAGACTTAGGGACAAAATCCAAAACATTGTGTAAACCACAGGGACCATTCGTGTAATTTACTCTATATTATATAATGTTATATTATATATAATAAATTATATATAAATTAATGATATACATTATTATATAATAATAATAGTAATAATAATAATAATAATAATAATAATAATAATAATAATAATCATAATAATAATAATAATAATAATAATAATAATAATAATAATAATAATAATAATAATAATAATAATAATAATAATAATAATAATAATAATAATAATAAAGTGGTGGGTTAAAGCATTATGTGGTCCATTACCCCCAATTTAGTGGGTAATGATGTATTACTTACTATTGGACAATGATTGATTACCTTGAAACAAAACAAGCATCTCCAATGGTAATCAATCCCATTACTCACTGTAACACCCGTATTTTTAAAACATCGTTTTAAATCATTTAAAATACATTTTCCCAATATCTGACATATTGTCTGAAATACAGTTTAACAAAAACTTTAAAACTTATATCAGAGTTTACAAAAATACGGTGTCACCGAGTATATCAAAACCATAGGCAACGGGATCTACCTATTAGCTCCCGAGCTAAACATCTCTAGGCCACTTCTAGTGCAACCTTCTATCACTTCAAACCTGTACCTGAGTACATAGCCACAAAACAAACGTAGTACGTGAGACAAAATAGCCTCGTGAGATACATGGGTTTTAGACCCCAATAATAGTCATTTCATAAATATATAAACATATATATAAACTACATAAATACCGTCTAGTCACCCTTTTGTGACTCTAGCTACTTTGCTTTCCTAGCAAACATATCTAGTACCTAAACGTATAGGTACCAGAAGCCCAATCATATCTAGTACATAAACATATATGGACCAGAAACACCAATCATATCTAGTACATAAACATATATGTACCAGAAGCACCAACATGTCTAATACATAAACATATATGTATTAGAACCTAACATACCTAGTACCAAACATATGCGTACTAGAAGCACCCGTGTGCTTAGTGTATAAACATATATACACTCGGTGTATATACATATATACCACCGTCCAGTGACCGGGGGTCCCCCGCGTCACCACCATCTATCTCTTACCATAACCTAACAGTTATGACAGTTAAAGCCTTCGGCTATCACATCCAACATCAAACAAGTTAGTCATCTAATACTAACGACATATAATTAGTTCATCCCAGTGTGAACGTACCTGTATGGTCCCATGGACCCGATCATAAGCAACCACAGTTACTTCTACATCTATGAACCCTATGAGGTCCATACTTACTTCATACATAAGATACATTTCTTATTTATCGATAACATAATACTTTTATCTCTCCCTTGACTATAATAGACAATTATTACTAGTCACATCATATTCTTTCTCATATATATTCGTTCTTTACTTTTATTAGTATATTTTTCCAATAGGTACTCATTACTATAAAATCATTCCCAATTGCTTTACTAATACATATTTATTAATAAAGGCTCCGTATACATTCTTTTAATCAATTACTTCATTATTATTGTTCATTAACATAGATTCCATAATTACTTGAATCTATCATAATTTACTTCAAATTCCTCAATCATACTAGACACATTCTAGTATCACATTCTACATACTTTCACACATTTTCAATTTACTATCTTTATCAAAATATTTGTTAATAAAGACTGATACAACATCATACGGACTTTCAAAACTATTTGCTATGTATCTAGTTTAAAAGTCTCATGTACTCACCTTAGCAAATAAGTGCTCCAACCGTATTCTTTACGTCAGTTTCCTTGCTTCACAATTCGGTCAACCTTCCAAGACCTCACCAAATGCCTAATACAACAATCACAAGATTATCAACATCACATTCTACTACCAATGTGTCCATCTATCTCTAGATAACACTTATTAACTCATTTCCCCCAATTATGGTGATTTACCAAACCCTAGGTTTAACCAACCCTTAAGATTCTTACAAATCATAATCATACACTTGCTTCCTTTGATGTATACCATCTATGGAGTGTATACAACCTTTATTTAACCATAAATCACCAACTCAAGAACTAGGGTTTCAAACCCATACATCAAAATGCATAGATCTTAAGCTACAAAGATCGAAGAGTGAAGATATACCTTTAATCTTCAACTAGGAGTGAAATCTATCAAAGATTTGAGAAGAAATCAACCAAGATCTGCACTAGAGCTCCAAAAATCGCCAAAGAGGTATCTAGGGTTTGAAAATAGCACAAATGGCTGAAAATCCGATTTTAATGCTGCACGTCACAAGTTCACGGCGCGAACATAGTTCGCGTCGCCAACTTTCCATATCGTGAACTTTTCCCGATCGCTACCTAGTCGCGAACTCGATCAATCAAAAACCACAAAATCGCTGTATGGAGTTCCCGATCGGGAACTCGAGTTCACGGCGCGAACTCTTCACTACAGCAGGCTGCACTTTTCGGTTGACATCTCGACCCGGTTTCGTCCATAACTTTCTCGCACGGCGTCCAAATGACACGAAACCAATTCCTACGTTCTTTAAACGATTTATCCTTATTTATCATATTTTTAATAAATTTATTTATTCACAAATTTCGGGTTGTTACACTCACCACTCAATACCTCCAACCAAGCACACCCTAAATGAGTGACTTCCATTTAAGACTGATGGACTTCAATCTTCTCAAAATAACATGTGCGATTAGGAGACTTCATAGAGCAGCAGTAACCTTGAGCAGCACTAACTGAAGTATCACTAAGTGTTGAGCAGTACTAACTAGCAGTAGTAACAAGGTTGGGTAATATTAACGAGCAGTAGTAACAAGGTTGAGAGCAGTAGTAACAAGGTTGAGCAACACTAACTCGGACACGTGGCGGCGTTCTACTGGAATAGCACGGTCGTACAGTCTATTTTAAGAAGAATTAAAAATACAAGTCTTTTCTAGGGGAACTTTAGTTTCATTTACTTTATATTAAGAAATCACCCTTCTTATTATTTCATGTAATTTTTCCTTTCAAAAATATTTTTAGATTTCTATGGCTTCTTAATTTTTATTATTACTAAGTGGGCTATTTTAATTGATAAAAAAAAATCAATTTTGTATTTTTTGAGGGGAAAATTATATCCATTTAGCATGAAAT
Source organism: Calendula officinalis (assembly GCA_963853835.1). Classification (NCBI taxonomy): domain Eukaryota; kingdom Viridiplantae; phylum Streptophyta; class Magnoliopsida; order Asterales; family Asteraceae; genus Calendula; species Calendula officinalis. The sequence continues at coordinate 37,526,175 of OY970831.1, forward strand.
GTTTATTACGATAAGGGACCCGATTCGTATGCCAAACATTTTAATTCATCCATCTTAGTTAATGCTTTAATGTGATTGTACAATTTGTTAGAACGCATATGAAGTAAAATATTCAGTGTATAAACCATCTTTACATATTACAAGCGGGAATAAAGCAAATTATGGAAATAAGTTTAAGGTGAAAATGACTCTTAAAATAGTGGAATATTGTTCTTCCTGTGTAAAATATATTTGATTTGTAGAAGTCTAAATATACTTCAAAACATGAGTTTTCCTTTCAGAAAAGAACCTTTGCTCTATAAATATCAAACTTTATATTTGAAGGCTTGAGATGAAGATAAATCGGTAAAGAAAAATTAAAAAAGATTTGGCTTCGCCCGGGTTCGAACCAGAGACCTTCAGTGTGTTAGACTGACGTGATAACCAACTACACCACGAAACCCTTCTGGTGTACTTCACTCTAGTTAATTATCTATATCGCTTTGAATCAGTTGGTTCGTATAACTCGACATAACCCAAATACTTAACTTTTTCTTGTACGAGACAACATTGCCCGTGCGATACACGGGTTTTGTTCATGATAAAGAGTTTTTTAAACGTAAATTGTATATATTATATTGGTGTAAAGTGCAAAGTATCTAAAACATGATCACAATTTACGCGTACCCCCTATTTATTTAAATGAGATGGGGAAAAAGACGATAATTTCTAGTTCTGGGTCGACGCGTTCCAAAATTAAATAAAACATATGCAATGTATATTATATAATTTATGTATGCTAACAACTGCTATATTCAAACTTGGAACTCATTATATCTTTATATATTATTGTACGCTTGGGTTTCTCATGTGATATGATGTTTTGTCACTGAATTTGTGGTTATGGACTTGTGCAACATGTTAGAGAGGGATGAATTGGTGTTGATGTTGTTGCCCTTATTTGTAAAATAAAGACAATGGTAGTTGTAATTATACATTAGAATTCTAAATTGAATATCGAATCAGATCACACTAAGAACAAACCTTGATCCATATTGTAAGGAAACCTTGTCAACTTGTTTATATTGGAGAAAAATACTAGTTTAACTCTAATCCAGCCCGAACAGGTTATTAAACTAGAGTGTTTAATTAAGGGTGTGCATGGGGCAGTTTTAGGCTCAAACTGGACTCAATCCACTAATTTCGGTTCTAGTAATTTTCAAACTTAATGGTTTCACTTTCTATCGATTTCTGTTTTAGCGGGTTCTGGCCATATAAAGGTTCATTTTCGGTTTTAAAACTGAATCTACTTGGTTTTCAACATTAATATATAATTTTTGCACTAGCCTTTATTTTTTCAACATTACATACAAACTTTAACAACAATCTCAAATTTCTAGCGTTAAATTTAATGTCCAATAACATATTTCAACACTGAATGCCAATTTCAGTGCAAAAATTCAAAATATAAATGTATTTCGCTATTTTGTATCATATAATCATAACATAAATCATAATTATACGAAAATAGACCCTTATACAAAATAATCTTTATTCTTCCAAATCCATGAAAACGTCATCACTTAGTTTTATTTAGTAACTATAAAATTAAAATATATATTAGTGGGGCTTTTCCTTAAAATTTTAGATATCCATGAAAATTAAATTATTAGATGAAATTAAAATTAAAATAATAACTATTTTATATTAGTACACCGGTTTCTTAATGGAGCAATTTCTTGTTAAAACTAAATTCATCATTTTTTTCAAAATTCAAAAGCATCAATTTTGAAATGATTTTAATTTTATTAGTTCTGTTTTATCAATTTTAACGAATTGGTTTTAGGTTTCTCAGTTTTTATACTCACCAATAGGTTACCCATTCAATGCCAACATATCACCATTTGTATTGTCACAAATCGGTTATTGAACTAGATATAACACTCACCCCGATAAAACACCAATCTAAACTCGTTTATATTGTGTCTAAGTTTTCATCACTTTAGAACTTTGTTTCAAACTTTATTTCTATAACACCTGCTTCACAATTAAGTTCGAAGGCTCAAACCAAAATAATGATTGACCAATAATTTTGCCAAGAACCACACTAAGAATTATTTAAAAATTAAAACCAAGAACCAAACTGACTAGTAGTGTTAGTATTTAACCATTCCAGCCAGTTCTCGATCAATACGCCACAACCAAATGGTCAAATTAATAAGATAACCTTAAAAAAAATAGTCAAATTAACACCACAACGAAAGTCGAAACAATTAAATTATGGAGTATGAAGTGTCATAAAACCGCTACTAAAATTACAACACTCAAAAGTCCAATTAATATTAAAAGGGATAGTAGATTTCCACCCCTAAAAAAGGAGTAGAAAACATATTTTTTAGTCAACATGCAATCATCACAATAAGGCAAAAAAACACGTGCAAATATCATCAAGTTTCCAAAGCGGTTTATAAGATCCACTAAATCTATGTGCTTGTAGTTGTTGCAGCTTCCGGAGCTCCTTCTGCTGCTTTGCTTGTTGCACTCGGTTTTGTTTCAGCTTCTTCACCTAACAAACATATAAATAAATCAAAGAAAAGTTACAAACAATTAACAAAAAGGAGTTAAAAAGTATCTTTTTTGCAGACAAAATAATTCAAAATAATTACCTTCATCTTCACTGTCTTCATCATCCTCACCCCCCATAAATTGACTCATGTCTGGCATGCCACCCATACCTGGCATTCCCATTCCACCCATTCCCATTCCACCCATTCCAGGCATACCACCCATGTCACCAAATTTCTGTAAAAAGCAAATAAATGAAGAAAAAAAAAAAAAAGTTAATAAAAAAAAAGATATAAAAATTGATATTATTTTAAGCAACAATTTACTTACCGAGAAATCCATTCCTCCCATGTCAAGATCTGCAGCGGGACCTGAAACACAAAAACAAACATTATTGAATACTTAGAAAAGAATGATGACATATTTAATCTTTTTTACATACAGGCCAATTTATACAATTAAGACAAAATGGACTGAATAAATAAAAATATTTAGAGTAAATTACATGGATGGTCCCTGTGGTTTGTTAAAAGTTTTGGATTTGATCCCTAAATATCATAAATTACACGTATGGTCACTATGGTTGAAACTTTGTCACACTTTTGGTCCCTAATACTAACCAACGTTAAAAATTGCTGTTAAATTTATTTTAATGACTATTTTACCCTTTTTATAGTTTAAGTTCTTGTTAGTTTACTCTGACAAGCCCGATACACAGTCAACTTTGACTTCCGTAGAAAACCCAGAAGATTCAATTAACTTTACATCAATTTCTTGTACCCAAATTCATCTTCACACTGTTTGGGGTCGCTTCGCCACAAAGATCATCCGTGACCAAGAAAGAGTAGAAGGATTTAGGTGTATGAACTTGATTCAACCCAGTTCAAAGATTCAACTTTTTTCCATTATCCATTACAGAAATCCTGGTCAAATCGTTTTATCAACAGAAAATGGGTTTTCAACACACAAAATGAATACAACTTCTAGAATTTGGGTTTTAACATTTGCATATTTGAAGTAATTATCTGAAATGGGTTTTAGTTATTAATAAATCTGATTATTTGGGTTAGGGTTTTGATTGTCAATTGAAAAGGTTTAACAGCAGATTTTAACCGCAGTTAATATTAGGGACCAAAACCAAAACGAAGTCTAAACCACGATGACCACGGGTGTAATTTCTGAAACTTAGGGACCAAATCCAAAACTATTGTCAAACCACAGGGACTATTCGTGTAATTTACTCAAATATTTATAAAAATCTAAACTTTCTAAAAAATGATTTCCACATTAAGATTTTGTGATCATGATTGACGCGCGAAATATTTAAAAATTTTCTAAACTTTTTTGTGAAAAAAGGTCCGGCAGAACCCAACCCAACCCAAATGGTTACTGCCCATACCAAAATTTTCCATGTGATGGTTTTGTATACGCACAAAATATTTATAAACTTTCTAAATTTTTCAAGGAAGAATGGTCTTGGCAACCCGACCCAATTCATTTTAACCCGTACCAAGATAGCCCGTTTTGGCCTTAACCCATGTTGACCCTTTACCCAACCCGACTGACCCGCCCGTTTTGACACAGAGTCAACCAGTAATGAAATACAGTGTGTGTGTGTGTTAAAACATACCAGCATCGTCATCTTCATCGACCCATTTGTCCCAATCAACTTTAACATAATGTGGGGTCTTTCCATCTCCCCCCAAAAGTTTGGTCCACCATTTGGGCTCTGCTTTCTCCAAAATACAAAATACACTTCTTTCCCCGATATTTATTTTGCTTTCCTACATATACCCCAAAAATATTAAATTAAATTAGTAAAAACATCAGCAATTATAATTAATTATCCAATGTTAGACATAATTACCTCTACATTAACTTTGTCAAAAAGCTCAAGTTTCAGATCATATTCATGCTGACCAGCAGTTGCAGAGAATGTAAAAACACCTTCTGGAGCAAGATTTACTTTTGCATCTTTTGTATCAGCTAATACAACTGTGATAAATACCTTGTCCTCCCTCTGGGCCCACTTCACTTCTGGATGACGACTACAAATAAATAAAAATCAAACTTTTAAAACCCTAATAGTAATTATAGGAAGATAATGTCACCCAAATACATAACAATTAACTAAAAAACAATTAGCAGGTCCAATCCATTAATGAAATCCCAAAACGCACTTCAAAACCACAAAACATAATTACAGATTACAGAAATAATCGAAGTAATTTGATTATCATGTACAATTAATTACTCAAATCACAAATATGACTTACCGCTGCTAACCTATTGAAATCAGAAATGCTGATCGAGCATCTAGCTTAAAAAACCCCAAAACATAATAAAATTCGAAAGCAAAAAACAACCAACAAATTAACCACAATACGTGTACAATCAGTCCAATTCACTACTAAAAAACGCAAATTTAGCTTTCGAGGACTAAATTTTCAAAACCCTAAAACGTAATTACTTCGATTATTTAACGATGGTTCAAAATTAAAGTTTATTGTCAAAAAAAAAAAAAAAAAAAAAAAACAGGGAAGTACGAGAAGGATAAGTGAAGATCGAACACAAATTAAATTGAAATCTGCAAAATAAAAGTTAGGAAGAACACAGAAGATTACCTCATGTTTGTATCTGAAAGAGGAAAGAGAGTATGTAGAGAAAACCCTAGAAACGCAATTGAGTTTCCGAGGGTGATTAATTCGCTCTTAAACCCTTGAAAAATTCCTATCGTGTAGGCACAGTAAAGTAGCTTCCTCAAAAGGCCCATTTATATAATGGGCCCAAATTATGTTAGCCCATTTATACTTTCGGATGTTATAAATTGTTTCTCCAAAGGCCCACTTAGAAAAATGGTTGTAAATTGTAATTAGATTGATGATATACATGGGCTAAAGCAACATTATAGTCATTTACCTAGTTATAATCTCTTTTCTATCTTTAATAAAACAAAGCTTGACATATCATCTAATTCACGTCATCTTTACCACCCCATAATTCCCATACCACATCATCAACATAATATACTTTAAAATTTTTAAATTTGAAATCTATCTAAAGGATTTTCTGATAATATAAATATAATTTGAATTTTTTAAATTTGAAATCTATCTAAAGGATTTTTTTTTAAAATATGTTTATTAATTATTTTTTTTTTTTGAATTTTGAATAAATCTGGAATTAATTTCAAATCAATCTCTAAAGACTAGAGATATTTTAAAATTACAAATATTAAAGTTATAATTGTCGCAACACGTGATTCTTATTTTTGTTTACATTGGTTGATATATTATATTCGTAAAAATTTATATAAGCCCCTCGTGATTTATCACGAGTTATACACTAGTATTACATATATATAGACATAACATCACACGTGTTTACTTCATTATTCGTCAACAACAATAATGCATAATTTCTTCAAATTAGGGGTATGAGAGAGGTAGGATGTAAACAGTCATACCCTTATCTGAAGATAAAGAGACTGATTCTAAAAAAGACATCCGACAAAAGTGTGAGAAGCAGAATCTTTAAAGAAGCATGATGTAGATATAGACAATAGGCGATATAGAATATATACAGTCAAACTCAATTCTATTTCATTCTGCATTTTTACAAAAGTTCTTTTAAGAAGTAGAATCTCTGTTTTCGGGTGAATTATAATTGTGTACATTTCACTTTCCTCATATCCCGTATTTGTTAGATTTGAGTATCACTATTGTTGATACATGAAAATATATGTTCAAACAGTAAAAAAAAAAATGATATGTATTGAATCGGTAATAAACTAGTAAAACAAAACTAAAAGTAACTAGAAAACAAAGAAACAACAATAACTTAAAAGATTACGATAGTGTTTGTTTCAGGTTATTAGAATCAAGATATGAGTTTCATTCATTGAAGAAGTGTTTGGTTAATTATGATTGGGTACCAAACCTTCAAACTTTGGTATGCTATAAACCTACTAATGGATGAGTTTTAAAATCCAATCCAATCCCACTCTCATAACATTCTCATTCCCTTTTTATATAAACAATTGTAATCAAAATGTGTTTGGACGCGACATCAAATTGTAAGACTCTTGTGTTAACGGGGTAACAAGTTAAAAATTATTTTTCCACTAATTTATACTCCCTCCGTCCCACAAAAAAGTACTCATTTCTCATGAACACAAGTCTTAAGAAAATAGTTAGTGGTGAGATAATTGGTATTACTTTTGATTAAAATATAAGGTTTGATTGGAGAGAGAAAGATAATTATTGGATAGTTAGTGGTGGGGTCTTGAAATTATATTATTTTATTGAGTGGACCCCCATTAATTTGAGAAATGAGAACTTTTTTGTGGGACAAAAGTTTAAAGAGAAATGGGTAACGGTGGGAGTATTACCTAAAAACAAAATGTGAGTCATTTGACACAGAATGATATTGTCATATTGAAACGTGTCATTGTCAGTCGGACCACCGACACTACATCCCAAACACTTAACACACCTTTCAGAGTTTCAACCAAATGTTTCTTTACCTATATTATTAAATAACATTTATTCTTGCTCCATATCATAATAAAAATGTATTTTTAATTTTTACCAGTTTAAAAAAATGATACATTTTAATACGTAATTCATATTATTTGATAAAAGATAACTAGCAGTGTACCCGCGCAATGCGGTGGCGGGTACCCAGAAACTATATTTCGTGGCGAGAAATGTTGTTCGTTTACACGGGTTTTCCAACAATAATTGCGCAAATGAATGACTTTTTCCGTCTTTAAAAATTGCAATTAGTAATCATTATCATCTAGAACATAATAATACATTCAAGTTAACCAACAAACTTAAGGATTATAATTAAAGAATATGTGAGCACACAAACAAATACCTTGATCATGGAAAGTTTGATACAATATGTTTTCTATTTAAAGTTGGTTGTTTATATGTTCTAAAACAAATTGTCATTTAGAGCAATTGGTTAACACACAGTCAGATTTCATAAGAGGTCTTGTGTTCGAATCCTGGAAGCAACACTTTTTTATTTTTGTGGTGTTGAAGAAGTTACTAAAAGTGGAAATGTCCTTAAGTTTAAGTTTAAGGAGTTGCTATGTTTAGTAGTCATAAATGCTTTATAGATAGTATAGATATAGATATATATATATATATATATATATAGATAAATTTGTTAAATTTGAATATTTATTACGTCTTTAAATACAAAATTCAACGTTGCTAAAGATACGAATACTTCCTTATTTCAACGTTACATAATTAACGTGCACAATTATTAGTTACTTACAAATCTGTCAAGCAAAAACAAATATAGTTTGTTTTGTTTGTGGTCAAAACAAACATATTCAACGCGGACACATCTGCATTTGTACTAGTACTGAGGTTTACAGAGGTCTTGAAAGTTTTCAATTGTCTCGTATGGTCCAAAAGCCTTGCAAAAATAGAATGGAAAAATTCCATTAGAATAAAATACCCCCAGGCGTAATACACACCTATTGATCACAATATGACATATTAGTATTTCAAAATTTGTTATGAAAGTTGTACCTCTTGAGCCTCAAAAGTTGAATCCCCTGCATGTGGATGTGGTGGTGCAGTGAGCATTGAAGTACCAATATGTGTGGTTGAAGACATTTTAGTTGCTTACACATAGACAGTTGAAATATGCAAAGTTAAAGAAAATTAGTATGAGAAGATAACAATCGATTGTTAATATATATATGATCTTAAACGGACAACAAACCTTACACACCGGAACATATGTCATGGGTAAAATTGTTGCCGGAAATCGCAGGCGGGTATAACGTCGCCTGATTTGTAGCATCGTGTTTATGTGTAGGTTGTGTTTATGTGTAGGTTGTGGTCGAGGCGTTTTGGTCGAGGCGTTATGAACAAAAGCTTTCTATATTGTTAAGATATACGTGAAGAAGATTTAATATAGTTAAAAGGTCAATTAATTTGGTGGTAAGACAATTAATAGTTTCCGGAAATATAAACTGAAACGGAAATAAAAGATGGTAAGACAATTTAGTATATCAATAGTTTCCGGAAATATAAAATGAAACGGAAATAAAAGGGCTGGTCAAATGCGATGATGTACAGCCTCTTATAACTTGTTTTGGTGGTTTGAAATAAAGTGTAAATTATAGCAATTAGTTAACACATAGTGATTACTTAGAAGAGGTTTTGTGTTTGAATCCTGTAATCAACACTTTTTTATTTTATTTTAGTTGAAGAACTTACTAAAAGTGGAAATCTCCTTAAACTTAAAATTAAGGAGCTCATTAAAATTCCTTAAAATAGTAGTACTAAATGCATTAGTAAGTAGTAAGATGAAGTTCACATCTTTTAATTTTCTCATTTAATATAATAAAATAATATTTTATCATTACTTTTACTTTTAGATATAGTTAATATCATTTTATTTAAAATAAGTGATTCTATACTAACTCTTTATTTAAATATATTTTAACATTTATTAGAAGTATAATATTTTGACTAAAAAATTATAGAAACTATATTTAATACGAAGGAAGTATGTAAAGTTGTCGGCGTCATACATATTTCAACTGAAAACTTAAGATTGTAATATTCCTCCAGGTTTTATTGTTTTAAGCAACTGATCATTGATTCGTCGATTACCTCCTTGTGCTTAATTAAATACGTTATCATATAAATAGATTTTAAAAAAGAATTCATAGAAACTGCAAATGACTTAGTACAAAACAATGAAACATATACTTCGTATACAGATCTTGGAATGATAATTTTTTTCCTCTTATTAATTTTGTAATGTCACCACACCCTGATTATTTTTAGGCTGAGAGATTATCAACTTAAAATGTGATTAATTCATTAAATACTTGACAAACATTTAAACTAACAAAAATGGAGATTTTCCGGCAATAGGAATGTGACGAGAGACATGGCCAGAGAAAGGTATTGCAGTGGTGCGTTTCCGACTATCGGACTATCGTCTGCACCAAAAATGATGGGAAGTGATTTTGGGACCACATAAATTATCTAAACATCACAACCACTGTTTTACAGTATTTGTATAATATGCTTTAAATCTTGTATAGTGTGGTGGGTGAAGTAATTTATATGGTCCCAAAATCACTACCCATAAATGATATGGCGGTACGGGAAACGAGCTGCAAATCGTCAATTCGCAAAGAGGGGCAGCATAATTTGTGGTCCCCGGCAGGCGGAACAATGGCAAGGCGGCGCCTATGAGTGTTTGACTTGGGCTAGGGTTTCGAGAAAAAAATGAAGCTCGATATCATGCTAAAGATTATGAGAATATGCGTAGAAGTTATATATGTTGTATTAATATACTACCTCCGTATCAAATTAAGTGATACATTTGGAGAAATATGGTTTTTGAGGCAAAATATTAAAAGATGGCTTAAGATAGATTAAAGTGGGTAGTTTCATTAGTGATAATATAGTGTAATTGGGTAACTGAAATCCGAACTGATCAGATGCAGTTACCCCTAATCCGAGGAACTAATCCTCAGATTGTCTTCTAACTATTTGCCTTTTTGTCTTCATTAAATCTCTTCAGTGGGGGATGCTTTTCAACGACCCAACAATCTCCCCCTATTTGATGTAGACAAATAGTTAGGCAACTCCCCCTGAATATGTAAAGGTTTTATATTTTAACCTTGGGTATTTTTCACAATTCAGAGGGTCTTCGACGTACCTAGAAAACATTACAATATATGGTGATCTGATAGAATCTGATCACACTTCAGTTCAAAGCTCATATTTTCTTTTTGAGTTTTTCTAAGTATCTAGCCATTAATCAACTCCGGTATGTCAAAATGATCATCATTAACTGATGATATCCATGCATATCATCAGTTAAAGGTTTTATATTTTAACCTTGGGTATTTTTCACAATTCAGAGGGTCTTCGACGTACCTAGAAAACATTACAATATATGGTGATCTGATAGAATCTGATCACACTTCAGTTCACAGCTCATATTTTCTTTTTGAGTTTTTCTAAGTATCTAGCCATTAATCAACTCCGGTATGTCAAAATGATCATCATTAACTGATGATATTCATGCATAGCGAGCAAAAGATTAAAGTAAATTATTCTGGTGCATGCAGGAAAAGTAAAAGTATTGTTAAGTTACAGACCGTTGTTTTAAAGCATAAACAAAATAAATTTTTCAAACACTGACACATCAACGCCAGTTAGTTCCGTCATCTTCCATCAGCTCATTTCTTCCTGCCCTTGTGGCTTCCCAGGCCCCTTCTTTGACATTCCTCCTCCTTGGCCTCATCTATCTCTTCTTCAGACATCCCCGAACGTCTTGCTGTCCTTCTAAGCTCCTCCTCTTCAGGAGTCATCTGGCCCTTTCGCTTTTTGATCTTTGGAGGCTCCGAAGATGCAGGCCCTTTACCCTTGTCAAGGGGAAGATTTTGGATTTTATCTGTGGGAGCAGATGGAGCTCTTCCACTTCCAATGACCAGAGGAGCTGAGGAAGGGGCAACTGGAATCCTGGTTGAACCACCACGATGGATTATGTTGATTTCCGGGAAATCTTTAAACCTTACACCTGACCTCCTTTCGCGAACGGCCATTGAATACCGCTCGGAGGTCATCTGACTCTCATTTCTACCACGAACATTTTCACGAACACTGTCCCGAGCTGAACCCCTACCACCACTACCCGTTCCGGCCGGTCTACCTACGACCTTCTCCGATGTGCCTTGTTGAGGCACAGATTTCTCCCCCTGAAAATGAGGAGGAGTGGGTATAGCAGCTGTTGCATTTTCTTTATGCATTTGTGGCTCAACAAGGGGTTTTGAGATAAGAGTTGTCAATTTATCAATCCTATCACCGACTGTGCTTTCAAATTGATTGACTTTGGAGGACAGATCAGCATTGCTCGAAGTGAGATTTTGAATTTCAGAGATGAGATTATTAATCTGGGCATGTTGTGCATTCACATTCCTCTGAAGATTTTCCTGATTGTTTGCCAGGAAATCTTGAACGCTGTCTGACATGGCCTGTTGATTGGAGATGTTTCTAATGTTGGTATTTATAACCCCACAAAGGCTTTTAATAAGAGAAAGTTGTTTAAATGTTTCGTTGAAGTTTTCCACCATGCCAGGGAGATTTCTCGCAGCTGGCACACCCCGGTCCATCAGACCCTCTGGTGTGGCAGCTCTCCTGGGAGGTGGAACTTGCTCGGTTGTGGGGAAGATGATGGGGTCTTCATCGGTACTGTCAGTCCAACCACCGGGTAATCTGTCCTCATCATCTTCATCATCATAAATATTGTTTACGGGGTTAGTACACACGGGCTCCACCATTTATTTCACACTAACATCCTCCTCATCACGAGGTTCATCAACAAGTTCTTCATCATTCACAACCTTAACATTTGAGGCACCACGCGCTGACCTTGATATCTGACGGACCGGGGAAGGGTCCAAACCAACATTTATAGTCCTAAGAGGGACTGGGGAGGGGGAAGGAGAGAATTCCCTTATCTGAATCGGGTTCTGACGAGGTGTAGCTCCAGACTTTGAGCTTTTGGTTCTATAGCGGTGTGACTGACTGGTTGGATCATTTGGTGGTGGTGGTGGTGAGTGGTAAGATGATGAATGGTTATTCTTTTGAGCATCTGAAGACTGTGCTTGAGAATTACTATTTTCAGATTCCATATGTTCCTCTTGAGAGGGATTTGATTGAGCAGACTGAGTGAAAGTTAACATACCTTCATGATGGATTTATGTGCACAGTTAGTCAACCTATGGTGATACATCCATGCCTACGAAACACTTAAGGATCACACCGGTTGTAACGCCCTGAAATTTTAATAATTAAATAATATTAATTTAATCGTTATATTTAAATTTAAACATCACTAATTAGTAGGAAAAAGGAATTATATATTTTAAATAGTTAATAGTTGTCATTAAGTGTATTTATTTGGACACCTGTAATTAGGCGGTTCGTTGTTATTAGATGTTTCAAATTAATTGGGCACTTTATGATTTAATAGACATTATTTATTCGCGAGAGCGTCTCGGGTTTTAATACGGTTCGTAAGAAAGAGCCGGGTCAACTAATTTAACTGCTAATATTAGTGACGAAGTTATTAGTTAGACTTATTATAAATAAATCGGTAGTTCGTATATTATAAAATGTAAGTATATAGTTCGTCTTAAATTTGGACTATTTAGTTAATCGTAAGAGTTGGGTAGTTTTATTTCAAGTTGGGTCGGCCATAGGCCAAGGGCCGAGTTATGTCGGGCTTTTGTGTACGGGCCTGATTAATTAGTTTTATTATACCTAAAATCCCTTACCCTATTCTTTGATTCCGGCCGTCATTTGAAGGACATCTCCATCCAAAATTCGTTTTCTCCGTGTCGCTGTGCATCAATCGAAAAGGGAGATAAGGCTAACTACTCACGTTATTTGATCAGTGATAATGTGATATGGGAACTATTGTTAGTCGGTGAGTGACACGTATCAGCCAACAAGGAAATTGAGCAAAATATCAAAGTTGTAAGTCGGTGGTATTTGGGAATAAGTCTTGATTTTTATGCAGCATGCTCATGGTTATGTCCTCACGTGCTTTTAAATCAAAAGAAGTAGATATTGAGTTGTTGAGAATAAGAATCCAGCCCTTTTCAGTCATTTTCTTTTCCGGTCTGGTCATCCGTCAAAGCCAGGAAAAACAGCCAAGTGAATTTTTTAGCCGTTTGGAGGTGTCGTGTGGTGGAAGTTCAGATGTAGTCAGTGTACTCGTGAATTCTCCGTAGGGTATTATTCTTAATCCCTTTTATCATATTATTTGTTGTTGAGTCATCCCGAACCATGCTTGAAGAACCCAGGGACCCGAGAATTCTTGACATCTCGGTAGATGTTCGGGTGTTGGTGTCGGGTTTTGGTAAAATTGTATTTGAATTCGTAATGCTTTCTGGCAGATTGTAACCGTCATGTTGCGGGCTGTTTTTAGTCATTTTAGAGGTCGAATTGGAAGAGGGCCGTCTCACAGAGACTTGTAGCCCTGTGAGTTAGCTTTCTGAATCCTCCGATCACTCGTTAAACGGATGAAACGTTTAGAAGTTATGGTTGTTTTCGTAAGCTGTCGCAAGGTACTCTACATGTGCGACTGGTTTGTGTTACGAAGCTGTTTTGAGACCCTTAGAATCTGTTTTGGACAGAGGCCGTCTCACAGTTTTTCGTAGCCCTAGGAGTCTAGTTTTGGTGGTATAAATTTGGAGTCAATCTAGTGTACGGTTTATGAGTTATGCCTGTTTCAGTAAACTTGACGGGGGAACTCAGAAACTGTTTTGAGGGTTGTTTAGACTAGAAATGTAATGTAAGTTGTTACTTGATTTAATAGGTTCTACGGGACGTTGGGAACACATATTAACCTAAGTGTGGATTAATCTGGAAGCTAGCAAAGCTCAGGTGAGTATTCTCACCGTGTATTTAGTTACAACGTTATACATGCATGAATTATATGTTTCATTAATTGTAATATGTTTGATATCCGAGTCTTGATCTGCTATCTGTGTATCTGAGTGACTATTTTTATTTACCATTGATCTGAGACAGACGTGCCGAGTATCTAAGCCGGTACCGAGTCATTCTGTCCTACGTACTATGTGTTAGGGTTATCTGAGTGGTTTATGTTACGAGTTGAAAACATAAAAACAAATAATTAATCTGAGTGGTAGCCTGAGTGGCAAATCTGAGTGGTAGCCTGAGTGGCAATTCTGAGTGGTAGCCTGAGTGGCATTCTAGTGTGAAGAGGGGCGAGGTTGATCTCTCGACCCAATTCACACAAGCGCGCTATACAAATTAAAAAAAAAGAGATAATTAATTCGAATAATAAATCGAGTAGTATCTGAGTAGGAGTTCACTTATGTGCCCTCATGTGTTGTATGTTGTAATTGTTTACATTTTGAGATTATTCACTCAGCTTCCCCGCTGACCCAAACTCTCCCTCCCATTTTTCAGGTACTAGCAAAGGAAAAGAGAAGGTGTACGGTTGACCACTGTATCGTTTCTGAGTGCTGATGTGGAACGCTTTTATTATTTTAAAACTTTAATGCATTTAAGACTTTTTCGCATTCAATACATTTTTAAATGTTAAACAATTATTTTGGGATTTATTTATGGGACCTTTTTAATTAAATCTTGTACTCGAAAATTTTTAAATTTTTGTGAAATTTTGGGTGTTACACCGGTGAGTGCATGTAATACAAGTAAGATATGTAATGATACTTGGAAGAGGAATGATTCATAATAATCATTTATGAATCAATTAAGTATTAAGTTAAGTTCAACTTATTATTAGATTAGTTTAACTAACTAATTAATACAAATATTTGTACATTTACTAGTTGAGTAAATATACGATGTGTTAATTATAGATTATCCATAATATGATTTAAAGTAATTAAATCATATGGTAACTGGATAATATTATTGTGTAAATTATATAAAGGTTATTATATAATTAATTATTAAAAGTATTAATACAAACATATATTTCGTGTATATATATTATGCCGAAATATTAAGTGTATAAATACTAGATATTTAATAATTAAGTGCAACAATAATAACTAGTTAAACTATAAGGGAAGGAAACGTAAAAAGGAAAGTTTAATTATAGAATTGATCTTAATTAAACTAGAGAGTCCTAAGCGCAACTTATTTATCTATAAATAAGAGGCTTAGGGTAACCCTAAATCCACCTAGCACACCCCACGAATTCCCTCTCCCCCTCTCCCCTTGGTTCGGCCGAAACACAAGCAACACCAAGCCTTGGTGTTCTTTGTTCTTCGTGTTCTTCATAGTTCTTGAAGATCCAAGTTCATTGCATCAACCAACTAGAAGGTTTCTCGTTGTGTTCATCATCAGTGGACTTACATAAGCAAGATTAAGGTATGTTTTGGGAAACCCTTTTCCCCTCTCCCCTCTTGTTCGAATTCGGCCAAAGAACCCTAGGGTTCTTTTTTTGATGGTCGACGAACACACACAAGCAAGTTTGATTTCCAAGTTCCCATAATCCTTTAGGGTTTAAGGATTAGGTTTAATCTCAGTTCCGCTTTTATGGATTAAATCAGCTAGTTGGTTTAAACCGGTCAAGAACACCATCATGTTCTTAACAGTATGGTTCGAACCAAGTGACTAGGAGGTCGACCCAATGGGTTGATCAGTGTTATGAAACCCTTCAGTGGTATCAGAGCGATGATTTAGAAATCTAAACAAGATTAACAAAGTTTTGTTTGTTTAAATTTCCAAGCTTTTTTTTATTTTTGTTCCTTCTTCTTTTTCTTCCTTGTAGATTTTGAAAAAGGGTAAAGAACCCTAGACCAAGAATGTTAAACCGTTTAGTTTAGTTGGTCAGAAGGATTCTAAACCCTAGTAATTTCAAGATCTAGAAAGAACCCTAGGACCATCAACATTAAACTAGTTTAGTTTAATTGGTCAAAAGACTTCTTTCCCTAACCCTAGAAATTTTGAAATTGACAAGAACCCTAGGATCAAGAATGTCAAATTTTTTGGTCAAGAGGATTCTTTCCTTATTACTTGATCTTCAAAATCTAGGATCAAGTATGTTAAACTAAGTTTAGTTTAATTGGTCAAAAAAGATTCTTTCCTTTTCTCCCAAGATTTCGAAATCATGGAGGAAACTTAGACACCAAGTATGTTAAACTAGTTAGTTTAATTGGTGGAAAAGTTTCTTAGGCTTAAGGAAATTTTTCGTCAACCCTAGAAGTAACCTAGGACCAAGAACATTACACTAATCTGGTTTAATTGGTTAATAGGATTAATCAAGAACATAATCTAAAACCTAGTATAATTAAACAAGTTTATGTTTAATAGGTTTAATTATTGTTTTAGTAGGTTTATTAAAACTAGTTCTTTAAACCTAGAAATCTAGACAAAGTTTTATTGTCTACAAGGTGTAAATTAATAAGTTCAAATAAATCTATTAAAGTCATAATCTATCCTAGAATTTAAACAAAGTTTATAATTGTTTGAATATGATAAATTAGGATTAATCTTTAACTAAGAGGTGTTATTGATCAAGAAAATTGAAACCTACTTTTAATTGATCAAGAATAAGATAAGGTTTTAATTAATTAAATTTAATTAAGGATAAAAGAGAAGTGTTAATTTTAAAGTCTTAAAATTAACAAGATGTATTTATATTATATTATATATATAATTTTCGGATTTTTCAAATTATTTAAAAGTGATTTTAAAAGATAAAATAGTTTGTACGTATTTTAATTAGTCTAAGTTAAAATACAAATGTACAAATTAGGTGTAATATTCTTATTAAGAATGTTATAAGTTTTTAAAGAAATAAATTATATATATATATATATATATATATATATATATATATATATATATATATATATATATATATAGTGTAGAATTAAAATCAGAACCATTTAAGACTACAGAACCGGAAGAACTAATTTGGACCAATCAGAAAAAAGGAAAACGTTTTTTTTATTATTTTCATTTATAAATTCGGGAAGGGTATATAAGGCATTTTAACCAAACCCATTATCTAAGGAAACCGTTTACTCCATAAAGAATTCCTAAAATATTTCCTACATTCTTTCCATATTATCTTATTCCTATTTAATTTGTCAAAAGCAATTACAGCAATTCGTCTTTTACCTTGAAAACCCTACCCCAATCTAATATTTTTTCTATCGTCTTCTTCCTTTTGCTCTCACAACAACCACCATCATCAACATTCGAACAGTAACTACAACCTATTCTAGCGGCACAACCACCGTCACCACCATTCGAAATGTCATAATCTTTCTTTTGCTATCACGCTATTCTGACGGCGGTGGTTGGATGACTATCGAGATTCAGGTTCGATCTAGACCGATTCCGGCGAGATGAAAATCAGCAAGACGAAGAAGAATCATTCGATGAGGATGACAATGATGATGATGAAAATCAACTCGACGTTAAATTGTTGTTTCTTTTTTTACAATATAACAACTTTTCTAGACGTGTCCGTATTACATACATGTTATCGTTTCATGATAACATTATGAATCAAGAACCTTAGGGAAACCAAGTTAGATGCCTAAATATCACGTTCGCATTTTGTACTTACACTGATGTTTTAGCATTATGTATTTAGTATTGATGGTAGATGGTCTATCATTAGGGTATACATGTATGCATATGTATTCATTTATTGGGGCATACATGTATGTATTTGGTAGTTATTGTAGTGTGTAAATGGTCCATTTATGGGGTATACATGTATGTATTTGTATTCATTTATATAAAAAATGTTATACAATCACGTTTTATGTGTTAATGGTCCATCTATGACGTATACATGTTTTAAAGAAATAATGACACGCTATTATATAGGTGTTTTTTTACGCCTATACACGCATGTATTGCAACTGCATATTATACATTGGTGTTTTCAAACATTTGTAGCATGCTATTATCTAAATCTATGAATTAACAGTTACATTAATCAACATACAGCATGCGTGACACATTTATGTAGATTATTCTGTTTACTACATATTTGTTCAAACTCATCAACACCATCAATATTCAACATTCAGATTTTGTTCCTCTGTACAATTTCCCACAATTTGGTTATTCAATCAAGGAATTCGGGATATGGAGGATCCCTTATTAATGACCATTTAATTCACAAAACCAACTTTCCTAAATAATTGGGTATCATTAATCCACTCGCCAGTTGCCAAAAGAAAATAGTGGTGATGCATTACCCAATATACCCCTACCGAATTAATTAAAAATACAAATTAAAACCGAAAAATACTCCTCCCTCATTGGTTGAATTATAGTTCTGTCGGTTCTGCTTCTAATTTAGTTCTGTATATAAAGCATCCCTATATATATATATATATATATATATATATATATATATATATATATATATATATATATATATATATATATATATCTTCCCCTATATATGGAGCTACATATGATTTCATCATGACACCTTATCAAAACCCTGCATTCTCATTGGTGGCAAATGGCATGTGTAAATCATTCATTGGCCCAATCCTCATTCACAAACTACACATAACGATGACCGAAGAATTCACGTCTCTCGATACTTACCCAAAAAATTCGTTTCTTTCTTTCTCATTCTCTCTCATATCCTCTCTTTTTTTCAGACATACAAAAGCCCTAAAATCTTGATCTTTAAATATCCTAATTTAGTGCAAAACTCTACCAAGAAGCGATTGTAAAGTAATTGTAGCTATAAAATCTTCATACTTCCTCGATTTTACTTCATAACTTTTGTGTATGGTTTATGTTTATGAACTGCCATCATCATCGCAAGCACCGACTCTGTGAGATATATGATCGATCAAAGATTAAATTTTAATTAATTTGTTGCTGGATGATACATATCTTCTGATTGTGGAAATCTACCTATGATTGTTGTGGAATTTGGGTTTCATTATCATTCTGCTGGATGCGTCGTCGTTTTGTATAGATGCTTATTGGAAGGGATCTAGGGCTTCCAAACCTGGTGGTGATATTCGTAATTTTGCTGGCGATCAGATTAGTTATTAGGAGTAAATGGCGGCACGCGGCGGCGAGGAGCGAGGAGATTAAGAGGCTTTTAGTTTTCGCATCGGAGGAGGCCGCTAGGGCTGAATTTGAGGCCACAGAAGGATTCAGTGTTGCTTGCCTACGTTATGCAGATCCGGTAATTTTAGCAATCAATTTGATTACTCAATAATTAGGAATTAAAATGCATAACGAATTTAAAAGACATCTTTTAACCAAAAGCAATGAATTACTCATACACCCACAAATTGAAGGCTGCTCTAATAACTTTTCTTTTTAAGAAAACTTAAAAAATTGTACAAAAACTCATGGGTGTGTACTGTAATCATTCAACTACCTCTATGTTTGTCTATCTATTTTGCCATCAACGTAGGTGAACCTCAAACACCCACTTATCGCATTGGAATTCAGCTACAAACTAATGAGATTACTTCAGTTCTGTTCGTGGTGGATGTTCACCGCTCAAACATCAAACCCATCGTCTTAAAGAGGTAATTTTTGGTTCCCTATGTCAATTTTATTAAAATCTATATGAGTTTAATATTATGTTTTCATTATTGGTTTGTGTGATCACAGAAATTATTAAATTTTAAAGGCAATATGTGAGTCAACCGATCTGAAACCTCAAACACCCACTCATGGCATTGGAATTTTGTTAAAAGCATTTTAGGTTTACTCTGTTATGGCTAGCGGTTAGTGGTAATAATTTGGGTTTATGGTTAGCAATAACATGTATTCTAAATGTTTGACTTTAAAAGTCAAATCTTAACATAATAAAAATATGTATTCAATTATCCCTTAAAGACAACATTAAGAGACGTCATTAATTTATACATTAAATTCTAATAATAGCTTCAAATTAATATATGGATTTTCATGACCATATTGAGAGCATCTTGAGAGAAGAAAATATAAAAATATGTGGATGGATGATTAAAAATCCAAACAACTGTTTCTAAATTAAGTATATAGCAATTAGGGTTGTCAAAACTTGGTCGTGATTCAGATGCGTACAAGACAAGTAACCTGTCCTGAAGTAGATTATAGTTACGGTGAACCAACCAAAATGTTATCTCCACATAATTCAGATGGTAATAAAAAAAATAGGCGGTAGCAGTGGTGCATATATAATCCGTATTCCATTCGGGCCAAAGGACAAATACACCCATAAAGACCTTTTATGGCTACTATCCATTGATTCCGAGTTCTAATAAGATCATAGAGTTTGTGTTTGGACTTTAGATTAGGATAAGATAGCTGAGAATCTTGAACTTGAGGCATATGTGTGTAATATTAGTGATCTAATAGCTTTATTTTTAAGGTAATTTGATATTGTGTGCTTTGTCCCAGCCATTTATGCACATTTAACCCGTCTTTGTTATTTAAAGTTATATTAAGCATTACAATAAGGTTTGTACCAAAATTCTATTTTTTTATTTTGCAGGTTGGTTATGAACTTATGACAAAAAAAAATAGCTCCCAATTGGGTTGCTAATAATAGGCTACCCTTGGGGTAACAATTCTGCGGAGGCTGCTGAAGTTGAGCTAACCCATTTGGGCCAATTTGGGCTGAAAGCCTTTAATGCATTAAACCTCCTTAATCATTGGATGGGGATCAGGCTACATAAGACCGGATGGTTTTAATTATGCTTATGCAAGTCAAGCTTCATAGACACATGAAGCTGCAAGATCTTCAAAATCAAGTGACCAAAGATATGGGCTTAAATTATTGTTTTGCCCTTATTCACCATTTCAAGGCTTTGATACTTTAACACGAAGAGACAAGTGGGTTTTAGAGATTCTGATGTTGTATGATCGGTTGCAAGGTACAAATGAAGCGTTTTTTATATATTGTATGCGCAATTGTATTCTGATTATTTTATTTTGTTGTCAAAGAAGCAACTATATTCGGTAACATCCTGTTGTTGTTACTTTATTTATATTATATTATACGCATCTTGGTTGGAGAAATTTTAGTGGCTGTTTTCAATATGAATCAATTGGTTGGTTATGCAGTCAATTGAGATTTTTTGCAACCCTTAAAAATTAAAACCTACTTTGTTAGTCATCATTTCAATCGTAGATTGTTATGTTATTTCAATAGTATCGCTATTTTGTAATTTTTCTATATCTCTTTTGAAGCATGCCCGCCCAGTCGGGCGGGGCTTTGAAGCTACAACATTATTATGTTAACATCTGTTCATGTATTGATTTTTCTACCAATTCATCATTACAGCTACATCATTATTATGTCATTTTTAAAATTATTAATCTTTGTTGGTATTTTTTTACATACTAAATTTTGAAGCACACCCGCCCATCGGACGGGTTATGAAGCTAGTATATATATATATATATATATATATATATATATATATATATATATATATATATATATATATATATATATATATATATAAATACGAGATTAAAATAGAACAATTAAATTAAATGTTATTTTGATCATAGTTATAATATTAAGTAACTAGAAATTTGTATTAAGTTATAATTTGAACTAGAATGTACAAAGTTGTAAACAGCTAGAAATTGTACAAACGAAGTTATATTATAATTAGATGATACAAAAGTTATAAGTATTATAATTAGATTGTATAAAGTTATAAGTAATTATAAATAGTTATTTATACAAGTATATTACGAGTTACGTAATATACTAGATTAATGATCAACGGTAAAATAACATAGGAAATTTAAGAACATATATTTAACTAGTTCAAGTTAAATGTAAGAAAGGTTTAAACAAACTAAGAATTATTATATATAGTCTTTATATAATAAGTTTGTTAGTTTCACCAAGTATAGACCGGTGATTGTGATTACTTAAGTTCCATCATGATTTGTTGGAGCTAGTGGAGCTACACAAGAAAATCACAAAGTTTATAAATGTGTCGCATTGGTCGAATCTAATCTATAATACTTTAAAATGGAGATTGCACATTTCTAAAAGAGGAAGTCTGAATTTCAACCCTTCCATTTTTAGCAATGTCCAAACCCACGTTAAAATTAAAATTTTAAAATTGCTGCTGCCAAGATTCGAACCAGGGTGGGCAGGTACCCCAGACAGGAAGCTGACCACTAGGCTATAAGCAACTTGGTGAGTATGTTTCGTAAACTGAAACTACTAACTGTCCCGCAACCCGTTTGCCGTTAAAATTAAAAATTAAAAATTGTTGATGCCAAGATTCGAACCCAGGTGGGCAGTTACCCCAGGAAGGAAACTTACCACTAGGCTATAAGCAACTTGGTGACCATGTTTGGTAAACTAAATATACTAACTGCACCGAAACGCGTTTGACTATATTAAATAAAAACGTATATACCTAATTAATTCCTTCCTTTTAGGCGATATTCAAACGTATACCTAATTAATAGAAACTGTTATGATTTCATAAAAATGATTGACACGTTTTTCATCAAAATTGAAGTTATAGATTCGAAAATGTTAATACATAAGTTATTGGAAGATTCGAAAATTGAAGTGTTTCTATATATAGATATAAAAAATGGAAATTGATGTTTGACTTAAATCTCATCAATGTTGTTGTCTAATATTCGGTCATCAAAACACATACTACCATAGTTAAAAATCCTTTAAACATTCGTTTTATAAACGTTTTTATTGATGTTTAAATATGGCAATTATGTTTTCCAAACGTTTTGATTGAAACTCATTAATAAAAAAACGTTTTCTACATTAAACTTACCCTACGTTTAATGTATCAGTTTAATATACATTAATTGGCGATTCAAATAACTTATGTACGTTTTCTACCGGAAAAGTAGTAACGTTTTCTAAATGTTTATGTACATTCATAGCTTTAAATACGTTTAGTTACACTTAAAATAATATATACGTTTTTTTAATTGTGTATAAATAGACAAATCAACCTTTATACCTTCGCATTCACGATACGAGAATTTCAATACCACCAACCATCACCCGTCATCCTTTTTCATCATAATTCGGCAAACCATGTCAACAACCGGATTGCACTTTGTAAGAAACATTCATGATTTCAAGGACAAAATTCACCTCAAGGTGAAGGTTCTGCGGATTTGGCCCCACATAAACTTCAACAATAAAAACGAGATAATATCATTTGAGTTGCTTTTAATTGACGAGGAGGTAATACTCTTAATCATATTCGATAAATCATCACTAGGTATAAATATTATCTCGACAATATTAACTTACAATTAACATCATTTTGGTTACCCATTTTTTTGTAGGGAGGCAAGATTTAAGGTTTTATTTACGTGAAGTTGATGAGTAGATTTCAAACAAGACTGAAGGAAGACGGTGTTTACTATATCAGAGGAGGTAAGTTGTGGGCGACCAAGTCAAGTTTCACGTTTACTGGCCTGAATGAAAAGCTTTCATTTCAATCATGCACAGCGGTTAAAGAATGCGCTGAGTGGTCTGACCCATTACATGGTTTTGAATTTGCCGCATACGAGAAGATTTTGAATAACTCATTACTAGCCTCAAAGTCAATTGGTAAAATTTACTCAATTTTTTTATGTAGGAGTTCCAAATATTATATTAAAACTATTTAACCACCAATTAATGATTTTTTTTTCAGATGTAAACGGAGAAATTTGCGTCGTTGACAACCTTAATTCTACAAGTGATGACAGGAGCAAGCATAAGCTGCCAATCGAAATACAAAACATAGAGTTCGTTTCAATGAATATATATATAGATAAAAACTTATTTGGTTTAAAAAAATAATCGTTTTTGCTTAATTACAGGGGTGCAAAAATCTTGGTAACATTGTGGTAGGAACATGCTCATACTTTGCGTGATTACCTAGCCTCCATACAACCAACTGATCATGTCGTAATAATACTTCAATTTGCCAAGATAGACAATTGGAAGGGTACTTTTGAATTGATTATAACATAATTAAGTATTTACATAACGGGCGCATAATTTGACAAATTTATAACTTTATTGCTTGTTTCTTTCAAAACACATAGGGGAACCAATCGGTTACCAGTTACTTTGAAGCAACACGTGTGTTCGTTAACAGTGCGATACAAGAGATACACAATTTCAAACATAAGTAAGCATTATCTTACCATTTGAAAAATGGTAACTATAATATGGAACGTATATTTTTGAAGGGTTTCATTAACACTGATTGACCACATGGGTCAACCTCCTAGTCACTTGGTTCGAACCACACTGACCAAGAACATGAACTTGTTCTTGACCGGTTAAAACCAACTAGCTGATTTAATCCCTAAAAGCGTAACTGAGATTAAACCTAATCCTTAAACCCTAAAGGATTGGGATCTTGGAGATCTAGATTAGATTAACAAGAAAGAAACCTTGTACGAAAAACTCGAACACCCACATACCCTTGTGGTATTCGACAAACACCAAGAACCCTAGGGTTCTTGGGTTTGAATTCGGCCAAGAGGGAGAAGGGAGAAAATGGTTTTCTCAAAACATACATTGTTGTTTGCTTAAGATAGATCCACTGATGATGAACAAATCGAGTGATCTTCTAGTTGATCCTTGTAATGATCTTGAATCTTCAAGACTTGAAGAATACGAAGAACGAACGAAGAACACGAAGAACGAAGAACACAATGCTTGTGTTCTTGCTCAAGAGTTCGTCCGAAACAAGAGAGGGTAGGGCTAGGGTTTTTCGTGTACTAATGAGCAACAAACAAGGGAACCCTAAGCCTTCTATTTATAATAGAAGGACTTTCACTTAGGGCCCTTCTAGTTTAATTAAGATCAATCTCTTAATTAAACTTATCTTATTCACATTAAACCCTTATAGTTTAACTAGTTATTATTATCCCACTTAATTATTAAATGTCTAGTATTATACACTTATATATATTTCGTGTATATTACATATACGAAATATATACTTGTATTTAATACTTTTAATAATTAATTAGACAATAATATTATCCAACACCATATGATTTAATTACTTTAAATCATATTATGAATAATCTATAATTAACACATTGTATATTTACTTAACTAGTAAATGTACAAATACTTGTATTAATTAGTTAGATAAACTAATCAATCCTCTTCCAAGTATCATTACATATCTTAGTCAAACTTGACTTAATACTTAACTTGATTCATAAATGACTTATTATGAATCAATCCTCTTCCAAGTATCATTACATATCTTACTCGTATTACATGCGCTCACCGGTGTGACCCTTAAGTGTTTCGTAGGTATGGATGTATCATCATAGGTTGACTAACTGTGCACATAAATCCTTCAGACTCCCACTTGTGCAAGTTTGTAACCTTTGTCTTAATGATACGGGCTACAGTGGCCTTCTAGATGGGCATGTACGTAACCAACCCCATAAAAACAGCTTACGTAACCCAGGTATATTTTTTGAAAAAAACTTTTTAATAGCGTCTCCTAGTAAAGAACACTCTGTCTCTACTTCTTGGGAAACTATGTTAGGTTCATCCCTTGCAGCACGATATTTGTGATAACGAATACGAGCATGGTAGAAAATATCAACTCCTGTATTCGAAATCATTCAATGACTTCTTTATTCAAACTGTTGTGATAAACGACAAAGAACAAATCAGTTCGTTTGGGCATGGCCATGCACTTTCTAGTTATCTCATCATGTCAAAGGACCCATAAATATCTCTGCTAAAAAGGAGGTGCAATTACCATCTTGTTATATTTCGATTCAAAATAAAAATTCCTTTGTACCCAGTAAGGCCTCGTATGACAACCATATTTCAGAATTGTCTAAGACGAACCAAAGCACATTAGTCAATGTATCCCAAACCAAATACCTCAGGCTTAAGGACAATCCTAGTGAATAATACTTTTGAACTTTTCAACCACGAAGTATTATAACGGTGGTCAATCCAATTTTCGTCGAGCTCCAACAGAATATCACCGATATTTGGTATACACAAAACTTGTGTAGCTATCTTCGAAGAACTTTGAATCTACCACCAAATACCGCGATGACGTTAACGTCCCATCAAGATTCCCACCAAGATGAGTAGTCACGGATTTATATCTTTTGAATAAAGTAACTTTTATTCATGGATCTTTTAAAACATATAAAGTCTGAATAACAATGATGCTAACTCATGTATTATTCCTCACTGGACATAGATACAGAATTATTACTGGATCATTACTTATTCCTTTTGTTCATGTTGATTACTTAATGACGTTTACAACCTTAATTGTAACTTTATCACTGAACTAGTCATTTCTATTAAATTAAAGACATAAGACAAGTATTTGAAAAATACTATTTCTTTTGCCTTTGCTAGATTTTGTTCTTGCAACATTCTAGAACATATTCTAGTCTTGCCTTTTATGCAATTCGGTAAACATAGGTGGATTGGAAAGTAACTCCTTAGTTTCTTGAATTCATAAAATTCGCCTTGTAACTAAAGCCTCTTTTAGTCACTTGATTTGTAGATATATCATTACTAGTTAAAGAAATTTCCTTAAATGATTAACTTATTCACTGGAGTGTGAATATCCTATTAGATTTGCATTAATTAATCACAAGACTTGTGACCACGCTATTAGGCTTGCAATAATCTAATCAACGATCATTTATCATTTCTCTTAACTCTTTGGCTAACGACTCGGTAATATCTTGTTGTTAATATCCTAACTAACTTACTATATTTATTAGTACCTCTAATGAATATGTTAGTCATAGCTCCCACTAAATTTTATGGAAATAAGCATCACTTAAACTACTACTTTTGACCTAGTCAAAACTTATAGTTTAACCCTTTAAGAATTAATCAATTATCAAAGTCATCCTTTGGATTTGCGAATATCCAATATTCCTTTTAAGGGAATCATGACTTTTATTTGATTATTGTATCTAACAAGTATAAGACACTTGAAATGATACTTCCAATTCTTAAACATATTAGTATTCTTTTAAGAATCTTATTTAATGCTAAAGTCATTTCTTGGATTTCTCAAATATCCATTATTCCTATTAGGGAATTATGACTTGATTAAATATTGTATTTATTAAAAGTATAAAAGACTTGCAACAATACCTTTTAATTCTTAAATACTTTAATATAGTTCGTTCCTTTTAAGAGTTCATTTAATGTCTAAGTCATTTCACTTGGATTTTACGAATATCCAATTATTCCTATTAAGGAATTATGACTTCATTAAATTCCTTCATTACAAGTATAAAAGACTTGTAATAATACTCTTTAAAGTCTATCTTGATTAATTCAATATAATCATACTATATTAATACTAATATTTAAAACGTACTATCATAAGTAACCATTACTTAAGATGTTTTAAATAAGTTCAATGTACTTTGAACTTTATGCTTTCCATAAAAGCTTCTTAAATACTTTAGAAGAAGAACTTCTAATTTCTAGTATCTAAGTATTGAGCTTCTAAGACATTATTTATCATACAACAATCAAACAAGTATAAAAACATGAAATATTAAGTAAATCAAAAACTTGACTTACAATCTAGTCATAAACCTTGACTAGTGTAATTGTCACACATGCACACATAACATAATATAATTCAACCATGGATTCTTATTGATTAAAACCAAAAACCTTGTTTTAACATAAAAATAAAAAATTATCCAACAATAAAATAAAATTGTTTTACTGAATCCATAAACTACTGAATCATAAAAGGAAAACTTGGTGCTTGTGGGATCATCACCATCTCATGCCGGTCATCATCACTTCCCATCTCCTCCTGCAATAAACGATTGCAAAAGTTAGATTACTCGTAATGTACTTTACAAGTATCTTAATAGTGATTAAGAAGTGTGGTTGTGTTACCTGAGGAACTTGCATTTCCTCCACCACCACTTGCACTCTTTGGACAATTTCTTTTCCAATGCCCAGCCTTACCACACTTGAAGCACCGATTCTCGGTCTTTGTTGTGTTAGGCTTAACCTTCTTGACCTTATGTTTGATACCTTTACCATTAGGCACTTCTTGGCTAGGATTGGTTTTACCCTTTCCTTTACCACCATGCCCTTCTTCATCGCTATCATCAGTTGTGCGACTCCTTTTAGAATTGGTCTTAATATTCAACTCAACAGCCTCGAGCATGGATCGTAGCTCGGGAATGGAATTATCCATATTACGTTTGCTGTAGTTGGCTTCAAAGACTTTGTAGTCATCTGATAATGAGTTGAGTACAGTGTCAATTGCTAACTGCAATGGCACGTGGTGACCAAGTCTAGTAAAGTGATCAATGTGCACTTTCATTTTCATGACATGTGCACCTACTGATGCTCCTTAGCCATCTTGCAAGAAATCAACGACCTACAAGCGTAAAATGCTTGTCTTGGTTCATTCTTTGCATCCTCGGCAGGGGCTTTCAACACGTTTCTTTCTCGGTCAATCCTATCCCTCTCTTGCCTGAGCATGATTTTAAAATCACATCTCCAATTGAGCAAATTTGACCCAGTCAACTCTTTCTTTCCTAGAAAGAAACGTCGCGAGAGTTTGTTGTAGGTTATCGTTGTGTTTGTTGCTACCATTTACAAATCAAACCCAGTTTAATTAGTAATCATCAATAAACATTCTCTAATTTATATTATAAACCCATAATTAATAGTTTAGGCCTAGGATCCATATATCACATTCTCGCCGCAAGGTTTGGGCACTTCCCGATGAGACATGCTATTTCTGGTAGGTAACATCCTTACCGATCGTATCAAGACTTGACACGATTTCTAGGGGTCGTAGAATCTTTAGACTTATAAATTATTACAACTTTGTACAATCTTGTACATTTCTAAGTTAGTAATAAAGTCTAGTATGTTTATTCTACTCAAGTACTTTTTGGGCCGGGACTCCCGATTATCACCAAAGTAGATCAGACCATCTAAGCGAGTTCGATGTTCTGCGCCGGGACTCCTATCACAGAACCTTACGCACCCTAACACTCGCAGTGATTTGAATCCATATCTAAGGTTCTTTATCCTTACAATATGAATATCGTTGAACAAGTGAGGTGTTCCATTAGGTGGATAGTACTTAGATCTAAGATTTTCTTGGGTTTGTTTAAGTCTTGAACTAAACTTAAACCTTATTCCAATCTTAATCCTTGTTTAAAATATGTGAATTGTGAATTCAAGAATTCAACAAGACATCCTTTTTAAACCTTAAGAACTTTTCTTTAAAACTTATAGTTTCAAGAATTTGCGCGCTTTATATGTATACCTAAAACGAGGTGTACAAAACGTTTTACTAGGTTTTGCGGAAAACCTTATCTAGAGTAAAACTTACTTGTTTTTATCTTTCTTGAAAAACTTAAAACACTTATGTTAAACTTTTAATTCTTTTATGATTCATAAACTTGAATCATAAATCTAGTTTAACACACCTAGTTTTTCATATGTTTAATAATGAAATTAAACCTTTGTTTTGGCTTATTAGATTCGACCAAAACTTATGTCTTGACGACACATTTATAAACTTTGTGATTTTCTTGTGTAGCTACCACTAGCTCCAACAACCATGATGGAACTTGAGCAAACACAATTACCGGTTTACACTTGGTGAAACTAATAACCTTATTATATAAAGACTATATATAATAATTCTTAGTTTGTTTAAACTTTTCTTACATTTAACTTGAACTAGTTAAATATAGGTTCTAAAGTTATCTTGTTATTTAACTCTTGATCATTAATCTAGTATCTTACATGACTTGTAAAATACTTATATTATACTTGTATAATTATCTAGTTATAATAACTTATAACTTATAACTTTATACACCTTATAATACTATTAACCCATAATTATGGGAATGCATAAATTATGGGAATGCATATGAATGCATATCTTCTTATTATAGTATCCGTAGTATATATGTAAAGTGTGTAGAAGATTTGGCATAATTATTGTAATCACATTTATTGTATAAAGTCTATATAATGAAATATGTAACCCTCTAACGAAATCAGAGGTTTTGACTATTCTTTCTTTACATGGTATCAGCCTCCTTCCTCCTTTTCCTCTAATTTTTTCCATCGGCTATTCTTCCTGGTTGACCTAATCATGGCCGACTCTTCTACCACCCTTGAAACACCCTTTTCAATGTCTACCCTCTTACATATGATGACAATAAAACTATCCTCCACCAATTATCTCTTATGGCGAAACCAGATGATCCCGATTCTTACCTATCAGAAGCTAATCGATCACATCGATGGTTCGTCCGTCGCTCCTCCGGCGACAATTATTGTTGACGAAAAAAGTGTTCCCAATCCTGCTGCTCTTCAATGGTCTGACAAAGATCAGAGAGCAATTATTCTGTTACAATCATCCCTCACTGAAGAATCGGCAGCCGAGGTTCTTGGGCTCGATTCTGCTCAACAAATCTGGAACGCACTTGAATCGGCTTACAGCAACGCTTCAGTTGAAAGGGTACATTCTCTTCGGGATTCACTTCGTCAATTGACAAAAGGTACGGCTACCGTGTCCGAATTCTGCAGAAAATTCAAAGCTCTTTGTGACCAATTATCTGCTATCGGTCACCCGGTTGCCGATATCGATAAAATTCATTGGTTTTTATGCGGTTTGGGGCCATCATATGAGACCTTCTCGACTGCAATCCGAGCGTCTAAACCAGCCCCTAAGTTCAGAGATTTAATTAGCCAAGCAGAGAGTCACGAACTCTTTCTGCTCTCTATTCACGGTTCATCCGCACCGCCTGTTGCATTCCAGGCCCAACATAATTCGAGCCACTTGGCCTCTGGCCGTGGCAGAAGCTCTTATTCCAGAGGAAATGGTTACCGTGGCAGAGGTCGTAATCAATCTAAACGACCACCTCATTGTCAATTATGTCGAACAACCGGTCATTATGCCTCAAATTGTCCAAGTCTTTCCACTTATGCCACTCATGCCTCTACAAATGATGAATCACTAGCAAAGGCCTTTCATGCTCAATGCCATGTCACTACAAATTCACCCGATTGGCATGTGGATTCGGGAGCTACCGATCACATGACTTCTTCATGTGATTCTCTCAATCATACAACTCCATACAAAGGTAGCTCTCAAGTATTATTTGGTAACGGTAACTCACTTCCTATTACACATACGGGTTTCTCTACTTTTGATAATAATATTTCATTAAAGAATGTGCTTGTGATTCCACATCTTACAAAGCAATTGCTCTCCGTAAGCAAGTTAACTACCGACCAACCCATTGATGTTTTATTTTCTCAACCGTTTTTTTATATTCAGGATCGGAAAACACAAAAGGTACTTGCTAGTGGTAAGTGTGAAAATGGACTCTATGTGCTTAGAGACAAACATCGAGCTTTTGTTGCATCCACAAAAACTCCCAAGAAAGAGTCCTATGAGTTATGGCATACCCGTTTGGGTCATGTCTCTTTTGATGTAATTGCTACCTTACATAAGTTAGGAGTTTTATCGGTTTCTTCATTATTGCCCAAACCCATTATTTGCACTCCTTGTGAACTTGCGAAAAGCAAACGATTACCTTTTACTAATAATGTTTCTCGTGCATCTCAACCTCTTGACCTAATTCATTGTGATTTATGGGGTCCTTCACCAATTACCTCTCGAGATGGTTATCGTTATTATGTGATATTTATTGATGACTTTTCTAGGTTCACATGGTTTTATCCTTTAAAAACAAAAACGGGTTTTTATAATGTTTTACCTATTTTTATTAATCTTGTACAAAACATGTTCTCACGAAAAATAAAAATTTTTCAAAGTGATGGTGGTACCGAATTTGTGAATCACAATATTCGGAAAATTTTTGATGATAACGGCACACTTCATCGTTTATCTTGTCCACATACTCCTCAACAAAATGGACGAGTCGAACGTAAACACCGTCATATTGTGGAAACCGGTCTAGCAATGCTTTTCAATGCAAATATTCCATCAAGTTATTGGGTTGATGCTTTTACTTCGGCAACATATATTATCAACCGAATTCCAATACCATTGTTGGATCAAAAGTCTCCTTTTCAACTTATGTTCAACCGGCTTCCAACTTATGATAATTTTCGTGCATATGGGTGTCAAGTATTCCCGTATCTTCGTGATTATTCTCCTCACAAGCTCGCACCACGAAGCATTTCATGTGTATTTCTTGGTTATAGTACACAACACAAAGGTTATCGATGTCTCGATCCGGCTACTTCTCGAATATATATTACTCGACATGCTCGCTTTAATGAAACCATTTTCCCATTTAATGGTATGTCGAGTGATAAAAATATTCGACACTTAGAACTTGCAACCTTTTTACAAGACAGTCCTCCGGATATTTTACCTCAATCAGCAACCCCGAAAAACCCCACCACAACACCTACAAAATGTACCTTATGCAAATGCTCTCCAACATCTGCCATAAACCCACCAACCGCACCCTTGCAAACACCACCACAGCCCACAAATAATACCCCTGTTCACGAGCCCACAATTATTCCAGACATGGCCCATACCACCGAGACTCAAAGCCCACCTATAGCCGATCCACCATCACCACCTACTTCTCCAAATTCCTCGGCCCAACAACTCCCTATAGCCGATCCACCATCACCACCTAATTCTTCCTCACCTTCCGCCCCACCTACTGGCCCACCAAATCCCACGCCTACTTTCACTGTTCCAGAAAACCCACCTCAACAAAATATTCCAAATCCTTCAAACCCATCTACCACATCTCACCCAATGCAAACAAGATCAAAATCCGGGATTGTAAAACCTAAACACATAGCGGATCTCGCATCGTTAACCACTCATCCTCTTCACATTGCTCTATCCACTGTTGTTGAACCTCGTAATTTCAAAACCGCAATTAAAGATGAAAAATGGATGCATGCAATGTTAGAGGAATTAAAAGCTCTTGAACATAATCATACATGGACTTTGGTCCCGCGGCCTCAATCTACTAATATTGTCGGTTCTAAATGGGTCTATAGAATCAAATATAAGTCGGATGGCACTATTGATCGCTTCAAAGCTCGTCTAGTTGCTCAAGGATACACTCAAATTCCGGGCCTTGATTATTCTCATACTTTTAGTCCTGTCGTCAAAGCAACCACGGTTCGTATTGTGTTATCTCTTGCCGTTTTAAATCAATGGAAATTACATCAATTAGACGTCAAAAATGCATTTTTAAATGGTAATTTAAATGAAACGGTCTTTATGGAACAACCACCGGGCTTTATCAACCCAAAATTTCCCGATCATGTATGTAAACTCTCCAAAGCCCTTTATGGTCTTAAACAAGCTCCAAGAGCATGGTTCCATCGATTAAGTACATTTCTTATTTCCTATGGGTTCACATGTAGTCGGGCCGACACATCATTATTCATCTATAAGGGACCATCATGCATCATGTATTTACTTGTTTATGTCGATGATCTTATTCTCACAGGAAATGATGAACCCACAATTCAATCTTTCATCACTTGCTTAAATCAAGAGTTTGCAATCAAGGATCTCGGTGATCTCAATTATTTTTTGGGACTTGAAGTGGTTCATACAAACAATGGTCTTTTCTTAACCCAATCGAAGTATGCTACCGATATACTTCAACGGGCCAACTTATATGATGCCAAACCCGTAGCCACTCCCCTATCACCACATGTGTCGTTTACAACCGTCGGTGTTCCATTTTCTGATCCGACTCTTTATCGATCTCTTGTTGGTGCACTTCAGTACTTAACCATCACGAGACCGGATCTCTCTTATGCCGTTAACCAAGTTTCTCAGTTTTTGCAGGCTCCTACTGTTGATCATTATCAATCTGTCAAACGCATACTTCGTTATGTCAAAGGCACTATATCATTTGGTCTCTCATATCATCGACCCGTCCATTACAAAATTCTTGACTACTCAGATGCTGATTGGGCTCGTTGCCTTGATACACGTCGGTCCACGTACGGTTACTCTATTTATCTTGGTGGTAATCTTGTTTCCTGGAGTGCCAAGAAACAACCTACTGTCTCTCGATCCAGCTGTGAATCTGAATATCGGGCTATGGCAAACACGGCTGCCGAACTCGTGTGGCTCACTCATCTCTTACGGGAACTTCATGCTCTACCAACGGAACGGCCCACCCTACTTTGTGACAACAAAAGTGCGTTATTTATGACACAAAATCCAGTCTCTCACAAAAGAGCTAAACATATTGACTTGGATTATCATTTTATTCGAGAACTTGTCAATTCAAACAAACTTTTCACCAAATTTGTTCCTACCAATCTTCAAGTTGCGGACATATTCACCAAAAGCTTACCACGATCACAGTTCGAAAACTTCCGCTCAAAGCTTTGTCTCGGTCCGCCACCCTCTCGATTGACGGCGGGTATTAACCCATAATTATGGGAATGCATAAATTATGGGAATGCATATGAATGCATATCTTCTTATTATAGTATCCGTAGTATATATGTAAAGTGTGTAGAAGATTTGGCATAATTATTGTAATCACATTTATTGTATAAAGTCTATATAATGAAATATGTAACCCTCTAACGAAATCAGAGGTTTTGACTATTCTTTCTTTACAAATACTAATGTATAACTTTGTATATTTCTAGTTCATCATATAATCTCAACTTGTACAATTTATAGTTATAATGAAATCATAACTTTGTACTTTCTAGTTTTAATTATATAATCAACTTATACAATATCTAGTTATATTATTTAGCCTTTAAGATCAAAATAACATTATCTTTTAATGTTCCATTTAATCTTGTATTTAATATATATACATATATATTTCTTTTGAAATAAACTTGTAACATTTTAACAAGAATATTACATCTAATTTATACGTATGTATTTTAACTTAATCTAATTAAAATACGTATAAACTTCTTTATTTATTAAAATTCATTTTATCCTTTTTAAATATTTAAAAAATCCGAAATATAATATATATATATATATATATATATATATATATATATATATATATATATATATATATATATATATATATATATAAATAAGTAAATACTTCTTGTTAATTTCTTGAACTAAAAATTAACACTTCTTTTAATTCTCATTAATTTAGTTAAACCCTAATCTTGTTCTTGATCAATCAAAACTACGATTTTGACTTTCTTCATCAAAAACATTATTTATCAAAAATTAATTCTAATCAATCCTATTTAAACAATAAAATTTGTTTAAATTCTAAGATAGATTATAACCCTAATAAGTTTATTTAGACCTTTTAATTTAAAACTTATAAACAATAAACTTTGTCTAAATTTCTAGGTTTAAAGAACTAGTCTTAATAAATCTATTAAAATAATAATTAAACCTATTAAACATAAACTTGTTTAATTATCTAGGTTTTAGATTATTAACCTAATTAATTCTTTTAAATAATTAAACTCAACTAGTTTAATGTTCTAGGGTTTTTTAGGGTTTCGAAAATCTTAAGCCTAGGAAATTTTTCCACCAATTAAACTAGGCTAGTTTAATAAACTTGGTGTCCAAGTAACCTCTAGATTTCGAAAACTCTAAGGGATTAGGAAAGAATCCTTTTGATCAATTAAACCAAAACTTGGTTTAACATACTTAATCCTAAATTTTGAAGATCAAACAATTAAGGAAAGAATCCCCTTGATCAAAATTTTTGACAATCTTGATCCTAGGGTTCCTCTAAATTCCGAAAATACTAGGGTTAGGGAAAAGAAGCCTTTTAATCAATTAAACAAATCTTGTTTAACATACTTGATCCTAGGGTTCTTTGCCTTACACGAAAATTCTAGGGTTTTTCTAGAATCCTTTTGACCAATTAAACTTAACTAGTTTAACATGCTTGGTCCTAGGGCTCTTAGCCTTTTTCGTGAGTCAAGAAGAAGAAGAAAAAGATGGAACAAAAAAAACTTTAATAAAAATAAACAAACAAACTTTGTTAATCTAGTTTAAATCTCTAAACCAACGCTCTGATACCACTGAAGGGTTTCATTAACACTGATTGACCACATGGGTCAACCTCCTAGTCACTTTGTTCGAACCACACCGACCAAGAACATAAAATTGTTCTTGACCGGTAAAAACCAACTAGCTGATTTAATCCCTAAAAGCGGAACTGAGATTAAACCTAATCCTTAAACCCTAAAGGATTGTGATCTTGGAGATCTAGATTAGATTAACAAGAAAGAAAGCTTGTACGAAAAACTCGAACACCCACATACCCTTGTGGTATTCGACGAACACCAAGAACCCTAGGGTTCTTGGGTTCGAATTCGGCCTAGGGTTCTTGGGTTCGAATTCGGCCAAGAGGGAGAAGGGAGAAAAGGGTTTTCTCAAAACATACCTTGTTGTTTGCTTAAGATAGATCCACTGATGATGAACAAATCGAGTGATCTTTTAGTTGATCCTTGTAATGATCTTGAATCTTCAAGACTTGAAGAATACGAAGAACGAACGAAGAACACGAAGAACGAAGAACACAATGCTTGTGTTCTTGCTCTAGAGTTCGGCCGAAACAAGGGGGCTAGGGTTTTTCGTGTACTAATGAGCAACAAACAAGGGAACCCCAAGCCTTCTATTTATAATAGAAGGACTTTCACTTAGGGCCCTTCTAGTTTAATTAAGATCAATCTCTTAATTAAACTTATCTTATTCACATTAAACTCTTATAGTTTAACTAGTTATTATTATCCCACTTAATTATTAAATGTCTAGTATTATACACTTATATATATTTCGTGTATATTACATATACGAAATATATACTTGTATTTAATACTTTTAATAATTAATTAGACAATAATATTATCCAACACCATATGATTTAATTACTTTAAATAATATTATGGATAATCTATAATTAACACATTGTATATTTACTTAACTAGTAAATGTACAAATAATTGTATTAATTAGTTAGATAAACTAATCTAGTAATAAGTCAAACTTGACTTAATACTTAACTTGATTCATAAATGACTTATTATGAATCAATCCTCTTCCAAGTATCATTACATATCTTACTCGTATTACATGCACTCACCGGTGTGACCCTTAAGTGTTTCGTAGGCATGGATGTATCATCATAGGTTGACTAACTGTGCACATAAATCCTTCAATTTTCATTACTATATATAATGAGCGTCGTTTTCCTTGTTGCATCATGAATACCTTGCTTGTTGAATCGGGTGTGGACACTACACCGTCAACGATCACCAAAAAGTTCACACCTTCTTACTCTGTTAAAGATGATTTTTTAATAAACCATAAGTTTGTTACCATCTCTGATATCTTGACCCCTGCTGAGGTACACTTATTAAAATTTCGAATTTTGAAAAACAGTTTTTTGGTGGCTAAATTTGACGGCTTCAAACTTAACTTTTAATACTTGGATGGTATTATTTTCAACAGGTTAAAAACGTTATTGTCTTGTGCACCATAATCGGCGTAAGTGACGCTTTCCCGTGGAAGTACAATTAGACCTGGCAAAATCAGACACGACACGACAACTCGACACGAACCCGACACGAAATTAGTGTGTTTGGGTTAGAGGTTTCGACAAGTTTAAGTAAATGGGTTGACTCGACACGACACGGAAGTTAAGCGGGTTGGGTTAGTGTTAACATTTTCAACTCGAAGGTAACCCGAATTACCCGTTTAAGTATGTATAATTTTATATTTTTAAATATATAGTAGTTATAGTAGAAAAATTGGGTTTTATTTCATATTGAAATTAATATCTAATTATATTACGTTTTTTTGGAATTTTATTAAGTTTTTATTAATTTTTAATATATTTATGTTGAAATTTTATTAGGTTTAATCGCTATTTTTACAGTTTAAATGGGTTAAATGGGTTGGGTTGGGTTGACACGAAATTAACCGTGTCGGGTCTGGGTTTACATTTTGAACACGTTTATTAAACATGTTGGGTTTGGGTTTAGGGGTCTCAACACGTTTAAGGTTTCGACACGACACGAACCCGACACGACCCATTTGCCACGTCTAAGTACAATGCGTGTGTCTATTGTAGAAGTGGAGTGAAAGAAAAGGTGTTGATGGTGAAAAACGAAGACGGAACTCAAGGAAGTCATCAAGTGTCTATCCACGTGTGCTCTAAAGAGGCATGTAAAGGAAAAAACCGTCTTTTGTTCCAAGGTAAATATCACTAATTTAGACATTTCTTTCATTTACCCCCAAGTTTTGTAACTACTATATAATATTATCCTAGAGTAAATTACAGTTTTTGTCCATGTGATTTGCCCGATTCTGCGTTTTTTCCCTATGCTTTTTTTTTCTGTTTTTTTGTCCCTGAGGTATGCAAAATTCCTTTTTTTGTCCTTCCGTCCATCCTCTGTTTGAATTCAGCCGTTAAAGCCCTCACGTGCTGAAAACGTGAGGGTAGTTTTGTCATTTTACTTTTTCCTTTTTATTTTTATTTTTCTTTCCTTTGTGTTCTTCCCTTCCTCTTCTCCAAATTAAACCCTTACACCTTTTTTTGAGATGAATAGAATCAATGAAGACGTGAGAGATTTATTGTACAATGACTTTCCTAGATACTTCACATGGAATAACACGTCACGGACCTGGAATACTAGACACAGAGGATTAATGATGGGAAGAATGGTTGCCGCTAACCCCGCTGAAGGAGAACGATTCTACCTACGCCTACTATTGTCCGATGTTCCCGGTCCTATGGGTTGGAATTGTCTCTATACTGTTGGGGATGTGTTGTACGATACTTTTCGCGGAGCAGCTCACGCGAGAGGTTTAATTGAGTATGATAATAATATCTCGGCATGTCTTGCGGAGGGTTCTGTGTTTCAATTTCCACCTGCTCTTAGGAGGTTATTTGCTACTATTTTGATAGTCTGTGAGCCGGGGGATGTTCGGAAGTTGTGGGATGACCACTACGAATCATTGTCGGAAGATTATAGACGACAATGCGTAAATCTGGAGATCTCCCGCAACATGGTCCTTAAAGACATCAAAGTTTTTCTCCAGTCTATGGGTAAAGATCTAGATGATTTTGATCTTCCTAAATTAAATACCGACAAAAGTTTATCATCTGGGGTTGTTCGGGAATTACAAGAGGAGTACTCCATAATTGTGGAAGAAGAAGACTTGGCTGCTTCTGACTCACTAAATTCCGTCCAGAGAGTCGCGTATGATGATATATTGAGGCTTGTGGATAACAACATTTCCGGTGTCTTCTTTATAGATGGGCTTTGCGGAACAGGAAAAACTTTTCTGTATAAAGCTCTCCTTGCAAAGGTTCGTTCTCGTGGTTTCATTGCACTCGCGACAGCTTCGTCTGGCGCGGCAACCAATAACATGTCGGGTGGTAGAACAACTCACTCCCGATTCAAGATTCCAATAAACCTTGAAAACAACTCACTCTGTAGCATTAAGAAACAAAGTGGGGCCGCAAAGCCTCTTACATCAGCAAAGCTAATCATATGGGACGAGGCTTTCATGGCTAAGAGGCAGGCTATGGAGGCATTAGATCGATCATTGCAAGACATCACGGGGAGGAGACTCCCTTTCGGCGGTAAAGTTATGGTGTTGGGAGGTGACTTTAGGCAAGTCTTGCCAGTCGTTAGACGTGGAACGTGAGCCCAAATTGTAGACTCCAGCCTAAGAATCTCACCGCTGTGGTCTGTCATTAAAAAGATGAGGCGGACTCTCAATATGAGAGCGCGAACGGATCCATGGTTTTCCGACTTTCTTTTACGAGTGGGGGATGGCGACGAAGAAGTTATAGATGAAAAGTGTATTCGCATCCCAGACGGAATGGTCATTCCGTACATGGATAATGAGGCGTCCAAGGAAGAGTTGATTAATGCGATATTTCCTTCTATGGACGTCAATGGAAGATCAGCTGATTATATCATTTCTAGGGCAATATTGTCGACAAAAAATGACCATGTTGATGAACTTAACGATAAGTTGATCAACAGATTTTCTGGTGAAGAGAAAATGTATTATAGTTTCGATGAAGCAGAAGACGACATAAACGGCTTATATCCTATGGAATTCTTAAACTCGCTTAGTGTGAGTGGTCTGCCGCCTCATGTTCTCCAGCTCAAAATTGGGTGTCCGATTATACTTTTACGGAATCTCGATCCCTCACATGGATTATGTAATGGCACGAGACTTATATGCAGAAAGTTTGAGTCAAATCTAACTGATGCAGAAATAGCTGTTGGGCAGCATGCTGGAAAAGGGGTTTTCTTGCCAAGAATACCTCTATGTCCGTCTGAATCCGACATGTTCCCTTTCAAGTTGAA
Source organism: Calendula officinalis (assembly GCA_963853835.1). Lineage (NCBI taxonomy): Eukaryota > Viridiplantae > Streptophyta > Magnoliopsida > Asterales > Asteraceae > Calendula > Calendula officinalis. Next base: position 37,566,630 of record OY970831.1, read on the forward strand.
AAGAAAACATTTTCCAGTTCAGCTAAGCTTTGCTATGACAATCAACAAAGCCCAAGGACAAACAATTCCAAACGTCGGCGTTTATCTTCCAGAATCAGTGTTCTCGCATGGGCAACTTTACGTTGCCCTGTCAAGAGGAATTTCACGGTAGACGACAAAAGTATTGGTAACTCCAGCATAACAATTTAATGTTGACGGCATTTACACAGTAAATGTGGTGTATCGAGAGGTCTTACATGATGAATAATATACGTGTTAATTCTTCGCCATGTCTGAATTTTTTTTCAAAACATGTAATTTAACAAATTTTAAACGCCGATAAGTTTTCAATGTAGTCTTTATACATATTTCATTCCCAACTATCAGTCATTTGTATAATAATCGTTATAAATAAAAATGTACACGAACACCATCAACATCGTCGCGGAAAAGATGTATCAGTGTACCCGCCGCCTCATTGCGCGGGTACCCTACTATATATCAAAATATGTAATCGACAACATTTCAACGCCAATGCTAATTATTGATTTTTTCCTCTATTTTATACACAGTTTTCATGCTTATGTACTGTATTCGTTATAAAAATATGTAACCAATGGACTTTTAATCGCCATAAATATGTAGTTCGCATCCCGCCACATCGCGCGGGTTTTAACCTAGTAAGTTAAAATAGATGTTTAATTTTATTATTAAACAAGAAGAAAAACAAGATGTGTTAAACTAGGATTATGATCCAAGTTCATGGATCATGAAGGAATTAAAATTTACATTTTAAAGTTTAACATAAGGTTCAAGTTTTTCAAGTAAATAAAACGAGTAAGTTTTATTAAAGATAAGTTTTTTTTTTACAAAACCTAATAGAACGTTTTGTACACCTCGTTTTAGCTATACATGTAAGTCGCGCAAATTTTTGAAACTATAAGTTTTAAATGATATTTAGAAAGGCGTCTTGTGGAATTCTTGAATAACACAAGTCGCACATTTTAAATAAAGATTAAAATTGGAATAAGGATTAAGTTTAGTTCAAGACTTAAACAAACCCAAGAAAATCTTAGATCTAAGTACTATCCACCTAATGGAACACCTCACTTGTTCAACGATATTCATATTGTAAGGATAAAGAACCTTAGATATTGATTCAAATCATTGCGAGTGTTAGGTTGTGTAAGGTTCTGTGATAATCGGGAGTCCCGGCGCAGAACATCGCACTGTCTTAGATGGTCTGATCTACTTTGGTGATAATCGGGAGTCCCGGCCCAAAAAGTACTTGAGTAGAATAAACATACTAGACTTTATTGCAACTTAGAAATGTGCATTTAAAATTGTACAAGGTTGTAGTAAGTTAAAAGTGTTGGATTTATGTGCACAGTTAGTCAACCTATGATCTCACGTCCATATCTTTAGGACACTCAAGGGTCACACCGGTGAGTGCATGTAATACGAGAAAGATATGTAATGATACTTGGAAGAGGATTGATTCATAATAGTCATTTATGAATCAGTTAAGTATTAAGTTAAGTTCAACTTATTAATAGATTAGTGTATCTAACTAATTAATACAAGTATTTGTACATTTACTAGTTGAGTAACTATACAATGTGTTAATTATAGATTATCCATAATATGATTTAAAGTAATTAAATCATATGGTGTTGGATAATATTATTGTCTAAATTATATAAGGTTTATTATATAATTAATTATTAAAAGTATAAATACAAAGTACATATATTTCGTGTATATAATAAACGGATTATATTAGTTTATTAATACTAGACATTTAATAATTAAGTGCAACAATAATAACTAGATAAACTATAAGGGTTGGTTGTGTAAAAGGATAAGTTTAATTAAGAATTAATCTTAATTAAACTAGAAGGCCCTAAGTGAAAGTCCTTCTATTATAAATAGAAGGCTTGGGTTCCTTTGTAAGGTGCTCATTCCCTCAACCCTAGCCACGAAATTTGGCATCCTCCTCCTCCCTATTTCGGCCGAAACACACCCCAAGAACACAAGCCTTGTGTTCTTCGTGTTCTTCGTGTTCTTCGTGTTCTTCGTTCGTTCTTCGTGTTCTTCAAGTGTTGAAGAACAAGGATCATTACAAGAGCTTATATAGAGGGCTTCTCGTTGTGTTTATCACTGGTGGATCTATCTTGAGCAATCTAAGGTATGAATTGGAAAAACCCTTTTTCCTTCTTCCCCCTTGGACGAAATTCGAACCAAGAACCCTAGGGTTCTTGGTCAGTTCGTCGAACATACACAAGTATGTGTGTGTGTGTTCGAGTTTTTCATACAAGCTTCTTTTCTTGTTAATCTAGTTTAGATTTCCGACATCCCATAATCCTTTAGGGTTTAAGGATTAAGTTTAATCTCAGTTCCACTTTTAGGGATTAAAACTAGCTAGTTGGTTTAACCGGCAAGAACAAGTTCATGTTCTTGACAATATGGTTCGAACCAAGCATACTAGGAGGTTGACCCAAGTGGTCAATCAGTTACAATGAAACCCTTCAGTGGTATCAGAGCGTTGGTTTAGAAATCTAATCAAGAATAACAAAGTTTTTGTTTGTTTAATTTCCAAGTTTTTTTTTCGTTCCTTCTTCTTTTTCTTCCTTATAGATTTCGAATGAGGGTAAAAAACCCTAGACCAAGAATGTTAAATAGTTTAGTTTAATTGGTCATAAGGATTCTAACCGTAGTGTTTTTTCGATAATCTAGAAAGAACCCTAGGACCAAGAACGTTAAACTAGTTTAGTTTAATTGGTCAAAAGGCTTCTTTCCCTAATCCTAGTATTTTCGAAAAATACAAGAACCCTAGGATCAAGAATGTCAAAGTTTTTGATCAAGAGGATTCTTTCCTTATTACTTGATCTTCAAAATCTAGGACCAAGTATGTTAAACTAAGTTTTAGTTTAATTGGTCAAAAAGGATTCTTTCCTTTTCTCCCAAGATTTCGTGAATCATGGAGGAAACTTGGACACCAAGTTTGATTAAACTAGTTTAGTTTAATTGGTGGAAAAGTTTCTTAGGCATAACGAATTTTGAAACCCTAGAATAACCTAGGACCAAGAACATTAAACTAGTTTAGTTTAATTGGTTAGTATGATTAATCAAGAACATAATCTAGAACCTAGAAAGTTAAACAAGTTTATGTTTAATAAGGTTTAATTATTGTTTTAATGAGTTTATTATAACTAGTCCTTTAAATCTAGAAATCTAGACAAAGTTTTTATTTAGAAGATTTAAATTAAATAAGTTTAAATAAATCCATTAAAGTCATAATCTATCCTTGAATTTAAATAAAGTTTAATAGTTGTTTAAATATGATTGATTAGGATTAATCTATAACTAAGAGATGCTATTGATCAAGAAAATTAAAACTAGGTTTTAATCGATCAAGAACAAGATAAGGGTTTAATTAATTAAATTTAAATAAGGATTAAAAAGGAGGTATTAGTTTTTTAAGTTTTAAAATTAACAAGACGTATTTATATTATATTATATAATTTTTTGGATTTTTCAAATTATTTAAAAGTGATTTTAAAAAGATAAAATAGTTTGTACGTATTTTAATTAGTCTAAGTTAAAATACAAATGTACAAATTAGGTGTAATATTCTTACTAAGAATGTTATAAGTTTTTAAAGAAATAAATTATATATATATATATATATATATATATATATATATATATATATATATATATATATATAGTGTCCGATTCAGCGCAGAACCATTTTTAGCGACAGAACCACAGAACCATTTTAATTTTTAATCTGGACCGTTGATATTAAGATCTATGGTTAATATGAAAGATGCCTTTTTTGAATTTTTAATTATTAAATAAAACCGGATTTTTGTGTTGATAGGGGTATTTTCGGTAGTTTCATGAGTGAGACATTTAAACCATTTTAATTGAAGATTCCATTCCAATCATGTGCAGAAACTTCAGAGAGCATGATAACAACTAACCCCTTTTTCACGTCATTTCCTTTTCCAAATCATTGAAATTTACGTGATTTTTTCATCCGGGAAAAAATATACGATTTTGATTAGATTAAGAAGGAAATCATGGTTGTTTTATCCCATCGCTAAGTGTCTGTTATCCAATTTAGGGTTTTAACGTTCGTAAGACGAAGGAGACGAAGTAAAATTGAAGCTTCAATAATGATGACCGGTTAGTAATATGCTAGTATTTGTTTCTTTTTATCCGATTTTATTAATTTGGCTTGGGTTTTATGTCGCAAACATTATCAGAAATAATTTTTCGCTCAAAATTTACAGGTTTTTTTTCCAGAGTTTTAGCTCTTGTTGTTCATAAATATACGATTTATTCTGGTTTATTCTGGTTCGAATTAGGGTTTTGTCACTAAATCTGGTAGTCAATTACTTAAAGAAGTTTAACTTATTTAAATTGATTAAAGAAGTTTAACTTAGTATGTAATCGTGTTTTGAAATTCAATTTGGTGTTTTTCCTTTGGAAATCTTTTTTTTTTCCTGAAAACATTTGATGTTGATGCTTTTTCAGTTTAATACATTGGATGTAAAATAATACATTGGATGTTGATACATTTGATGTTGATGTTTTTGCTGAAAACATTTGTGTTATGTTTTGTTTTCAGTTAATTACAACGAAAGTCGGAGGCCTAAACCGGTTGTCATAGTCGGTATGTTGGTTTGATTTATTATTGTATGTATTTAATCTAATGTATGTTATTTGTTCAGATTTATATGATGAAGAAAAAGATCGACTTGATCATAAACGGAAAGGGAACGCAAGATTGGTGAATCATCTAACCGAGATGAAGCTAATGTTATTCGTGCAGCAATATCGTGTTGAATCTTAAAAATGCTTAATCAATATCGTGTTATACATTTGATGTTTTTGTCATTATTAAATTTGACATTAAAGTGTTTTCGTATAAACATTGTATGTATTGAAAGTGTAAACATTATATGTATTTGGGTCAGCATCATATAATGATTATTTTACGTAACACATTTCGTACAATACTCATTGCCTAATACCAAAAATATCTTATGTTCCATAGATCAATCACTGTATGTTGAATACGTCTGATTACAGGCCACAAACATCCAATGTAAATACACGAATGTTATAAAAAACTCATAATTAATATCGTGATATTGATAAAAAAAACCGACTTCCCATGTTTTAAGGAATCCAACACACAATCATTGTATTTCCATAAATAACCGATTTGTGCAATTTGACATAAATACCCTTTTCGTTTAATATTAATAAAAACATATAATTATTAAATGTTGCAATTTGATTGGCTGGAAGAGTGTTCTGTGGTTCTGTCGCTAAAAATGGTTCTGCGCTGAATCGCACCCTATATATATATATATATATATATATATATATATATATATATATATATATATATATATATATACTAGCAGGATACTATATATATATATATATATATATATATATATATATATATATATATATATATATATATATATATACTAGCAGGATACCCGCGCAATGCGGCGACGGGTATCCAAAAACTATATTTTGTGGCGATCAAATCTTCACATACATGTTTTTCTAACAATAGCAGGGTACCCACGCAATGCGGCGGCGGGTACCCCGTGATTATATTTTGCGTTGGCGATAGTAATTGTGGTTTTTGCAGTAATGATGGTGATGTGTGGTGATGGTAGTTGACATCAACATTGATTGTTGCGGTGGATGGTGGTGAACTGGTGGTTGAGAGTGTATTATTTCATAAGTACCATTAATTTTAATAGTTAACCAAATGATATTTGGTCTAGCGGTATGCTGTGTGTCCCTTGATCTTGTGTTCAGGGGTTCGAGTCCCGTCATGGACATACGTGGTAATTAGAAATAGATGTAACACATGTAAATGATGTAATGTAGCTATTATAATATTAAAAGCAACAAAGAACTTTGACTTTAATACTTTTAGTACATTTCAGACTATTAAAAATGTTAATTTGTAAATTAAATTGAAAATTTTTATTATTTAAAATACGGAGTGTTAACAAATAATTTATTTCAATTTTCAGATACAAATAGTGAATATTTCAACATTCACATTATAATTTTTTACGTAGTTATAAGTTTAAATGTGAAGGTATGTAATGTAAATAACATATCACGACAAATTTAGACGGAGGGTTAATTCACTTGAATATGTTTTACACTTAAAAGGTAAGTTATCTACGTACAAAATATATCATGACAAGTTACTTCCACTTCTTAAATATGTAGAGAAAAAAAAGATAAACGACAAGTTACACTCAGAAAATGAGACCACAAAAGGTTGAGTTCATTAAAACTTTACAAACAATATACCACAAATGCAAACATATATAGCTATAAATTGGTCAAAAATAACTACATAACAAATTAACTATATCTGAGCATTTGGGCTCTGCAGAAAACATTGTGCATAACAAATGCATGTACTAATTTGATTATGGTTGGATATAACAATTAAGTTTTGGTCCAAAATTCATGACATGATGCTCCTTACCTGCCAAGAATACAAATGTTAGAAATCAAACCCCAAAAAATATGTCTTTCATTTTTCAGCAGAAATCTTTCAAAATATGTTTAATTTTGAGAGTAATCCAACACCTCATTTTATCACCTTAAAATTAAATTTTCTCAATCTTAGCTTTCTTTACCTTTTCTTGATAGACAGCTGGCGGTGCAAGCCTCAAATGTGGCATATTATCTACTCTGACCTTATCAAGGATTGTAAACTTTTCATACTGTCATAACCTCTAATGTAGTCAGTATATATAAACAGAAAAGAAAATGAGAAAAACTACCGTCATGATCGATCATTTTCATGTACATGAACAGACCATGAGTCTTGTGATAATTTGTGTATATGTAAATTTTATTCACAAGCCCACGCTCACAACTGGTGGGGCCTTTATTATTCAGCATACAAATCAAGCAGCCCGTAGATAAACCGCAATGCAAATGGATTGCATGCACACAATTGTAAACATGAATCCCTGTTAGAGAACATTATTATATATACAATATAAAAGGCTTTGCACATGACCATGAAAAGCTTCTATTTTTGAGCAATTTCTTGTTATGATATGCACATCAAAATAAATAAAAAAATGCTAAATTTGATAATCGAATGGGATAAAAACTTATTTTATTTAAAAATGAGGAATACACAGACAATGAGTCCTGAAACACAAATCAAAACACTACTCAACCTTAAGACAAGCACGTAATTTCACATTAGATTACTTTTAAAGGTAATTTGAAGTGGATTTATTTATCATTCTATTTTTTTAAAATGAAACCATATGAAAAAAGATGCAAACAAAATTGTAACCATTCGACCCGTTTCTTTTGTCAGATATTTTTCTTACCCATTTAACCTATTCAAGATTAAATATAACTTCAAGTCCTGAATCAAGAAGTATTATTGATCTTTTATTCCAACTTATGAAAGCGTAAGCATCATATGAGACTTTGCAATTAAATCTAACTGCATAACATACTTTAACTTGCTAATTACAATACCCGTTTTATCATTTGAATGAAATTTAAAGTATAAGAAACAATGGGAAAGCATACCATTAGCTTTTTCTCTTGTAATTTAAAGATCTCCCAATGGTTAGAACCATCGCCGTGGTAGCCCTGCAACATATTCAATAAGTATCTATAAATACAGCATCCAAGGAAATTAAAAGGAGATTCAGTAATTATACATACCTGTCTAGATTTCGAATCAACCACCGCATCCAAGGAAAACCCTAAACGATTGCAAAAAAAAAGACAACGGGAAAAAGATGGATGTCGGAATGTAACATACCTGTAGTGAAATTGGCTGGAGAAGGAGGTGGTGGCGGAGGCATTTGCTGGAGATTTAGAATCTAAACCAAATCATATACAAGGATTCAAACATGAAACAGTAGATCTTAATTTTTCTCCGTCAATGTGTATATATAGGATGAACATTTGAGCAAATTTTAAGGAATCGAAGAGGCATTTGCAGAAGGATACTCATGATTAAGGGGATAGAGGAGGCATTTGCAGAAGCTGACTAAGGAGGCTTGGGAAGGGACGAAGGAATTGAAAGGCCGGCAATGAAACAATGGATGGAATCGAAGAGGCGTCGATCCATTCAATGGTGGATCGGTTCAATCGAGGAGGCTCATATTTGTTTTGGCATTTGCCCTAGCCCAGATGTCCATTACTCTATTGTTTCCGACCAAAGCCCAAATGCCCCACATGTTTATCTTTATTAAATAAAGTTTTAGGTAGAATAACAAATTGAAGACCAGATCAGCTGGTTTGGTTGTGGATATGTTAAACCTGAGGTCACAGGTTCGAATCTTGCCTCTTTGATTTTTTTTAAAACTAAAAGTGCTACTTTCCATAATTAGAAAAAAATTGGCTGAATTTTCAGCCTCCTATTTAAGGAAAGGTCTAAATGATTTATATATATATATATATATATATATATATATATATATATATATATATATATATATATATATATATATATACTTTCCATAATTAGAAAAAAATTGGCTGAATTTTCAGCCTCCTATTTAAGGAAAGGTCTAAATGCTTTATAAGTAGTATATATATATACTAGCTTCAAAGCCCGCCCGTTTGGGCGGCCATGCTTCAAGAGATATGTAATGATAAGTTGGTACAAATTTTGATGCATGAATAAATGTTACATGAAATTTAGAGTCGAAATAAAAGTTCTTTATAACGACAATTGTTATTCAATTAGTGTAATTGTCATCTTTATCGCAACAAATAGACCTTCAATTCGTTCTTGTTCTTGTTCTTAACTTTTGATACATCGATATAAAGTTGACCATTTGAGAATACTGATTTTTGAAGAAACAAACCAACTTGCAACAACGTCTGACCTTGGCTTTTATTAATATGAAACAATAATATATTATAATCTAATATGTTAATAACTCAAGTAATTAAATAAAATACTTACATCTTTTTGAAGACCTTCCATGCGTTTTTTGAGAGATCTTCTAATGGTGTGTTAGACGAAGAGTAATAACCATGTAATTGAGATTCTATTACGGTGCGTTTAATGTTTTTGACTGATTCTTATTATTTTCTACTGTAGTTTTTATTTTTCCTCCTTTTTATTCTTTATTGATATTCATAGTTTGATGAGTGGTGAAATTAGACTTTTCCATTATATAATCTTTATATATAATATTTGTAGAAAAGTTTCTGTATACTCTCATGTTACACTCTATTTTGGGACTTTTGACACTCAAAATTCAAACCACCGGAAGCAATAAATGGCCCTTTATGTCTAAAAAGTATATATTGTTTTTTAAAAAATAGATTTATATTAATATTTTTCTGTTAAAATAAGTAATAAATGGCCCTTTATGTTACCCCATCAGCTTCAAAGAGCAATCGTGACAGTGTGTGTTATGTGTGAAAATTGAGAGAGAAAAAGGGAAATTGATCGTAAAACTTAATCGAACAACAATCAGTTGCAGAATCAAACACCGACAACAGATCTCTGTAAGATTTCGCCCCTAATTCGGTTCAATTATGTTTCTCTTCGATTGGTTCTATGGCATATTAGCTTAGCTAGGGTTATGGCAGAAAGAAGCCAATATCTCGTTGCTTGGAATCGATAATTCTGCACAATAAAATTACCTTGATTGACATGCTCAAAGACTTAGTTTCGATCTGTTAAATTTCATAACCTAATTGTCAGTTTTAACATCCAACAATAACACGCCTAATTTTGACTAAATATCCTGTTATTTGGTGCATTTTCAAAACCGTTAATCTAACCAAGATACTACGAATAAATATATGTTTTAGTGAATATGAGTAATCACAAAAACAACACGAATTGTAGATTACAAAGTCTTTTTTTTTTTTGGAAACATGTAGATTACAAAGTCTAACAGGTATTATGCACTTTTAATTTATTTTTAAAGAAACTGCAATCTCTTATGTTTTTAAAAATCAATGAACGGATGCTATTAAAAGTGTATAGTAAAGCCAGTATGATAACACTTTTAAAGACAATAAAATCTTCCAAATATTTGTTCGATTGATAACACTTATAATTCAGTTTTTTAGAAATCAAATTTCGGATTTTTGTACATTACTGCTATATTGTTCAGAATGGTAGGTTAAAATTATTAAAAGTGCAGAATACATGTGTTCATTAATGCAGTTTTACGTGATGATGCAGGCTGTTGAAGACTCCTTCAGCCGACTTGAAGCACTCTTCTTTATATAGGCAATAAAGATAATAATGAAGATTTCCTAAAAATCCAGTAGTTTGGTTGAAGGTATTCAGTAACAGAATTTCATTTGAATTTGAGCTGGACTGATGTGGAATTCAAAATTTTATTTTTAAATGTTCAGAAATTGAGTAAATTAGATTATGTAGAATTAACATTATAATAAATTTAAAGAATTACATGTTAATTTATTATAAATCATAAAAATAAAAAAAATTAATTCCATAAAAGTTCTATTTAAAATGACAGAATTAAATTTTAAATCCAAAAACAGTTTTAAAGTTTACCAATAATAATGGTATATTTCCTTTTAGCTCATATTTAGATTTTTCTTGAATAATCACTTAAAAAAACAATTTACATTGAAAAAAGCTTATGGACCCAACACATATTTGATTGCATGAAATACCTGGTAATGGAAGAGGAAACAGGTTTGCTGCACAGTATTCCCTGCAAGATAACACTGATTAAAACATTTGAAACACGATCCGGGAATATTTTTCGATTAGTTAGTATTTTAAAAGAAGGTAGGAAATACGAAATCATACCTGGTGCTGTTCAGTATTTGTTCAACACGAATAAACTTGTTCAATTGTATTTTCAACCAAAACAGTGTATCGTTTAAATAGGCTTAATTTGTGGTTAATATTCGAATTATTTTGGACATAAATATACGGTTTTGCATATATCCGGAATGATGTTGCTATTAGGGGTAATTATTCAAAAGGATCCTCATATTTTGTAAAATTAAAATTTGAATCTTTATTATTTAAAGATAATATGCAGATTTTTGATCAAATAACTAACATTTTTTAAATCAAATATGTAGATTTGAGCTCGGAAATATTGAAACTGTAATACGTATCTTTTGAATATTATTAATGGTTTTAATGATTTTCTTAACTAATTAGCTGTGATTTCGAATTCCGTATTACCAAAAAAATTAGGAAAGTTTGAATATTTACGAAATTTGTTAATGGTTTACATAATTTTGGAAATTATGTATTGGGGATCCTGGAATTTATAAAAATTCCGAAAATAGTGTAGGTATATTTATTGTGTTGATATCTATGTATGGATTAAATATTCTTTTTGTTAAACAATTAGCTTTGATTTCGGATTTGTATTACCAAAAAATTAGGAAAGTTTGAATATTTGAGAAATGTATTAATGGTTCTCGAAGATTTTGGAAATCATGTATATCCCAAACCGAATTTTTTAAAAATTTCGAAAATAGTGGAAAGTTTGAATATTAATTCCGAAAATAGTGGAAAGTTTGAATATTGCCTGTTTGCAATTGATTCTCACGGTTTGGGAAAAGGACTTTGACAGGTGGCATTCCTTGACATTTACATGTCATCATTGACAACCAATGATAATGCCTGAATTTGACATGTTGACAAATGTAACTCAAAATTAGGCCTCATATATAGAGGTAGATATATATATATATATATATATATTTAATACAAGATTAAATGGAACAATTAAATTAAATGTTATTTTGATCATAGTTATAATATTAAGTAACTAGAAATTTGTATTAAGTTATAATTTGAACTAGAATGTACAAAGTTGTAAAGAACTAGAAATTGTACAAACGAAGTTATATTATAATTAGATGATACAAAAGTTATAAATATTATAATTAGATTGTATAAAGTTATAAGTAATTATAACTAGTTATTTATACAAGTATATTACGAGTTACGTAAAATACTAGATTAATGATCAAGGGTAAAATAACATAGGAAATTTTAGAACCTATATTTAACTAGTCTAAGTTAAATATAAGAATGGCTTAAAAAAACTAAGATTATTATATATAAAATAAGTTTATTAGTGTTCACCAAGTACAAACTAGTGATTGTGTTTACTCAAGTTACATCATGGTTGTTGGAATTAGTGGGAGCTACACAAGAAAGTCACAAAGTTTATAAATGTGTCCCTAGGACATATTTTGGAGAATCTAATAAGTAAATGTTTAACTTTATTATTAAACATAGAAAAACTAGTTATGTTAAATTAGAGTTATGACTTGTGTTCGTAAGTTATAAAGAATTAAAATCTCTATTTTAAAGTTTAATATAGGGTTTGAAGTATTTCAAGTAAATAAAACAAGTACATTTTATTAAGATAAGGTTTTTCACAAAACCTAGTAATATCTTTTGTACACCTCGTCTCTAGGTGTACAAAGTAAAATCGAACAAATTTAAAACTTAAAGTTTTAAAAGATAATTTTAGAAAGGCGTCTTGTGGAATAAAGTACACGAATCGCAAGTCTTCTAAAATTAAGGATTAAAATTGGAATGAGTTTTAAGTTTAGTTTAGACTTAAAAACCGAAGAAAATCTTAGATCGAAGTACTATTCACCTAATGGAACACCTAACTTGTTCAACGATATTCATATTGTAAGGATAAAGAACCTTAGATATGGATTCAAATCATTGAGAGTGTTAAGGTGCGTAAGGTTCTGTAATAATCGGGAGTCCCGGCGCAGAGCATCGCACTGTCTTAGATGGTCTGATCTACTTTGGTGATAATCGGGAGTCCCGGCCCAAAAAGTACTTGAGTAGAATAAACATACTAGACTTTATTGCAACATAGAAATGTGCAATTAAATTGTACAAAGTTGTAATAAGTTATAAGTCTAAAGATTCTACGACCCCTAGGAATCGTGTCAAGTCTTGATACGATCGGTAAGGATGTTACCTACCAGAAACATCATGTCTCGTCGGGAAGTGCCCAAACCTTGTGGCGAGAATGTGATATATGGATCTTAGGCCTAAAATATTAATTATGGCTTTATAATATATTTTAGAGATGTTTGTTGATGATTACTTATTAAACTGGGTTTGATTTGTAGACGGCAACAACAACCAAAACGACACGTACCAATAATCTCTCACTACGCTTGTTTCTAGAAAAGGACAAATTGACTGGGTCAAAGTTTCTCAATTGGAAGCGTGATCTTCGGATTATGCTTAGGCATGAGAGAAAAGAAATGTCCTAGAAAGAGTAATACTAATTGACCTTGCCACGAATGCTAGAGATGAACCAGGACAAGCAAATTACGCTTACAGAGTGTTCAACTCTTGCAATATGGTTAAGGGGTCATCAGTAAGTGCTCACGTCATGAAAATGAAAAAGCACATGGATCATGTTGAATGACTAGGACACCCAGTACCGTTGCAGTTAGCAACAGAAATGATACTCAACTCGTTGTCAGATGACTATAAGCCTTATGTAGTCAACTATAACATGCATAACATGGAGCAATCCATTGATGAGCTACATACCATGCTAAAGACTAATGAGTTGAGTTTGGGGACCAAGTTTAAGAATGATCTCGTAGTAACTGATGATGGTAGTGAAACGGAGAAAGAGGCGCAGTGGAAAGGGAAAGGGTAAAACCGATCTCAGCCAAAACGTGCCCAAGGGTAATAGAGTCAAACAAAAGGTCAAGAAGGTAAAGCCAAACAAGACAAGGACCGAGAAACGGTGTCTTGGTAGGAGGCCATGCTTGCTACTTAGTTGACTTGACCAACTTCTAGATACTCCTATTCCTACTTGTAAAAGTTATTACGAGTAACTCGACTTTAGCAATCGTTTATTGCATGAGATGATGGAAAGTGAGATGGACTAACATGAGATAATGATCCCACAAGCACCACGTTTTAATTCAGTATTTTTCGTATGGATTTAGTAAAATAATTTTCGTTTTTAAGTTGTTTTTGAACAAAATTACATTTTCTATTTTTATGATAAATTTTGGTATTTTAAGTTTATCGTTGAATCCATGGTTGAATTATATTGTGTGTACATGTGTGTTGCTTATACTAGTCAAGTTTTATGACTAGATTATAAAGTCAAGTATTGACTTAATAATGATCTCATTATTTATATTTGTTTGATTGTTGTGTGAATATCTTAGAAGCTCAAATTACTTAGATGCTAGTAATTAGAAAGTTTTTCTAATGAAAGTATTTAAGAGTTGTTATGGAAAGCATAAAGTTCAAGGTACATTGAACTTATTTAAAACATCTTAAGTAATGGTTAGTTATGATAGTAAGTTTTAAAGTATTAGTGTTAATATAGTATGATTATATTGGATATAATCAAGATAGACTTTAAAGAATATTATTACAAGTCTTTCATGTGATAAAAGAATTTAATGAAGTCATAATTTCCTAATTGGAATAATTGGATATTCGTATAATCCAAGGAAAATGACTTAAACATTAAATGAACTCTTAAAAGGGAGAAACTGTATTAAAGAATTTAAGAATTAAAATGTATTATTGCAAGTCTTTTATACTTGTAATAAATACAATATTTGATCAAGTTATAATTCCCTAATAGGAATAATGGATATTTGAGAAATCCAAGAAATGACTTTGGCATTAAATGAGAATCTTAAAAGATACTAATACACTTAAGAATTGGAAGTATCGTTTCAAGTGTCTTATACTTGTTAGATACAGTAACCAATGAAAGTCATGATTCCCTCAAAATGAATGTTGGATATTCGCAAATCTAAAGGATGACTTTGATAATTGATTAATTCTTAAAGGGTTAAACTATAAGTTTTGACTAGGTCAAAAGTAGTAGTTTAAGTGATGCATATTTCCATAAAATTTAGTGGGAGCTATGACTAACATATTCATTGAAGTTATTAATGAATTAAGTAAGTTAGTAAGATATTACCAACAAGATATTACCAAGTCGTTAGCCAAAGAGTTAAGAGAAATGATAAATGATCGTTGATTAGATTATTGCAAGCCTAATAGCGTGGTCACAAGTCTTGTGATTAATTATTGCAAATCTAATAGGATATTCACACTCTAGTGAATAAGTTAATCATTTAAGGAAATTTCCTTAACTATTAATAATATATCTACAAATCAAGTGACTAAAAGAGGCTTTAGTTACAAGGCGAATTTTATGAATTCAAGAAACTAAGGAGTTACTTTCCAATCCTCCTATGTTTACCGAATTGCATAAAAAGCAAGACTAGAATATCTTCTAGAATGTTGCAAGAACAAAATCTAGCAAAGGCAAAAGAAATAGTATTTTTTTCAAATACTTGTCTTATGTCTTTAGTTTAATAGAAATGACTCGTTTAGTGATGAAGTTACAATTAAGGTTGTGAAAAGTCATTAAGTAATCAACACAAACACAAAGGATAAGTAATGATCCAGTAATAATTCAGTATCTTGGTCTAGTTAGGATTGATACATGAATTAGTATCATTGTTATTCAGACTTTGTATTTTTTAAGAATATCCATGAATGAAGGTTACTTTATTAAGAAGGTATAAATCTGTGACTACTCGTCTTGATGGGAACCTTGATGGGACGTTAACGTAATCGCGGTATTTGGTGGTAGATTCGAAATTTTTCGAAGATACCTACACAAGTTTTTGTGTAAACCAAATATCGGTGATATTCTGTTAGAGCTCGACGAGTATTGGATTGACCACTGTGATAATACTTCGTGGTTGAAGAGTTCAAAAGTATTATTCACTAGGATTGTCCTTAAGCCTGAGGTATTTGATTTGGGATACAATGACTAATGTGCTTTGATTCGTTTTAGACAAGTCTGAAATATGATTGGCATACGAGGCTTTACTGGGTATAGAGGAAGTTGTATTTTGAATCGAAATATAACAAAATGGTAATTGCACCTCCATTTTAGGAGAGATATTTATGGGTCCCTTGACATGATGATAAACTGAAAATGCACGGCCGTGCTCAATGAACTGATTTGTTCTTTGTCGTTATCACACAGTTTTAAATCAAGAGGTCAAGAAATGATTTCGAGTACAGGAGTTGATAATTTCTACCATGCTCGTATTCATTATCACAAATATCGTGCTGCAAGGGATAAACCTAACACGTTACCCAATAAGTAAAGACAGAGTGTTCTTTACTAGACGACGCTATTAATATGTTTTTCTAAACAATACCTAGGTATAAGAGTTTCTATGGGTTGGTTATCCTGTATTGCCTGCTAGAGGGCCGCTGCAGGACTAGTGTCATCAAGCTAAGGTTACGAACTTGCACAAGTGGGAGTCTGTTGGATTTATGTGCAATGTTAGTCAACCTATGATGTCACGTCCATATCTATAGGACACTCAAGGGTCACACCGGTGAGTGCATGTAATACGAGAAAGATATGTAATGATACTTGGAAGAAGAATGATTCATAATAGTCATTTATGAATCAGTTAATTTTTAAGATAAGTTCAACTTATTACTAGATTAGTTTATCTAATTAATTAATACAAGTATTTGTATATTTACTAGTTGAGTAAATATACAATGTGTTAATTACAGATTATCCATAATATGATTTAAAGTAATTAAATCATATGGTGTTGGATAATATTATGATCTAAATTATATAAGGTTTATTATATAATTAATTATTAAAAGTATAAATACAAAGTACATATATTTCGTGTATATAATATGAAGGATTTATGTGCATAGTTAGTCAACCTATGATGATACATCAATACCTACAAAACAGTTAAAGGTCACACCGGTGAGTGCATGTAATACGAGTAAGATATGTAATGATACTTGGAAGAGGATTGATTCATAATAAGTCATTAATGAATCAAGTTAAGTATTAAGTCAAGTTTGACTAATTACTAGATTAGTTTATCTAACTAATTAATACAAGTATTTGTAAATTTACTAGTTAAGTAAATATACAATGTGTTAATTATAGATTATCCATAATATGATTTAAAGTAATTAAATCATATGGTGTTGGATAATATTATTGTCTAATTAATTATTAAAAGTATTAAATACAAGTATATATTTCGTATATGTAATATACACGAAATATATATAAGTGTATAATACTAGACATTTAATAATTAAGTGGGATAATAATAACTAGTTAAACTATAAGGGTTTAATGTGAATAAGATAACTTTAATTAAGAGATTGATCTTAATTAAACTAGAAGGGCCCTAAGTGAAAGTCCTTCTATTATAAATAGAAGGCTTGGGGTTCCCTTGTTTGTTGCTCATTAGTACACGAAAAACCCTAGCCCTACCCTCGCTTGTTTCGGCCGAACTCTAGAGCAAGAACACAAGCATTGTGTTCTTCGTTCTTCGTGTTCTTCGTTCGTTTTTTGTATTCTTCAAGTCTTGAAGATTCAAGATCATTACAAGGATCAACTAGAAGATCACTCGATTTGTTCATCATCAGTGGATCTATCTTAAGCAAACAACAAGGTATGTTTTGAGAAAACCCTTTTCTCCCTTCTCCCTCTTGGCCGAATTCGAACCCAAGAACCCGGGTTCTTGGTGTTCGTCGAATACCACAAGGGTATGTGGGTGTTCGAGTTTTTCGTACAAGGTTTCTTTCTTGTTAATCTAATCTAGATCTCCAAGATCCCAATCCTTTAGGGTTTAAGGATTAGGTTTAATCTCAGTTTCGCTTTTAGGGATTAAATCAGCTAGTTGGTTTTAACCGGTCAAGAACAAGTTCATGTTCTTGGTCAGTGTGGTTCGAACCAAGTGACTAGGAGGTTGACCCAAGTGGTCAATCAGTGTCAATGAAACTCTTCATAATATACGGAATATATTAGTGTATTAATAATAGACATTTATTAATTAAGTGAATAATAACTAGATAAACTATAAGGGTTGGTTGTGTAAAAGGATAAGTTTAATTAAGAATTAATCTTAATTAAACTAGAAGGGCCCTAAGTGAAAGTCCTTCTATTATAAATAGAAGGCTTAGGGTTCCCTTGTAAGGTGCTTATTCCCTCAACCCTAGCCACAAAATTTGGCCTCCTCCTCCTCCCTATTTCAGCCGAAACACACCCCAAGAACACAAGCCTTGTGTTCTTCGTGTTCTTCGTTCGTTCTTCGTTCGTTCTTCGTGTTCTTCAAGTCTTGAAGAACAAGGATCATTACAAGAGCTTATCTAGAAGGCTTCTCGTTGTGTTTATCACTGGTGGATCTACCTTGAGCAATCTAAGGTATGAATTGGAAAAACCCTAGGGTTCTTGGTCAGTTCGTCGAACATACACAGGTATGTGTGTGTTCGAGTTTTTCGTAAAAGCTTCTTTTCTTGTTAATCTAGTTTAGATTTCCAACATCCCATAATCCTTTAGGGTTTAAGGATTAAGTTTAATCTCAGTTCCGCTTTTAGGGATTAAAACTAGCTAGTTGGTTTAACCGGCAAGAACAAGTTCATGTTCTTGACAGTATGGTTCGAACCAAGCATACTAGGAGGTTGACCCAATTGGTCAATCAGTTACAATGAAACCCTTCAAAAAGTCAATAGATTCTACGACCCTTAGGAATCGTATCAAGTCTTGGTGCGATTGGTAAGTATGTTACCTACCGAAAACAGCATGTCTCGTCGGGAAGTGCCCAAACCTTGCGGCGAGAATGTAATATATGGATCCTAGTCCTAAAATATTAATTATGGGTTTATAATATATTTTAGAGATGTTTATTGCCGATTACTAATTAAACTGGGCTTGATTTGTAGATGGTAGCAACAACCACAACGACGAGTACCAACAATCTCTCGCTACGCTCGATTCTAGAAAAGGACAATTTGACTGGGTCAAACTTGCTCAATTGGGAGTGCAATCTTCGCATTGTGCTCAGACATGAGAGAAAGTGGTATGTCTTAGAAAGAGCTGTGCCGAATATCCCTGCCGCGAATGCTAGAGCTGAAGCAAGGCAAGCTTATAATAAGCATGTCAGTGATGCACTCGATGTGAGCTGTATGATGCTCGCAACCATGAGTCTAGATTTACAAGCGGGACTGATGGATGTGCCAGCATTTGAGATGATCCAGCAATTAAGGGATTCATTTCAAGAGCAAGCTCGCACTGAGAGGTTCAACATCAATCGTGCTTTCAATTCGTGCAAAATGGTCAAAGGAACACCAGTGAGTGCCCATCTCATGAAAATGAAAGGGCACATGGATCACCTTGCTAGACTCGGTCACCCCATACCGTTGCAGATGGCAACAGATACTATACTTAATTCATTGTCTGATGACTACAAGCCTTTTGTGGTCAACTAAAATATGCATAATTTGGAGAAATCTATTGCTGAGCTACATTCAATGCTCAAGACAGCTGAATTGAGTTTGAGGACTAAGTCTAAGGATGTTCTAATGATCGGTAATGGTAGTGGTGATGGCAAGAAGAGAAAAGGGCATAGTGGTAAAGGAAAGGGTAAAACCAATCCTAACCAAGGAGTGCGAAATGGTAAAAGTGTCAAACAAAAGGTCAAGAAGGTGAAGCCTAACACAGCGAGGACTGAGAATCGGTGCTTCAAGTGCGGGGAGGCTGGGCATTGGAAAAGAAATTATCCAATGGGTGCCAGTGGTGGAGGAATCGCAAGTTCCTCAGGTAACACGACCACACTTCTCATTCACTTTAAGATACTTGTAAAGTATATTACGAGTAATCTAACTTTTGCAATCATTTATTGCAGGAGGCGATGGAAAGTAAAGCTGACCAGCATGAGATGGTGATTCCACGAGCACCAAGATTTTATAATTCAGTATTTTATGGATTCAGTAGAACAATTTTATTTTATTGTTGAATAATTTTTATTTTTATGTTAAAACAAGGTTTTTGGTTTTATCAATTCGAATCCATGGTTGAATTATATTGTGTGTGCATGTGTGGTAGTTACACTAGTCAAGTTTTATTACTAGATTGTAAGTCAAGTTTTTTGATTTACTTAATATCTCGTGATTTATATTTGTTTGATTGTTGTATGAAGAATAATATCTTAAATGCTCAAGGTACTTAGATGCTAGAAATTAGAATCTTTTCTAAAGTATTTAAAAGAGTTTTATGGAAGCATAAGGTTCAAAGTTATTTAACTTAGTTAAAACATCTTAAGTAATAGTCATTTACTTTTGATAGTACGTTTTAAAGTGTTAGTATTGATATAGTATGGTTATATTGGATATAATCAAGGTGGACTTTAAGAGTATTATTACAAGTGTTTCATACTTGCAATAAAGGATTTAATAAAGTCAAACTTCCCTAACAAGGAATATTGGATATTCGTAAAATCCAAGGATTGACTTAGATATTAAATAAACTCTTAAAAGGGTCAACCTATATTAAAGTATTTAAGAACTAAAAGGTATTGAACACAAGTGTTTCATACTTGTAATTAATACAATGTTTAATCAAGTCATAATTCCCTAATAGGAATAATGGATATCTAGAAATCCAAGGAAAGACTTTGGCATTAAATAAAGTTCTTAAAGAATACTAAAGTATTTAAGATTTGAGAGTATCATCTCAAGTGTTTTTTACTTGTTAGATACGATAATCAATAAAAGTCATAATTCCCTAAACAGGAATATTGGATATTCACAAATCTAAAGGATGCTTTTTAATTATTGATAAAATTCTTAAAGGATTAAACTATAAGTTATCGACAAAAAGGTCAAAGTCTTGACTTGGTCAAAGTGATAGTTTAAGTGATGATTAAATTCCATAAAATTTAGTGGGAGCTATGTCTAAACATAATTCATTAAAGGCATTAATGAATTTAGTAAGTTAGTAAGATATTAACAACAAGGTATTACCAAGTCGTTAGCCAAAGAGTTAAGAGAAATAATAATTGATCATTTATTAGACCATTGCAAGCCTAATAGCGTGATCACAAGTCTTGTGATTAATTGTTACAAATCTAATAGGATATTTACACGCCAGTGAATAAGTTAATAATTTAAGGGTGTTTCTTTAACTAGTAAAATTATCTACAAATCAAGTAGCTATAAGAGTTTTAGCTACAAGGTAAATTTTATAGATTCAAGAAACTAAGGAGTTAAATTCCAATCCTCCTATGTTTACCAAATCATATAAAAAGGCAACGCTAGAAGATGTTCTAATGTTGCATGAACAAAATCTAACAAAGACAAAACTAATAGTATTTTTTTAAAATACCCGTCTTGTGTCTTTAAGTTTAATAGAAATGACTAAATTGTGATTAGTGATAAAAGTTACAATTAGGAGTCATTAAGTAATCGACTCGAACGCAAAAAATAAGTAATGATCCAATAATAATTTGGTATCTATGTCCAGTTAGGAATAATACATGAATTAGTATCATTGTTATTTAGAATTTGTATGTTTTAAGAATATCCATGAATAAAAGTTATCTTTATTCAAAAGATATAAATCCGTGACTACTCGTCTTGGTGGGAACCTTGATGGGACGTTAACGTCATCGCGTTATTTGGTGGAGATTCGAGGTTCCTCGAAGATAGCTACACATGTTGTTGTGGACCAAATATCGGTGATATGCTGTTGGAGCTCGACGAATATTGGATTGACCACCGTGATAATACTTCGTGGTTGAAAAGTTTAAAAGTATTATTCACTAGGATTGTCCTTCAGCCTGAGGTATTTGGTTTAGGATACAATGACTAATGTACTTTGGTTCGTCTTAGACAAGCCTGAAATATGGTTGTCATACGAGGCATTACTGGGTACAAAGGAAGTTGTTTATGAATCGAAATATAACAAGATGGTAATTGCACCTTCTTTTTAGGAGAGATATTTATGGGTCCCTTGATATGATGAAAAACTGGTAAGTGCATGGCCATGCCCAAAGCGAACTGATTTGTTCTTTGTCGTTTATCACAACAGTTTAAATCAAGAAGTCAAGAAATGATTTCGAATACAGGAGTTGATAATTTCTACCATGCTCGTATTCGTTATCATAAATATCATGCTACAAGCGATGAACCTAACACGTTGCCCAAGAAGTAGAGACAGAGTGTTCTTTACTAGGAGACGCTATTAAAGAGTTTTTCAAAACTATACCTAGGTTACATAAGCTGTTTTTATGGGGTTGGTTACCTACATGCCTATCTAGAGGACCACTGTAGCTCGTGTCATCAAGCTAAGGTTACGAACTTGAACAAGTGGGAGTCTGATGGATTTATGTGCAAAGTTAGTCAACCTATGGTGATACATCCATGCCTACGAAACACTTAAGGATCACACCGGTGAGTGCATGTAATACGAGTAAGATATGTAATGACACTTGGAAGAGGAATGATTCATAATAGTCATTTTGTAAACCAGTTAAGTATTAAGTTAAGTTCAACTTATTACTAGATTAGTTTAACTAACTAATTAATACAAGTATTTGTATATTTACTAGTTGAGTAAATATACGATGTGTTAATTATAGATTATCCATAATATGATTTAAAGCAATTAAATCATATGGTAGTTGGATAATATTATTGTGTAAATTATATAAAGGTTATTATATAATTAATTATTAAAAGTATTAATACAAACATATATTTCGTGTATATATATTATGCCGAAATATTAAGTGTATAAATACTAGATATTTAATAATTAAGTGCAACAATAATAATTAGTTAAACTATAAGGGAAGGAAACGTAAAAATGAAAGTTTAATTATAGAATTGATCTTAATTAAACTAGAGGGTCCTAACCGCAACTTATTTATCTATAAATAAGAGGCTTAGGGCTTGTTTGTTTTTTAATTTATTAAGTTTTATCTGGTTAAAGTGTCTGTCTGGATATGCTATGTCTGTCTGGATAAATTAGTTCACTCGTTTGTTTTACATGCTGAATTTATAGTCTTAATAATAAAATTTTATAAAACTTTCATTTTTAATACCTAACTATTGTAAAAAAAATAACTAAATGATATATAATTTTAAATTAAAGTTTTGAATAATAAAAAATATTAATATATAATTAAAAAATTAAAATTTAAAACAAAATTTTTTTAAAAAAAAAATAACTTACAATTTAAGCCTTTTCTAATTATATGGTATAAATATATGAAATTATGATTGATATAAATCGCATAAATATAAAAAACAATAAAAAAAATTGTTACTTAATGGGGAAAACATCATTCCATGGCTTTTTCGGTTAAGTCATGCTGTACAGATTAATACCTAAACAAACAACCTCCATATGACTTTCCCCATATAGTTATTTATCTATTAAGTCAATTAAGTTGAAATCAAACAGCACCTTAGTGTAACCCTAAATCCCCCTAGCACACCCCACGAATTCCCTCCCCCCCTCTCCCCTTGGTTTGGCCGAAACACAAGCAACACCAAGCCTTGGTGTTCTTTCTTCTTCGTGTTCTTCATAGTTCTTGAAGATCCAAGTTCATTGCATCAAACAACTAGAAGGTTTCTCATTGTGTTCATCATCAGTGGACTTACTTAAGCAAGATTAAGGTATGTTTTGGGAAACTCTTTTCCCCTCTCCCCTCTTGTTCGAATTCGGCCAAAGAACCCTAGGTTTCTTTGGTTGATGGTCGACGAACACACACAAGCAATGTGTGTGTTCGGGTTCTTCGTACAAGGTTTCTTACTTGTTAATCAAGTTTGATTTCCAAGTTCCCATAATCCTTTAGGGTTTAAGGATTAGGTTTAATCTCAGTTCTGCTTTTAGGGATTAAATCAGCTAGTTGGTTTAAACCGGTCAAGAACACCATCATGTTCTTAACAGTATGGTTCGAACCAAGTGACTAGGAGGTCGACCCAATGGGTTGATCAGTGTTATGAAACCCTTCACTTCAGGCAACTCAGGAGCATGCTCCTCCTCTAGACTAGTAAAATTTGACCGACCCACCATTCCAGCTTTGAAAGATGGTCCAACATTGTCATAGAACTCATGTTCCCCCAGAGAATGTAGAAAGACCATACACAGGAACCGAGGAAAAGGAATCAGCTCCTCTTTTCTTTTAGCACCAACCTTCTTTACTAATTGCTCAAAAATCAGCGACCCAAAATCAGCCCTTGCAATATTGTTCCGGTTATAACGTCTTCTCCGGATTCGTTGGAAGTGGTGCAGGTGTACCAGAACTCGAGCAACATAGATTTTGATAGAGGAATATCGAAGTTAAGTGTGTCTTTAATCGGATGTTGGTCGAAGAATTTTATCAGTTCTTTGAACTCTGGTCTCAAGTTCTTGAGATGATAGTTGATAAAGCTTCTGGAATTATTCTTTGTGTAATAGATATTTCTGTATGGGTATGACACATTCGGAGATGGACGAATAGAAGCAGGTAGGGTGATTCTGAGAGGAATTCTCTTTGAGGTCGCCATTGATGATTTGAGAGATTTTGTTGATGAGGATCTGAGAGGGTTTTGGAGTTTTGAGAGAAACAAAATGTTAGTGAAAATTGATGAGATGTCGAAGTGTAGAGTAATTTGGGGAAGATCGTGGGGGGTGGATTTGATCGACGTTTAGAATTTTAGCGTTCAAAACTGATCGTGTGGTGGAGATTAAGTTATTTTTAGGTAGGCTAGGAATGATGGTGGAAGTCAATCAAATGGTAGGGTAGAGTGGCGGGAAATGACATCGTGAAGTCGATATTTAATGTCAGCGAGACAGACGTGTCAGTTTTGAAGATAGGTCCAATGAGATTGCTCCACCTCATGAGTATCTGATGAAGTAGAGGACCCGACAGGCTAGGGATGAGTATCCGAAAGGATGTACTATCTGATGCTTCATCAGATGGTCATTATTACCAGATAGGCGAGGGATGAGTATCCGAAAGGATGTGCTATCTGAGATCATGGACTTATCTGAAACATTGAACCTTCAGAGGGTGTCAAATTTTTTTTTTCTTTTTTCGGTGAGGCGATATATATTTAGTTGAATTTATTTAATTCCTTAAACTGATTGAATGCCCTGTTTCTGATCATAATGAGACACTAAAGTTTAGGAAATATATTTAGTATTTCAAACGATCATACCAACATAAACGAAAGATGTATGAGGCAATTTTACAAACATAAAGCAAAATGATGATTTAAGCCAATCATAAAAAATTCTTGCTTGACGATGATCAGTGGAAGTAGACGAAATTTAACAAAAACATACCAAATAAACTTCTTCAATCTTTGAAAGAGAAGAAAAGAAACAACAACATATGATGAGAATAACTGCAAGTGGTTGGCAATGAGCAGAATTTGATGAGGAGAATTCCACTTTGCCTTATTGATGATGTAGGAGAATCGCAGGGGCTTACATTTGATCAATAATCAGATGTCTTCATGTTGTTTGCCCTACACCATCCTTCAGGTCATTCTTGGATTTTTGAGTATCCATCGCTGAAGAATGGATACTGGTTGTCATTTAAAGTAACCAACCCTTTGGAAGCACACGTTTCAGTTTCCGATGGCCTTTTTGAGCTCGAGTCTATAGATTCTTCATGAATGAGATTGTAATAGTCTTTGTTTTTGTTGTAACTGCATTTCTTTTTACCACGTTCAAGTTTGTTGTTGCGATATGAGTTGCTTTCATCCGTCTCCATCTCTTGAGTAACTTCCACGAAGATGTTCTGTCTTACATATTGTTCTATTGATAGATTTTGAATACCTGGATCAACTTGAGTTTCATCAACCTCCATTTCCTCACCTTCTTCAAAGATAACATTTTGGATTGATATAATTTTCTATTGAGATATTTTGGGATTGGTTGAGATCATCCATCTGATCAAAGAATGTCATCAGACAGTCACCATTGATTGATTCGTCTGATATTTCCTCTGGATGAAATGAGAGATTTTGAAACGGATAGTTTGCAAAGTCTTTCAGAGTGTCTGGTGGAATGCCATTGTTTTCTAGTAGGTTGAAGACTATTTGCAGTTGATTGTTGATTTGTGTGAACCCTTCATTCATCTCATCCTTGATTTCGGTTGTGAGTTGTGCAAGATCAGTGTTAGTATCAGCTATTGATGATGTTAGCAAGTTGATGTGAGTGGTGAAGTTTAATAGTGTTTGGTTGTCAGTGCAATCAGTTCTTGCTTGTCTCTGATGACAAGTAGATTCTACTTCTTCATGTGAAGCAGTAGCCTGAGATATCTCTTTATCCTGGAACATGAACTCCTCTGAAGCATAATCTCTGGTGATGATCAGATTCCCGCTTGCCGTCTGAAAAACTTCTCTTTCATAGCGAACTTCTTGAGATTTAGACAGTCTGGATGTTTGATTTTTGATGTTTGATGTTTCAGATGTACGAATTCTGCAGATCGGATATTGATCATACTTCTCATAAAAACATTGAATGGAATTCTGTTCTTCTAGAACTTGCTTGTTTAAATTGGATGATTTATTCCACGAGTTGCACGATTTCTGAAGAGTCTAATTTTTCTGAGCTAAAAACAAATTTTCTTCTCTTAGGATATTGTTGAAGCATTGAAGCCTGATTACCTCAAGTTTTGAATTTTCAGCTTCTGAGGATTCTTGAGTAAGTTCTTCTGACCCTTTTGTCATCGTGGAGAGAGCGGTCTCTAACTGAGCATTTCTCTCGTGAGCAAGCATCAGATCTTTAACGAGTGATCTGACTAGCGGAGGATATTCTTCTGGAGAAGCTGTGCTAGGCCCTTTTTCTTTGTTTGGAGATTCGTCTTCCCGTTTCCCTGATACAGGGGACATTGAAATATAGGATTCGAGACATTCAAATCTTGCCATCAGACATATGCAATATTGTTGATCTTCAGAGTTTGGCTCAGATCCTTTTTTCTATTTTTGCGAATAGACCTTTTGTGTTGCAAAGAATTACTTCTTCTTCACTTGTCTCTGAGTCGCTTAACCAAGCTTCAGCAATTGCCTTTAATGCTTTTGCATCTTTCTCAGCCTTGGTAAGCTGAGCTTTCAGCTCCTGGTACTTCTTCTCAATGTCTTAATATTTCTTTTTATAGTTTGATGAAGAGGTTGAACTTGATCTTTCAGACTCCGATTTTTCCTTGACTCTGCAGTCAGCTTTGATATGACCCGTTCTTCCACATTTAAAGCAGACCATCTCCCCTCTATCATTTTGACCTCCTGCTCTGTTTCAATTTAAAAATCTTTTGTATCTTCTGCTCATATTCATATTTCTCATCTGACCAGAGGTTCTCAGCACCGTGGACATGACAGCCCAATCTTTTGGAAGAATTTCCAAAAAGTTGTACATTAACTCTTGAACCTCTTTGTGAATGCCGAACTCCCTTAATTCGTTTATAAGGATGGTGAATCTTCTATAGGACATGTTGAGTGTTTCACCTTTTATGACCTTGAATGCTTCATACTTACGATTCAACATTGCTTTTCTGCTGGCTTTGACTTCATTGGTTCCTTCATATGATGTTATCAAGATATCCCAAATCTCTTTGGCAGTTTTACACTCTTTTACAGTGATAAGAATGTGATTTGGGAGGGATGTTTGAAGAAGGAACCTGATTTCAGCGTCCAGACCTGCTAACTTCTTGTCTGCCTCTGACCATTGATCTTTTGGCTTGTGTTCTTCAATATCTGACATATCTTCTTCTTCTTCTTCTTCATCTTTGCCGTCTCCTTCTTTCTTCTTTTTCTTTGAAATAGTTGTACTTGGAACGAACATTTTTGGAATGTATGGACCATTGATAAGAATATCTGGTCCCATGTCATTTTGATGTTCGACAAATCCCAAAAAGCGGATTTTCCACATACCAAAATCATCATCAGTAAGAACAGGGGCATTTGTATTCGAACCAAGATTCATTTGTGATAATTTTTCACCCATTTGAACAGTAAATAAGCAGATCAACAATTATGAATTAATTGTCCCGCTCTGATACCAATTGTTAGTCCCGTGATAAGTGAATTTCTGCACTTATACGCTTTTACTGATCAAATAAAAAGGATAAATGGTAACACTCAACACTTTTTAAACTTTTCTTTATTAATCAATAATTGATACAATAAAGATGCAAGCAATTTGCGGAATAGTTAAGAACAAATCCTAACTGAACTGCTTGCATGTGATAGACAATAACAAATACCATCTAAGACAAGTTTGTAATCAACAAATGATCAAGCACAAGACCAGACACCTTCGTTACAGAGATTTTATTCTCAAATCAAGTAACAGAAGGTTAACTGGTTGTTTACACTCTGCTCAAAGAGATAAGGTCTGAAGTAATTTTAGAAGTGTGTAAACTTGTTAGGTGCACACCGAAATCGATCGCTCAAGTCCACAATTTATAGAATTGGGAAACGTAGAGCCAAAGGAATGAACGATCGATTCCACGTGTGAGAATTCCGTTGGTGCAGAGGATATTTCATGGGACGAGCACTACTAACGGAATTCTGATAGTACTATCTGTCATCTTATTATCGCCGATATCCTCCAGAAGATTTGCAGGACATTCCCTTTATCGGCGATCCAGTAACTTGTGCTTTACTTGTGTCTTTCTGTGACACTGAAACTTCTAGCCTGTGTACACTTCTGGTGGCATGAGTCTTCGGATACTCATGCTTTTTTAGTTGGCCTTCAGCTTCAGTGACCTTCAGCTTCAGTGGCCTTCACTAAAAGTTTTTCTTAGAGAAGTTTATGTTCAATGGTTCAGCGTTATTGTCCAATGTGCGTTGAACCTGTTATAACTATCTGATCTGTTAACCAGTATCTGATTCCGCACGGGGAACTGATCGTTGTTTCAGATAGTGACCAGATAGTGTAACTGGGTAACTGAAATCCGAACTGATCAGATACAGTTACCCACAATCTGAGGAACTAATCCTCAGATTGTCTTCTAACTATTTCCCTTTTTGTTTTCATTAAATCTATTTAGTGGGGATGCTTTTCAGCGACCCAACAAAAAGATATTAATTTTTACTCAAAAATTCTTCATGATTGGAATAGTTGATTTTTTTGCACCGTAAGACTGGCGCCGGTAGGGATGCACACAAACCGGTTTTTGACCAAACCGGTTTCGGGTTTAACCCAAACCGGTTTTGGTCAAAGCCGGTCAAAACCGGTTTTCGATTAACCGGTTTCTTTGGGGACTCGAAAACTCTAACCGGTGTAATGGGTATTGTAACCGGTTCGGTTTCGGTTGCAAACCGGTTAACCGGTCAAAACCAGTGTGTTGACCAAATTTGTGGTCGGTTTCGAGTCAAAACCGGTTCGGTTAACCGGTTACTAACCGGTTCGAACCATAAAAACCCCAACCGGTTACTAACCGATCGGTTACTCAATAACCGAACCGGTTATGGTCAAAACCGGTTTTGACCGGTTTCGGTTGCGGTTCGGGTACCGGTTTCAGTTTCGGTTTCGGTTATTTTGTGCACGGCTAGGCGCCGGTGTGGACCAATGGTATAGCCGTATAGCTATGTGGTCAACAATATCGAAATAATATTATATTATACTACATAATTAATAATTTGCAAAGTACCATTATGATATAACGCTATTTATTTATTTAAGTTTTTTTGTTTTCCACCTTATTTATTTTAACTTTCTTTTTTCATCATGAACTTCATAGATATAACATTACAAATCATTCACGTAATAACTAATAGTAATAATTTTAAACTTTCATCTTTTACCATTAATTTAATAAAAATTACATTATATATCATTCAAATTGTAACAAAAATAATAATAATCATAATATAAAACATTTAAAATGTTTTTTTTTTAATTCTTTGAAATAGTTGTACTTGGAACGAACATTTTTGGAATGTATGGACCATTGATAAGAATATCTGGTCCCATGTCATTTTGATGTTCGACAAATCCCAGAAAGCGGATTTTCCACATACCAAAATCATCATCAGTAAGAACAGGGGCATTTGTATTCGAACTAAGATTCATTTATGATAATTTTTCACCCATTTGAACAGTAAATAAGCAGATCAACAATTATGAATTAATTGTCCCGCTCTGATACCAATTGTTAGTCCCGTGATAAGTGAATTTCTGTACTTATACGCTTTCACTGATCAAATAAAAAGGATAGATGGTAACACTCAACACTTTTTAAACTTTTCTTTATTAATCAATAATTGATACAATAAAGATGCAAGCAGTTTGCGGAATAATTAAGAACAAATCCTAACTAAACTGCTTGCATGTGATAGACAATAACAAATACCATCTAAGACAAGTTTGTAATCAACAAATGATCAAGCACAAGACCAGACACCTTCGTTACAGAGATTTTATTCTCAAATCAAGTAACAGAAGGTTAACTGGTTGTTTACACTCTACTCAAAGAGATAAGGTCTGAAGTAATTTTATCAGTGTGTAAACTTGTTGGGTGCACACCGAAATCGATCGCTCAAGTCCACAATTTATAGCATTGGGAAACGTAGAGCCAAATGTAACGACCCGAAAATTTGTAAATAAATAAATTGTACAAAAATATGATAATTATGGATAATTCATTTAAAGTCCGTAGGAATTGGTTTTGTGTCATTCGGACACCGTATGAGAAAGTTATGGACGAAACCGGGTCGAAAAGGGCAAAGGAAAATGCAGCCTTGGCTGCTAAACCCAGATAGCCGCTATCTGAGATAGCGCCGCTATTTATGGCGGGGGTGCAACAGCGACCCGAAATAGCGTCGAGTGGGGGGGCGCGAATTCGAGATGTTTGAGATAGCGACGGAAACAGCGCCGCTATTTAGCGACGTGATTTATGGTGGGCACGAAAAAAGCGACGCTATCTTGGAGATAGCGACGCGATCTCCTCCTGTGCAGCATTAAAATCGGGATTTTTGTCATAAATGACATTCCAAAACCCTAGTTTCTCTCCCAACAAGTGAGTATACGTTTTTGAGTGCAAAGGATCGTTTGGAACCGATTTCTTCAACAAATCTTGTGAAATTTCACTCCTAGTTGAAGATCAAAGGTAAATCTTCATACCTCTTGGGTTTTTAGTCATAGATTCAAGTAGGGAAAGCTTGAATCACAAACCCTAGCTTTGGGGTTTGTTCATAAATGGTTAAATGGAAGTTGTATAACTTAGATCTATGATATTTTAACAAGAAAAATGTGTTCATAATATGGATCTATAAGAATATGAAGGTTTATGGAATTAGGGTTTGGTAATTTGGGGAAATATGATACAAATAGTTAACTAGCGATGGAATATATGATTAGTATAGATGTTTGATGTATACCATTGTATTGATTTTGGTATTAGGTCATTTGGTGGAAGGATTTGAGGTTCAAGTCTTGGGAAGAGACATTTGTGTTCAAGAAACACATCTTTTGGATAAGCTTGGCTAAGGTGAGTACATGTGAACTTTCAAACTGGGTACATAGTTAGGCAATGTTTTATGATTAAATGTTTTATCGAGTCTATAAGTAATTTAGCTATTTCTGTGATTTATGATGAATTGCTTATATGATGATGAATTGATTAATTGATTAAGTAATGATGGAGCTATAAGCTCATAATGACAAGTGACAAACAATGATGATGATTATGATGTCCCTAGGGCCGTGATAGATTGGAGGCATTCCGGTTATTACGGTACCTTAAGGTTAGTGCTAGATTGGAGGCATTCCGATTACCCAATACCTATGAGTCCCGGTAGATTGGAGGCATTCCGGTTACCGTGGATATGACGGTCTTGATAGATTAGAGGCATTCCGATTATCTTGACATTGGCCAATGATGAATGAAACGAAGTGACCGAATGAAATTAATAATATTATCCTAATGTAAATGATATCATGTGACTAGTTGTTTATCGGGTCTAAAACCCATGTATCTCACGAGGCAAATTTGTCTCACGTACTATGTTTGTGTTTTGCTATGTACTCAGGTTCGGGATCGAAGATATAGGAGGCCCGTTTAAAGAGGAAGCCTTGTTGAGATTAACTTGGTGTTTGTAGTTTGAGTCATTATCCTATGGCTTATATATATTTTGTAACACCGTTCTTTTAAACTCTGATAATCTCAAACAAGAAACCTATCGTTTTTGTAATGTCGGTATTTGGAGATGATGATGTATTATGTATTTTGGATGGAAAAATGTTTAAGTAATATTTTAAAAAAAATTGAGGTGTTACACCAAAGGAATGAACGATCGATTCCACGTGTGAGAATTCCGTTGGTCCAGAGGATATTTCATGGGATGAGCACTACTAACGGAATTCTGATAGTACTATCTGTCGTCTTGTGATCGCAGATATCTTCCAGAAGATTTGCAGGACATTCCCTTTATCAGCGATCCAGTAACTTGTGCTTTACTTGTGTCTTTCTGTGACACTGACACTTCCAGCCTGTGTACACTTCTTGTGGCCTGAGTCTTCGGATACTCATGCTTCTTTAGTTGACCTTCAGCTTCAGTGACCTTCACCAAAAGTTTTGCTTAGAGAAGTATTTGTTCAATGGTTCAGCGTTATTGTCCAATGTGCGCTGAACCTGTTATAACTATCTGATCTGTTAACCAGTATCTGATTCCGCATGGGGAAACGATCGTTGTTTCAGATAGTGATCAGATAGTGTAACTGGGTAACTGAAATCCGAACTGATCAGATACAGTTACCCACAATCTGAGGAACTAATCCTCAGATTGTCTTCTAACTATTTACCCTTTTGTTTTCATTAAATCTATTTAGTGGGGATGCTTTTCAGCGACCCAACAAAAAGTGTTGGAAATAGTGTTCAACGTCATCAAATAAACGATTTGACTCGGTCAACGTAAATTAAAGTCCTACTGGGTTGCTCTTGAGGCGCAACTGAACACGAGAATAAACGAACCGGGCTTTGATTAATTGTGTAATCAAATGTGTAACGGGCTATATGGACTAGAATAAGTTAATGGGTAATTAACTAGTTATTCAAGTGTCGTTTCCAAAAAAAACTAGTTATTCAAGTGGGCTTGGTTTGATTAATAGTTTAATTAAACAAAGACGGGCTTGGGCTAATTTGAGTCCAACTCAAATAAGGAAACGTTTCCTTGGTGAAACCTATAAATAGGGTGCATAGGGTATTGACCTAAAACACAACTCATAGCTTTTGAGCTTTCACCCAAGTTTCGGCCGCCCCCTCCCCTCTCGTCCGTCGACCGCCGACCGGACCACCGCCGGCCACCGTAGCGCCGCCGTGCCGCCGCCGCCGAATACGATTTCGGTGGTGTTTCGTTTGGGTTTTCTCAAGGGTACTTTACACTACGTTGTGGTGTATCGTCTCGTTCGGTGTCAACCTCAAGTGTGATCAAGTAGAGGGGTTATAGTTTGAATCCTCGTTCTTGACAAGTTCTGGCTCGTACAAGATCTCAAGGATTCGCATCACCAAGTATTGTCAATATAAGTGATTTATTTATTTTATTCTAATTGCCTAGGACTCGTAGATCTAAACGATCCTTTATCGTTTCGTCGTTTATCGTTATGATTTGTTCCTAAATTCTGTGACGAGCAAAGTGTCAGTAAATTGGTACATATATGGTTTGCATGGATGTCATTCATGCATGTATACATATATGTATAGATAACACTTATGTATACATACATGAAAACATATACATATATGTATACATGCATGAATGACATCCATGCAAACCAATATTTGGGGGTACCTCATCAAATACATTAATGTGTCTTTCATGATTATTTCATTTCAAAAATCAATGGTTTAGATTGAGTTTTGCTGGTTCTGTAGTCTTAATTGGTTCTGAAACTAATTCAACCCTATATATATATAATTCCGAAATTTCGAAATTCCTATATGTATCAAAATAGTTTTTGATATATTCCTCCGTTATAGTATTATGTAAATAAAAGTATATTTAAATATTATAAATATAATTAATTAATTGTTAAAAGGTGCGTCCTCGCATTTAATAGAATTAAAAGAATTATATATTGCTTTAGTTAAGTTAAATTAAAAGTTTAATTTAACATATTATAAAAGGTTTATATATGTACAACTAAAGTAAATACATTAAACAAAACTTCCCGTTTGATGTTAAATGTGAAAGATTGTGCTCTCCATGAGAGACACGCACTCAAGGTATAATCTGATTAACGAAGTGCATGCAATCGAGCCGGTACGTTAATTTTGAGATTATACTTATGGGTGATAAGATTCTCGCGATACCCAAGCGAACTTGAGCCGGGAATCCTCGTGAGTGCTTTCATGGTAGATTCACAGTCAAATTCATGATCTACGGTATCCCTGTCATGAATTATGTGACGAGCATAGAATCAAAATTAACATGCCATTTTAAAAGTTTAAAATGAATCTAAAAGATCTAGGGATTTCATA
This sequence comes from Calendula officinalis, assembly GCA_963853835.1. NCBI lineage: Eukaryota > Viridiplantae > Streptophyta > Magnoliopsida > Asterales > Asteraceae > Calendula > Calendula officinalis. The sequence continues at coordinate 37,600,974 of OY970831.1, forward strand.
GTGATTGAAATTAACAATAGTATGTTTCCATTATGAAATTATTCGGTGTGAATTACGGCATCCCTCTTCACATCAAATAACGTAATATTAGATCCTAGCCTTAATAGATTATTGGGTAAATAATGTTAAGGATTATCTAATAAATAAACTAACAAAGAAATTGTTTTCTTTGTAGATGTCTAATCCAATCAACAATAACAACAATCAAAATCTTCCTCCACCACCTCGACATTCACAACCACCACCAGTAAATCTATCATTCGCTGCCCACCCAAGCTATTCTAGATATGTTCCCTACTCAAAGTGTTATGAGTACTGAACGACTAGGATACAATGAAAGGAGACGTGCGGCATTTGAAAACCTACGTCTCTTCAGTATGGGAAAGCTAGAGGAAGGAGAACCTGTATGTAGCTACATTGAAAGAATGTAGAGGGGTTCTAGTTTGAATCCTCGTTCTTGACAAGTTCTGGCTCGTAAAAGATCTAAAGGATTCACATCACCAAGTGTTGCCAATGTAAGTGATTTATTTATTTTATTCTAATTGCCTTGGACTCGTAGATCTAAACGATCCTTTATCGTTTCGTCGTTTATCGTTATGATTTGTTCGTAAATTCCGTGACGAGCAAAGTGTCGGTAAATTGGTACGAAACCCAACAAAAAGATATTAATTTTTGCTCAAAAATTCTTCATGATTGTAATAGTTTGATTTTTTTGCACCGTAAGACTGGCGCCGGTGTGGACCAATGGTATAGCCGTATAGCTATGTGGTCAACAATATCGAAATAATATTATATTATACTACATAATTAATAATTTGCAAAGTACCATTATGATATAAAGCTATTTATTCATTTAAGTTTTTTTGTTTTCAACTTTATTTATTTTAACTTTCTTTTTTCATCATGAACTTCATAGATATAACATTACAAATCATTCACGTAATAACTAATACTTCCTCCGATTCAAAATAAGTGATACACTTTCCTTTTTAGGGTGATTCAAAATAAGTGATATACTTTGAAAAGTTTCCTTATTTGGCAAATAAAATGGGACCCACAACCACTAACTATCTACTTTAACAAAGTGAAATGACTCATTTACCCTTACTTTTTACTTTTAAACATTATTAACATTACTTTATTCAAAAGGTGTGGGACCCATTCCCCGCTAATCATCCAATTAATCTAATTTAACTATCATTATAATCTTTTGCCTCAAAAACCGTGAAACCCCAAGTGTATCACTTATTTTGAATCGAAGGAAGTAGTGATAATTTTAAACTTTCATCTTTTACCATTAATTTAATAAAAAATACATTATATATCATTCAAATTGTAACAAAAATAATAATCATCATAATATAAAACATTTAAAATGTTTTTTTTAATTCTATATTTTGTTGAAAAATAAAAAATTAACCTGAAAAGTAAACCAATTACCTAAATAATAATCTCTTTCATCTCGAATTAAGATTACTCGAACTGAATGGTCTCATTATATTTAACCCAAATTACATAGACTTTTAGCGTTCAATTAGCGAAACTAAAATAGATAATTTAATTTTCAAAAACTCTCTAAATATATAAGTATATATTATAATAGTGTAGACGACCTAAAAAATATCAATTGTAATATTAGGTTTTTTTATTCACCCTAGATAAAATATGCACATTTGATGAGGTTCTTAATTAGTTAGATTATAATTTCAGCCTTTCAACTAAGTATTCCTTTATTCTCAAGTGTAATTATGGTTGAACTGAAAATTTGATAAATAAATTTTAACGTAGATAATTATTTTGATACAAACAAATAGTAAGGAAGAATATAATTTTTAGACTCGTGAAGTATATTTTTAGGTAAATAATTTTGTTTTGTGATGCATGGTTTACCAAAAAATGTGTAATATAATTATTATTTTAAATTGCAAAAATCAAACTTCCAAATCGTGGAAAATAGGTAATAATGTAACTTGTGGAATTTGAGAACCACATAATTTAATAGGATTAGACCCACACACCACGATGTTATGCATACCCACTTGTAGTAATAATAATGTGTGTTGTTTTGGTTTTCATGTTTTCAGTCCCTAGAGGTGCTTTGGGTCGACTTATTATTGGGGATTTGAGGTCATCTTTCATAAACTAAAGGTTAGATACAACTTGCCTTTTAATACTTTTCAATATTGATTTTGTAGGAGTATATAGTTGTGTAACGTTTGTTATCAAAGCGGCGTAGAAATTTCATTGACCTATAGAATTATGTAGCTTACAATTAACTTGATTTGGTTGTATATGATCGTAACAATTATGTTTTAATTCTTGTTGGGGTATTCGGGTGATTTGTGATTTTATATTTTCTCTTGTATTGTTTTTCCAGATTTTAAAAAATCAAAAAATATAAAAAAGCTTAACGATTTAACATGTTTTCTTTAAATATTATTAATGATAATTTTAAGTCCGTTTTGTTCAAAACCTTGCGTGAATTTGAGGTGAAGGATTTAGTGATATATTCATATACCCAACCTAATAGATCGAACTTTAGATAAGTAGTAAGACTTTCTTTATCATGAATCAAACTTAAAAAAATAAAAATTAATGACAAGTCGTTAAATTTCCTTTAAAATCAAATTAATCAATTATCATTATTTTATTTTTTTTATAATACTCACTCCGTCTTATAAAAAAGTTCTCATTTCTATTGAGCACAATATTTTAGTAATATTTTTGATTAAAATATAAGATTAGATTTGAGAGAGAAAATATTTTATTAGTGAAATCATTGATCATAATATTATTTTATTTAGTAGACCCCTCAAATTTGAGATATAAGAAATTTTTTTATGAGACAAAATTTGAGGAGAAATGAGACTTTTTTCAAGACGGGCGAGTATTATTTATTATTATTCTTTGACTTCTTTTTATGTTGCATGAACATTAAATATTGAGATATTATTCCCAATTCCTACTATTATACATTAGTGGTTCAAAAAATTGTTATCATACTGTTTAGAGAATATTCCGTTAAAATTTTACGCCGTTAATGGTTTATGGGAAGTTAATGGATAATTGCTGGTGAAGTGCCACGTTGAAATGAATCCAAGCACATGAAAACTATACCTTCAACTTTCACACTTTTTTTTATTTTAACCCCTAAGTTTAATAAGATTATATATGCATTTTATTTTTACAAATTATTTTCCAATCATATATAAACTATATGTTTTTCGTCACTAAAACGTTTTAGATTGACTTCTTTAACATAAATTTACATATTTTAAATATCATGTGAAAGTTATATACTTTAGTGATTTAGAATCTAATAATATTCAAAACAAATTAAATGTGAACAATCCATAAATTGGATCAACCCAAAATATTATAATTGAAGGATTTATATATAAGTAGTAGGACGGTTAAACAAAATAGTATATGTGCTAAATTTTTATCATAACGACTATTAATATAAGTCATCACCAAATAATCTTTTGTATAATATTTCCTTAAAACGTACTATTTTATAAAGTATGTTTTTTACTTCAGAACTGAAATATAAGTATTTTAAAAAGAAAATTTATAGATATTTTTTTGTCAAATGATATTCATGAACTTCTAAAAAATAAATATATTAAAAAACCGTAGCAACGCGCGGCTTTACCGTACTTGTTTGAGAACAATCCGCTAAATTGAATGGCTAATTAAAAAGTTAAAATATAAGACTTGTAGCCTAGTGATATTTATGTATATAGTGTTATTCATGAAATATAATAGGTGTTTAAGTTCAGTAGAAATAAATTAAAGTACATTAAGTGTCGTTAAAAAAAAAGTTTTAAAATATGCTAAACGCATTTCCTGCATTTGAAGCAAAATTCAGGTTCAAAACCTGTCTTTCATGTTCTACACTTTTGTTTATTAAAATACACGTGAGGTCATAACTTTATTTAACGGCTAAGTCAGCCTAAATGTACAAAAAATTTATGATCAACAAGAGTCCACAATTTTATAAGCTACTTTAAGAGCAACTCCAAATTCACTTTATTCCTTCATTGTGAGGGAAAACCCACTCCAACTACATTCTGTAATTCCCTTTTAGAGCATCTTTAATGGGAGGTTGAATAAAAGGTTGATATTATTTGAATAACCTCTAAAATGACTTTTTACCATTGGAATGAAAGACTTTTTGAAGAGGTTACTCCAGCCACTTGATCTTCCCCAACCACTTAAACAACTTTCAATGTTTGATTCTTTTTAGTCCATATATTTAACAATTTTACATTTTAAACTCATGTATATATTTATATGTGAATAATTCATTAGTTCTATAACTATAAATTATAATTTATCATATTTTAATACTTTTTAAGGTCAAACATTATAATATTTTTGTAAGAGAAATTTTATAATAATGTTAAGTTTTGTAATGCTATAAAAATTGTTAAATTACATAAGTGAGGGGTATTTATAAAATATTTGATATAGATAAAGGTAAATTAGTAATATTAGTGAAAAAATCTTTGGAAAGGTTAACCATTAGAGAGGTTTTCAACTAATAGGTTATTAGATTATGTGTCAAAAGTAATAAGTCATTGAAAAGATTAACCATTGTGGATGCTCTTATCTTTGAAGTGGGTTAAAACCCTCTTCGTATTTAAAGAGAGAAAGATTGCCCCTTCATAAATGCACTTCATATATTCAAAGAGAGTAAATGTTAGTGGAATACTATTGAAGTTGAGAGTTTGTTTAGATTGGATGGTCCCACCATTAATAGAGATATAAGCCCGATATCAATCGTGACACAACCGACACCTTCATTGTGGATGCTCTTATCTTTGAAGTGGGTTAAAACCCTCTTCGTATTTAAAGAGAGAAAGATTGCCCCTTCATAAATGCACTTCATATATTCAAAGAGAGGCAAATGATGTCTAGCCTAGCTGGATTGATGCATGGGTTTTACTCCCATATGAGGCGTGAGGTCGGGAGTTCGATTCCTGTAAACACTTCTTGTGGTGCTAAGTATGGGGGATTTTTCCCTGGAAATTCCTATGGGGGCTGGGTTTGCCCTGTAAAGGAGCTCGAACCTGGGGGTGCTCGTTGAAATATTACGAGTAGGCTTCCGTTGATATTATTTGCCGTTTCCAAAAAAAATATATTCAAAGAGAGTAAATGTTAGTGGAATACTATTGAAGTTGAGAGTTTGTTTAGATTGGATGGTCCCACCATTAATAGAGATATAAGCCCGGTATCAATCGTGACACAACCGACACCTTCAATTTTTGTCAAATCAGTGTCACGTCAGCTGACACTCGAACTGACATACTCATGTATGGATAACAACTAGCATTGGACCTCGATGATCATCTACCAAAGCCGATTCGTTAGTGATGGATATGGATGAAGTTAAATGGTTACATATCGAATATGGAACGGATATTAATGTTTATAGGAACGGATATGGATGTCGGTTTTCAATCCATTGATTAATTCATTTAACATGAAATTAGATTTTTCTATATTTTAATTTTACACAATTAAGAATATACATCTTCACATTTTTTGGATCAATAAAACTTATACATAACATATGATTAAAGATAACTAAATTTGTAAATATTATAATGAAGCGGGTTTGGAGAAGAACAATTGGCTAGTGGTGGTGGTGGTGACGGTGATGGTGGCTAGAGGTGTATGGTGGTGGTGGTCGCAAATGGTGGTAATGAACTAATGATGGGTGGTTGTGGCTGTAATTTCAACTTTTTAAGTCTAATAGATTGATAAAAATAATTATAATCTAGGTAATGATTAATGAACATATGGTCTAGTAAGTCAGTTGATTAAAACATTATGTTAATAATAGCAAGTCGTTAGCTAGAAGTTAAGCATACTAATTTGTGAAGGCCCAAATTATTATGTTTATAGTGTATAAATGAAAAAGAAAATTAATAAATGAAAAAACTTATAAAACAAATACTATAAAAATTCAAAACCTATTTTCTAATTAAATTTAATACCTATTTTCTAATTAAATTTAATAATTTTAGATTCTAAAATTTATATAAAAAATTCATATTTTTATTTTATTTAGGTTTGTTTTAAAACACTGAGTTTATCATTGCTCATAGTTTACCAAATAAACTAGTGATATAAAAGTATGAATTATTGACATAATTGAACATAATTTGTATAACAAATAAAGTTGAAAAAAATGTAAAACTACATTACTAATTTAGATAAAATCCAAAAAATACTACGTATCTCAAGGAGAAATTATTCGTGCCAGAAACTACACAGAATGAAACAAATAAAATGTTAATTATATGCATTTAAAAAAAAATTAATGAATAAAATATAATTTCGATATTTTATTTTATAAAATGTTTCAAACCGATATGTTAAATCCATATCTTTTCAACAATCTGCTCAATTTTTAATCTTTGTTTTTCCTCTCGTTATGGTTGCAGCTCATTGAAGATGAACCCCATAATTTGAACTGTAACACACAATTTGACATCATTTAGCAACCAAAGATGAATTCGGCTTCATTACTCACATCTCTCTCATGTTCTTCAAGCTCAGCAATGGCGGAAACCACTTCAATGACGTCATCCATCTTTCAATGGCTAAAATTCATCTTACTCTCTCCATGTCCACAGAAACTAGTTTTAGCTTCCGTTGATTCCATCTTCCTGTTCATCCTCTTCATTTTCGCAATTCAAAAGCTCTACTCAAAATTCACCTCACGCAACAATGGCGGAATCAATTCCGCCATCAACGAACCCTTAGTCGCTAAAAACGTAGCTTCTGTCAAAATCAATCTCTGGTTCCAGTTATCGCTGCTTTCCTCGGTCGTTTTAGCTGTTATTTCATCAATTTTAGGGTTTACACAGAACACCGAGTCGCCATGGAAGTTTATCAATGGAATTTGTTGGCTAATTCAAGCGATTTCGTTTGTGATAACGACGATTTTAATCATCCATGAGAAAAAATTTCAATCTGTTACTCATACGATCTCTCTTCGAGTATTCTGGACAGTAAATTTTGTCGCCATTGCACTAATCGCAGTTTGTGCTATCATCCGTCTGATTTCCAACACACCATTATCACAATCCAGCGACATAATAGCGACGATTTCGCTACCGTTTTCAGCTTTTCTGTTTTTTGCGTCATTAACCGGTTCAACCGGGATTACAGTGACCAAGTCAGAAGATAAACCCGCTGATTCGATAACCAAATCATCAAATATGAGCGGATATGCATCAGCATCGATCTTATCAAAGACATTTTGGTTATGGCTAAATCCGTTGCTAAAAAAGGGTTACAAAACTCATTTAGTACTCGATGATATCCCGACACTTTCGCCAGAACACCAAGCTGATAGAATGTCGCTAATTTTCGAACAAAACTGGCCTAAACCGGAAGAGAAATCAAAACATCCGGTCCGATTGACGCTAATTCGAAGTTTTTGGAAAGATATGGTGTTCACGGGCTTTTTAGCGACGGTGAAGCTCGGTGTCGCGTATGTTGGGCCGTTGCTAATTCAAAGGTTTGTCGATTTCACATCGGGAAAAGGAAGTTCACCATATGAAGGGTATTATTTGGTACTAGTACTTTTAGTAGCGAAATTCGTTGAAGTTTTAACTTCCCACCAATTCAATTTCAACTCTTACAAACTCGGGATGTTAATGCGTTCGACGTTGATTACGTCTTTATATAAAAAAGGGTTACGAATCTCGTGTTCTGCCCGACAATCTCACGGTGTAGGAAAGATTGTGAACTATATGGCGGTTGATGCTCAAAAACTCGCCGATATTATGCTTCAATTGCACGCGATTTGGATAATGCCGCTTCAAGTTGCAATATCATTAGTCATTTTGTACATAAACCTCGGCCCGTCCGCATTGATTACACTCGTTGCGGTTTTAGGGATTCTTTTGTTCGTGTTTTTGGGTACTAAACGAAACAATTTTTACCAGTATAACATTATGATGAGTAGCGACTCGAGGATGAAAGCCACCAACGAGACGCTAAATTTCATGCGGGTGATTAAGTTTCAAGCATGGGAAGAACATTTTAAGGCGAGGATTCAATCGTTTCGCGATGCGGAATACGGTTGGCTTTGTAAATTCATGTATTCGATGGGTGCAAACATGATTGTTTTGTGGAGCACGCCTTTGTTTATCTCGACGGTTACTTTTGGGACCGCGATTTTATTTGGCGTACGGTTTGATGCGGGGACGGTTTTCACGGCAACATCGTTGTTCAAGATTTTGCAAGAACCGCTTTGGAGTTTTCCTCAGTCGATGATCTCGTTATCTCAAGCGATGATTTCGTTAGATAGATTAGACGAGTATATGAACAGTGAGGAATTGGACGACGGTTCGATCGAGAGGAATGAAAACGGTGATGATGAAGCTACAACGGCGGTTGAGGTCCAAAACGGATCGTTTAGCTGGCACGATGATCCTTCGGAAGGCGATATGATCAAGAACCTAAACTTCAAGATCAAAAAAGGCGAACTCGCGGCCATTGTCGGGACCGTTGGATCGGGGAAATCGTCGCTACTCGCTTCGGTAATCGGGGAGATGAACAAAATATCCGGGTCGGTGAAAGTTTTTGGGAGCACGGCGTATGTTGCACAAACAGCGTGGATTCAGAATTCGACGATTCAAGATAACATTTTGTTCGGGTCGTTAATGGATCGACGCAAATACAATAAGGTAATAAGAACATGTTGCTTAGAAAAAGACTTAGAAATGATGGAATTCGGTGATCAAACTGAAATTGGGGAGCGTGGAATCAATCTCAGCGGCGGTCAAAAGCAGAGGATTCAGCTGGCACGGGCTGTTTATCAAGATTCCGACATCTATCTTCTTGATGATGTTTTTAGTGCTGTTGACGCTCATACCGGTTCAGAAATTTTCAAGGTAATTAAGTTATTATAGACCAATTGTTAAGCTATAAAAATGTCATTTCTTGACACATCTACATGTCACTAAAAGTTGTAAAATCGCTACTAAAGCTATCAAAAGTTTTACCTGCATAATAAAGCGTGGGTAAAGGTCCGATAGTTAAAATATAATGAAAATAGATTTATGTTTATAAGTTTATGTAAAACAACGGTTAAAAATGGAACCTTTTAATGAAAAAATGTCATTAACCCTGATAGTGACACTTTTTATGTGTCACAAAAATTATTCCTGTTAGTAAATGTCATTTTTCTTGTAGTGAACTTAAATCCGTCGCATCTATCTTTCTATACAAGTTCTCATAAATTTTATTAATGTAGGAATGTGTTAGGGGAATCTTGAGAGACAAGACGGTTTTGCTCGTTACTCACCAAGTTGACTTCCTTCATAAGGTTGATCTCATTCTGGTAAGTAACATCGTTATGTTTTTGGGATCTGGGAATAGGCTTTGTGATTGCTGTTGAATTGAAGAACATGGGTCAAATTTCGACCAATTTAATTGTAAACGGGTTGATTTGTAACATTGCAACTTGCAAGGAAGCTGTCTTCACACTAAAAGTGTCACCAAATGCCAAAACTGTCAAATGTCCATGTACTTTCACTAACGTAGTAATTTTGGTACCACAAGAAATTAATTGAGCTGATGGAGACTATTTAAGAATCCTAACTAAAATTGTTTTCCCCTACTTGCTAACATAATTGCTAATTTAAGAAATATTAAATTTTATAAAGGGTATTACTAATATCTAGCTTAAGGAAACATGATAACATACATTTAATAAATCAAATTTTCCTTAATAATGTAAAATGATATTAATAAGTCATTAACTTTTTTTTGTGTGAAACTAATTTTATCCTTACTATAATTAAATCGAGACTTTTTCATATATTAGGTGCAGGTGAATAAAAGACCTTTAATGATATCATGTACTCTAGAGCCTTTTATTAAATATGCACAATATAGATCTTGAACTTCTAACATTTGCATTATTAATATAAAATCCCTAAGTTATTAGGTTATATGTTCATTATTTAACTATAATTATATTTATCATTAATTAAACTTTAAAAAAGTTGAAATTATCACTATAATCACTACTTTCACCACCCACCATTATCACCGTAATCACTACTACCACTATCAGTGGTGAATGTAGGAGCAAAGTTAATCGGGCTTTCACAAAACGGTGACCATATTGAAATTTACCATTAATTTTTTTTATCAAATTTTTTTCTATATGGGGATGAACACCCAAGTGGTGGTCATGCACCACACTTGGCTCTACATGGATCCGCCACTGACCACCACCCACCAACACTACCACGACCATCACCTACCATCGGCCACCATATACCACCTATCACTACAATTACTATTAGAAAAAACGTGTAACGAACATATTTTTCATCATAAAATATAATTAAAGGGTATCTTCGACCGTATTACTCGGATACATTTTTTTTTACTAGAAGGGTTAAAAAATCAAAACACACGTTACAAGAACTTAATACGGACTGTGACCGATTTTCCAATTAAAGTTATAGTAAAATCCAAAAAACGACACTTGTACTGATATTTCTTTTAGACACGACGGTAAGTAAGACATTTTACTACTATTCTAAAATATGACACCATATTAATCTGATATAGTAACATGTTTTTTATGTGTGCCATTAACTATGCCAGTCACTAAGATATTATTATCCTCATTATACTTAAGTCTTGTAAACCATTATCATATAAAAATTAGATTATATCTGACTTTCTTTTTATTGAACTTAACGTGTTGCAGGTGATGCGCGATGGGATGACCGTTCAATCAGGAAAGTACGATGAATTGATTGAAGCCGGACTAGATTTCAAAGACTTGGTATCTGCTCATGAAACCTCAATGCAACTAGTACAAACCGAATCCACCGAATTACAAGACAAAACCCTAACAAAATCTCCTAGCATTAAAACAACGGAAGACAACAACGAAAACGAAAAATTACCACTAGAACGATCTCAATCGAAATCTAACAAAGGAACATCAAAATTATTCAAAGACGAAGAACGAGAAACAGGAACCGTGAGCTTAAATGTGTACAAAGTGTATGCAACCGAGGCTTTTGGGTGGACCGGTGTGGTTTTAGTTTTGATGTTTTCGGTTTTGTGGCAAGCCGCACAAATGGCGAGTGATTATTGGTTGGCTTATGAAACTTCAGAAGATCGGGCTGCTTCTTTTGACCCGTATTTGTTCATTGGAGAGTATGCGGCTATTGCGGGCCTTGCGTTTTTGTTGGTTATTGGAAGAACTTTGTTCACTACGTATATCGGCCTCCAAACTGCACAAAACTTCTTTATGCAGATTCTTCATAGCATCCTTCATGCTCCAATGTCCTTTTTTGACACTACACCTTCCGGAAGAATTCTTAGTCGGGTAAAATTTCCTTTTAACTAACGGCCAAAGGGATACAATAATTAAAAATTCGGCTAAAAATGAAAGGGTGACATGGATCAAAACCTCATAAACCAATTTCACTTAAAAGTTGAATTATTATTGTAATAATATATTTTTGTGTGTAACACCTTCAACCCTACACTACAAGTGTAGTTTTACACTATGTAGTGTTAAAATTTTATTATAAATTTAGATAAATACGAATATATCTAGAATATTCTTTTAGTATTAATTATAGTGTAATGAGTTGAAGTGGTTTAGTGTTAACACTATTTTTTACACAATAAATATAGGCTAAGAAATAAACACCCAAGACACATGGCCGGGGTGGGTGGCCTCAAAAAAATAATAAGATATTTATTTATTATTTAGACGGAAGTGTTTCGGGCCAACTTGTCTAACTCGGTATTATACGTACACATAAAATTACCTTTGACCCGAATTCCTTAGATCCATATGTTTTACCTCGTTTTATCTTATGTTAATTAAGTTTTTGAAGTTTTTCAGGCATCAAGTGATCAAAGCAACATTGATACTCTTCTACCTTTCATGATCAATCTGAGCCTTGTTTTGTACATGTCCGTGATTGGTGTGATCATTGTAACGGTTCAATATGCTTGGCCGACTGCTTTCTTACTCATTCCCCTTGGTTGGCTCAATTTCTGGTATCGGGTATGTGACGCATAACGAAAGCACAAAAAATATATTAAAACTGAATAAATATGGTTACGCGAAAATGATTTTTTTTCTTGATTATTAGGGGTATTACCTTGCAACATCTCGTGAAATAACCCGACTTGACTCGATTACAAAAGCACCTGTCATTCACCACTTCTCAGAGAGTATATCGGGGGTTATGACAATTCGTTGTTTCAGAAAACAAGACCGATTTGTTCAAGAAAACGTTGATCGTGTGGATGGAAACCTACGTATGGATTTCCACAATAATGCATCAAACGGGTGGTTAGGGTTCCGTATGGAGTTTCTTGGAAGCTTGTTTCTTTGCGTTTCCACCATTTTCATGATCCTCTTACCTACCAACTTCATCAAACCAGGTACATTCTAACATTATTTTCATAATCCACTATTTTTCTACCTAATGGGCGCCTATATGATCACAGAGTACGTTGGAATGTCACTTTCGTATGGATTATCACTCAACGGGCTGCTGTTTTGGGCTTTATTTTGTAGTTGCTTTGTTGAAAACCGAATGGTTTCGGTTGAGAGAATTAAACAATTTACCAACATACCATCAGAAGCAGAGTGGGTGAAGAAAGACAACCCCCCTCCTCCAAATTGGCCCGATCATGGCAGTTTGGAGCTCCGAAACGTGCAAGTAATATTAAAATTGCATTTAGTAATCAAAAATTCAAAATTCAAAACTCGCCAATCTTCGTTTAGTAACTATTGAGTATTTATATGTGAGCAGGTTAGATATCGTCCAAACACGCCACTCGTGCTTAAAGGGATTACACTAAAAATTGAAGGGGGGCAAAAGATCGGGGTGGTTGGTCGGACAGGTGGCGGGAAGTCAACTTTGATCCAAGTTCTATTTAGGTTGGTTGAGCCGTGTGCCGGGAGTATTATTATTGACGATATAGATATCTCGACACTCGGGCTTCATGATCTTAGGTCCCGATTTGGCATCATTCCGCAAGAACCAATCCTTTTTGAAGGCACGGTCAGAAGCAACATTGACCCGATTGGTCAACATTCCGATGAGGAGATATGGAGGGTAAGAGACTTCTATTCTTCCTTAACGCAATTTAATCGGGCCCATGTTTTGTGGGATTTGTAGTTACTAGAGGTGGCAAAATAGGCAGGTGAGGTGTGTTTGGCAGAAAGTGTCAAATATGATTACAAAAGTTATCTATTACGGAGTATTTCTTAGTAATTAAAATTTTGTTTTGAATAAAATAATTTAGTAGGTTTTATGCGTTAAAATATATTTCTGTTTTGAGTTTTTTTTAAATCTAACTAAATGAGTCAAAATTGTCACCTCTATGTCCTTTCATTCACTTAAATTGAGAACTTGCTTTTTTAGAGTCTGGAACGATGTCAACTTAATGATGTTGTGGCCGCTAAACCCGGGAAACTTGATTCTGCAGGTACGGAAACGAACCGATATAATTTTTTAGGTTGAAAACGTTGACATTTTTCGCTTATATGTTTCGTGTGTGTTTTAGTAGTTGATAATGGTGATAATTGGAGTGTGGGACAAAGACAACTTCTATGTTTAGGAAGGGTGTTGCTTAAGAAAAGCAAGCTATTGTTTATGGATGAAGCAACAGCTTCTGTTGATTCGCAAACCGATGCTGTAATTCAGAAAATCATACGAGAGGATTTTGCTGATTGTACTATCGTTAGTATTGCTCATAGGATTCCCACTGTCATGGACTGTGATCGGGTTTTAGTCATTGATGCAGGTAATTTCCTATCATTTCTCATCATAAAATATTTATTGGACTTTCATAGAGGTGGCAATTCAGGCAGGCCCAACGGGTTAGGTAACGAGTCAAAACAAGTTTTGACTTTTAACCCATTTGACATGATCCATTTTTATCTAAATTTTTTTATGTTACCCAAATGAGATGAAATACAACTTAAATCGACCCATTAAGTAAATGGGTCGAGATTGCTAGCCACATCTAGGTTTTCATAAGTTATAGCTAATAGAGGTGAAGTTTTGTTACAATGAAGGTTAAGTAACGAATTTATTCTTAATTTGGTTTAACAGGGTATGCAAAAGAATTTGACAAACCTTCACGTTTGATTGAGAAGCCCTCACTTTTTGGAGCATTGGTTCAAGAATATGCAAACCGATCGTCGGGTTTATGAACATATGTGTATAACAATAGTGTGACACGAATATTTATTTGAACCCTAGGTTTATATTCCCCTGTGTGTCGAGCCGGATGAACTATCATTTAGGTCGATTTTGATTTCTTTAATTGTATTCATTCGGAAAAAATACTGTGAGCTATAACCTCTTTCAGGTAATACGTGTCTACTTAAAAACCTATAATCCAATAATAAGGAGTCAACTTTTGAGAAAATCAGTCACAATCCACATTAGCAACTATTTTGCAATACCTGTTTTCACATTTGTGACACTTTTAGTAACCAACATGGGCAATTTTTGTGTAAATAAATATTCTCCGGTGTAACAAATGCAAAAAATCTTGTCCGGTGTATACACTAAACTAGTTTTGTATAATCAAAAGCCAATGAGTAATTACCCCAAATATGGTAAACAAGGTATATTCTCTATTGATTAATATTTTTATATGATCTAAGTCAATTAAAAATGATTTAATTTAAACTGTAAGGTATAGACTGGATCAAACTTATTTTAGTGTAATCTTACACCGTTTGTTTCCAATATACATTGATTAAAGGGATAATTGCTTTTATATCCTTATAAAATTCATAAATTATTTTTATATCATTTTCAAATTCATAAATTATCTCTATGTCCTTCTAAAATTTGTAATTATTTTCATATCCTTCTAAATCTTTAAAACTCTCTTTTATGTCCAAAACCTATTTTAATATTTATTAAATCATTAAAATATCAATAATTATTAAATAAGTATGTAATATATATATTGATTATGTATTAAAAATCATGTTTATTTGCCTGTATTATTGATATTATCACGATTTAATAAATAATAAAATTAGTTTTTGGACATAAAAGAGAGTTTTAAAGGTATGGAAGGATATGAAGGTAATTATAAAGTTTAGAAGGACATAGAAACAATTTATGAATTGGAGAAGGATATAAAAATAATTTATGAATTTTAGAAGGATATAAAAGCAATTATGCCTTGATTAAATGGGTGACCCACGTAAGAAACCGTATTAACCGAAGTACTTTCAAATTCATTTTTGGTTCTATGCATTCATCCGGCATGTGTTTCAGTTTTTTCACAGATGAAATCACGAAAGGTATACAGAGGTTGCGGAAATGTTTACAAAAACAGCAAGGGCGGCATCTATGGTGTCAATCGATGATATCATGTTAACAACTGAGAGATTAAGTGTGTGTTCTTGAAATCTAATGTGATTGAAATGAAATTAATTTATGATGATTTGAGTAGAATTGAAGAATTAAGTGTGTGTGTTCTTGATGTTTTAGTGTGTGTAGTTGAGAGAGAATGAAGGAGGGAAAAATGCTTTCAAAATCTGTAATTCAATAAGTGTGGGAAAGCTTACATCATTAGTCATCACAAGGGGTATTTATACCCTAACCTCTAAACACACTTAAACTAGTCTAATTAAGGCTAATTACATCATTTAAGCTCAAAATTAGTCCTAACAATCTCCCCCTTTTTGAGCTTTAGCACTTTATCCCATTCTTCCTTCTTCAATTTCTTCTTTTGGCTCATTATGAAATTCGTTTATGCTCAGGTGTGCTTTAAACTGTTTTGCTCTTCAATGTTTACAACTGATTAGCGTGAGAAGAAATTGAGATTTCAAACACTCAACGGAAATAATTTTGTATCGTTGAATTTGTTGGTGTAAGAAATTCCTAAAACTGGTTTACTAAGGATTTGACAATTCTGGAAATGGAAAATCAGTTTGGTTAGGATTTGCCTGAGATTTTTGAAGATTGGAGATTTTGTGATAGAGGTTTTTGTGAGGATTAGATAATGATGTTTTGGATTTTGAAAAGAATGATTTAAAAGTTTAAATTTTAAGATGTGTGTGTTTGTTTTGGTAAGAATGATTTGTACAGTTAAGATTTGAATATGTGGTTGAGATTTTGGAGATAAATTTCTGTAGATCAATCGGTTTTGTTCTTCTTCACTTGTTTTTCTGTTTAGTACACTGATTATCATTTTCTGTTTCTCTTAGTCACATGATATTAACAATTTCTGATTTTGCATTTAGTTTGAGTACATGAGTTCTGAATTTTCTTCTTTGATGGGATGTTTATGATTCTTTTTGATGTTGTTGAGATATAAATCCGATACTTGAACTATTTCTTGCTCTTTTTCTCCCCCTCATGAGGATCATGACCAGGGTCCTCATGATTAAGTTGAATAGTTGCGTTTTGGAAAAGATCAGTGAAGTATACCACTTACAAAGATGCAATCTTCTCTGAACGTGGGCAGAGAAGAGATCGACGGATATACAAAGATCAATGACATAACAATGTGCATTCAAAATGATTTTGAGTGTGTGAGAACTGGAGAAAGTCAGAATTTAATCTGAGCATTTTGGAGAAGATGAAAAATGATTTCTACATTGATCATTTAAGAATGAAAATCGTTTGAAAAATAGTTAGAACAATCAATCCAAGATGGTGTTAAAAATAGATGCAATCAGTACTGATTGAAATCAGTAAAGAGATCGACGAATTTAACAGCAAATTGTGTTGAGTGTTGCAAACAAGTCATTTAAAAATGAAAAAACATTATGTGCAAAATCAGGTTTTTGAAAAATTGAGCCACAACGCAAGAGACGAAAAATTTGACATAAATAGATGCAATCTTTACTAATCGAGACTAGTAAAGAGATCGTTTACGAATATGACAAAAATTTGTATCCTACGTTGTGAACACATCATTGTGAGCACAAAGTGAGATAAAAAAAAATTTGGAATGTTGAGCATCACAGATTAATAAGGAATTTATGAGAATGTGATGCCAACAACTCAATATGAGTAAGAGAAAACGTTTGTAACTGAGTATCGATTTGAAAAATGATAATTGTATTTGAAAGGAGAAAAAATTGATTTACAATTGAAGAATTTCTACAATGAAGGAACACAAAGGTAGCAATGAGAAATAATAAAATTTGCAATAAACAGATGCAATCAGTACCAACCTAGACTGGTAAAGAGATCGTTTACGAATATTGCAAAAGCTAATACTCAACATTGATAACTTTGTGAGATTGTAAATATGTAAGAGGTTGAAAAACTGTTTGAGGTAAAAAAAAATTATTATCAAGATAGAATAAGAAAATTTGTAATAAACAGATGCAAGCAGTACCAATTGAGATTGGTAATGAGATCGTTTACGGATATTACAAAAATTGATACCCCATATTGATAATTCTAAAAAAATTTTGAAATGAGCATTGAAACAGTATTTAGCGATTATAAAGGATGCTCCCCCTCGACAGTTGAATTTCAAAAATCATAAAGCAGTTATGCTCCCCCTTGACAAAAGAATGTCTATTTTCTCCCCCCTTGACAAGTGAATATAAAAATTCTCCCCCTCAACCAATGATATCGATGAGAAACGGGTTTCAAGCAGATGTACTTGAAAGCCATTTTATTATTATTAAAAAAAAAATTAAAAACAAAAACAATAAAAAAAATAAAGCAGTAAAACAGTTTAAGTTTTGAGATTTAGCATACCAAGCTTAGACACAAGAAAATTAAAACGTTTTTCGTCTAAAGCCTTGGTAAACAAATCAGCTAATTGGAAATCGGTGGAAACGAAGTACAATTCTACATTACCTTGTTCAACGTGATCTTTGAATAGTGATAGCGAAAATCAATATGTTTAGTTTTGAAATGTTGAACCGGATTGCATGAAATTGCAGTTGCACTTCGTGAATCACAATATAAAGGAATACATGTGTATGAAAAGCCATAATCTTTCAATTGTGATTGCATCCAAATTACCTGGGATAAGCAGCTTGCAACAGCAACATATTCTGCCTCTGCAGTTGAAAGAGAAACACAATTTTGCTTCCGAGAAGACCAGCTTACCAATTTATCTCCCAGAAATTGGACACTTCCAGATGTACTCTTTCGATCAAGCATACAACCAGCATGATCGGCATCAGAAAAAGCAGACAAATCAAACAAAGTTTCTTTAGGATACCACAGACCAAGATCTCGAGTACCCTTCAGATAACGAAATATGCGTTTGACTGCTTGAAGATGTGACTCTCTAGGAGCAGCCTGATACCGAGCACAAATACAAGTAGAGAACATGATATCTGGTCGGCTTGAAGTTAGATATAATAATGAACCTATCATCCCACGATAATTTGTGGTGTCAACAAGTTTACCATCAGAATCAGCATGCAATTTAGAACCAGGTGACATCGGTGTCGAAATCGGTTTTGAATCATCCATTAGATATTTTTTCAGTAAATCAGTGATGTATTTGGATTGATTAATGAAGATCCCGGTAGGTAATTGGCGAACTTGAAGACCGAGAAAGAAGTTCATCTCCCCCATCATGCTCATTTCGAAACGTTTGACCATAAGATCCGAAAACTTTTTACAGTATTTGGGATTCGTAGAACCAAAAATGATATCGTCGACATAAATCTGAATAAGCACAATATCCTCCCCTTGTCTCTTGATGAATAGAGTTGTATCAACTTTTCCTTTTGAGAAACCAGAGTCAACTAAGAATTTGGAAAGGACATCATACCACGCACGAGGAGCTTGTTTTAACCCATATAATGCTTTGTCGAGAATATAAACATGATCAGGAAAACTTGGATCTACAAAGCCTTCGGGTTGATGAATAAAAACTTCTTCATTTAGAATGCCATTCAAAAATGCAGTTTTTACATCCATTTGATAGATTGTAAAATTCTTATGTGCTGCATATGCCAAAAATATACGAATGGCTTCTATTCGTGCAACGGGAGCAAACGTTTCTTCAAAGTCAATGCCCTCCTGTTGAGCATACCCTTTCGCAACTAAACGTGCTTTATTACGAATGACAATCCCATTTTCATCCTTTTTTATTCTTGAAGATCCATTAGTACCAATAACAGATTTCCCGGGTGGTTTCGGAACCAGACGCCAAACTTTTAAGCGTTCGAATTGATTTATTTCCTCTTGCATAGCAAGAATCCAGTATGGATCTGACAAAGCTTCACTGACTTTCTTAGGTTCATCTGAGCTTAGAAAAGCAGAAAATTGACATTCATCGGCAGTGGCTTTACGAGTTTGAACAGAAGATTCAAGATTTCTAATTATTTGATGAAGAGGATGATCTTTTGTCCATTTAAGAGAATGCGGAAGTGGTAGTTGACCCGGATTAATATTTGACGTATCAGTGAATTCTGGATGTGGGATAATTACAGTTTGAGTGTTGGATGTAACCGGTGGTGGATCAACACGTGTAACGTTGAATTTAGAGAAATCAGTCACCAAAGGTTGAACTTGAGCTTGAGCTAAATATGAGTCCGATGTATTAGTAGCTTGAGCAGGAGGCGAGTGAGTATCCGGTGATGATTGGTTGTCCAATGATTGAGAAGGAGCTGAATCAGTTAAGATTGTATTATGAGAACTGGAAGTAGGCGATGGAGAATCAGTGGAGCTTGAGGTTTGTGTTTCAGGTACAGTAATAGATTGAACATCGGCTACTGATGGAATTTGATCGTCAGTTTGCTCTACTGATGTGTGTCTAATGTTATGATAATCATCATAAAAATGTTCAAATAAAATCTCAAGATCATTGACCGACGTTGAGGGAGATGGTGAAGGTAATGGAACTTCAATATCCGTCGTCAGTGAATCCAAAGGAAAAGTCTCATCAAAAGAAACATTTACACTTTCTCGTATCGTGCGATTTGACCGATTATATACTCGATAGGATGCGGATTCACGTGAGTACCCTACAAACGTCCCTTCATCTGCTTTAGCTTCAAATTTATTCAATTTGTCCTTATCATTAAGAATGAAGCAACGACTCCCAAAAATATGGAAAAATTTAACATTTGGAATTCGGTTATTAATGAGTTCGTATGGAGTCTTGTTGTAGGTTTTATTGATGATCGAACGGTTTTGTGTGAAGCAAGCCGTACTAACAGCTTCAGCCCAAAGAGATAATGGGAGTTTAGAAAACGAAAGCATGGTACGAGCAGCTTCAACTAAAGTATGATTTCTTCGTTCAACAACCCCATTTTGTTGAGGTGTACGAGCAGCGGAAAATTGATGGGTTATACCAACTGATGTTAGAAAACAATCTAAAGTTTGATTTTTAAATTCAGTCCCATTATCAGTGCGAATAGTATGAACTTTTAAATCCAAATTTGTTTGAGTTTTCTTAATGAAGGCGATAATGATATCGGCTGCTTCATCTTTGGTACGTAAGAAATGAACCCATGTGTAGCGAGAATAATCATCAACAATAACCAAGACATAACGTTTACCAGCTAGAGATTGAACGCTCATGGGACCACATAAGTACATATGAAGTAATTCAAGCGGTTTTGAAGTACTTTGAACTGGTTTAGCCTTATGAGACTTTTTAGTCATCTTGCCCATTTCGCAAGATGAACAAAGATGATCTTTATCAAACGAAACATCTGGAAGACCAGATACATGGCCACCTTTGACTAATTTGTTAATCGATTTGAAATTTAGGTGTGAAAGATGGCGATGCCATAGCCATGACTCATTTGATGTTGCTTTGGAAATTAGACACACTTCCTCCAGTGGAACCACATCATTTAAATTGATAGTAAATAGATTTGTGTCACGGGAGCCAGTAAGAAGTTCTTTCCCTGCATAAGTGCGAACATCACATTTCTTTGTGCGAAAATTAACTTCCAATGTTTTATCACAGAATTGACCAATGCTAAAAAGATTGTGTGCAAGATCTTCAACATAAGCCACATTTCGAATGACTAAATGGTGACGAATGATATCGCCAATACCCATGATGGCAGCTAGATGATCATTTCCAAACCGAACAGTTCCCAAATATTTGTCTCTATAATTCGTTAACAAGTTCTTGTTTCGGGTCATGTGTCGTGTACAACCAGAATCAAGATACCATACATTCTACATAAAACAATTAAAACACAAAGGTACCCAATCAGATATGGGTCCTAAACCGATTAGTAAACGATGTTTTATGAAGAATGATTGATACACAATGAATTTAGAGAGTTTGAGAACTGGAAGGAGGCAGTTCTGTATTTGGTGTTTTTATAATCCATTTGAAGGATTTTTCAGGGGAATGTAAAATCCAGTTTGATTGTTCATTTTGTATCCATGTGTATTTAACAAACTTGGATTGTTTGTGATTTTGCTTGTGAGAAGTAGTCGATACACCAGAGTGTGGAGATTTGGATGATGAAACAACCCGATAAACAAGGTTTGAGGATTTGTTTGCTGAAACTACACGATAAACTAATTTTGGAGTTTTTGGAGAAGAACGTGTAGTAAGAGATGTTTTAGATCTAGTGAGCATTGTTTTGCAAGGTTTTGGGTAACAAATTGTACATGAATGAATGATTGAACCACTTTTATGAAGTACATCATGTCGAGAACCACACGGAGCATCTTTTCTTACAAAATATCGTGTATCATATTGAGAAATTGGTTTATTAGTTTTTCGATCAAAATAAACCTTTTTACCATTTTTATCTGTTTTAATAATCAAATTGACACCATTAACAAAATGATTAACAGGACGATAATTTGCAGAATCATAAACAATGCCATAACGAGTAGCAGGAGAAATAAAGTTTGTTGAGTTATTACATTTATTGGAAATAGAAAAAGAAGAATCTAAAAACAAAGAAAATCTAGACTTCTTAAGTTCCTTTGACTTAAGCATACTAGACTTAGTTGATTTAGACTTCTGAAACTGCTCAACTTCTTTCACCCCGCCTTGCATTGGTCTCCTATGCCTGGAATTTAAATTTTTATCTGAAAATTTTAAAACAGGAGAATTAGAATTTTGTTTTAAAAGAGTTGGAATTTTAGGAGTGGAGAAATTATCAGTGTGAGACTTTGGCTTTGGAGAAGCACTTTGACCAGAAACAGATGTGACTTTAGCTATTTGATTTTCTAACTCATGAATTTTGTTTTGTAAACCCGATTTTTCTTTGTCAAATGCCTTATGTGTGTTATCTATTTCATTTTCCAATTGACAGATTTTCCTTTCTAGAATTAGAGATGGTACGTAAATCTTTGGTGTGACTTTTTGTTGAAGTACATCATTACCTTTAATCTCAAATTCTTCTGGTGTAATTATTGGAAAATAATCATCATTTTCAAAGTTTGCCTTTTTAGTTTCATATATTTTATTTAATTCAGTGTAATTGAAACTAATTTGCATATTCTCCTTTTTAGCTCTGTTGAAAGTCTCAATTTCTTCCTCTTCATTTGTCATTTAGATAAATGGCGGCAAGATATCTCGGTATCTTGGATCATATAATGTTGGAACCATTGTACAAGCCTTTTTAAGAAATTCTGGATTATCAGCTCCTAGTCCTTCTCGTGAGTTGAAATATTTGAAGTCTTTAAGCTTGTTCAAATGGATGGTTTTATCAGTATGTCCTCTTTTAACAATCAATTCTTCAAGATGTTTGATATGTGAATGCAATTTATGATTTTCATTTTTAAGTGTTTGAATCACATTTTGTTTGGTTCTTGTTTCTTTTAATGCAATGATTTTCTGGTCATGTAATTCCTCTGTTAATTCTTTAATTTGAGAGTTTAGAGATTTAAATTATTTTTCAATTTCTTCAAACTCTTTTTCTTTACGTGTAATACTGTTTTTGTTAATTTGATAATCACCCCAAACTTTAGAGTAAAGTTTGTAATTATGATCATATTTATCTTTATACTGTGATACTTGCTTTTGTAACCTCAGATTTTCTTGTTTGAAAACTGTTTGTTGTTGAATATAATGAGCAATTTTATTACCCAGAAAAGCATTTTGGTCATTTTGTTTTTCCAAATTAGTTAAGCGATCTTGAAGTTGATTATTTAAATTTTCTGCATTAAAAAGGTTTTGTTTTAACGAATCAACTTCAGATGTCTGATTTGAAACAAAACAAGTATCAGAATTGGTGGAATTAATTTCATTAGAGGGAAGAGAAGTGTGTACCTTGCCATCCTCGCCATCTGTCTCAGCTATTCTTTCAGCAACCTCAGCATTTTCTCTTGCCATAAAGCACAGGTTGGCAGCATGTTCTTCATCTTCCGGATCTGACTCCTCCATCCATTGAAGGTCTTCTGCTAACAACACTTTTCCTGCTTCGATTTGTTTGGCCATTAGCATCTTACTTTTAAAGAACTCAGAATCACGGACTTTAGGTTTCTTGCAATCACGTGAGTAGTGTCCAGCAATTCCACAATTGTAACATTTTTTCTGTGGATCCAATGGGATGAGCTTTGGTTTTTCAGTTGGTTGTGTTGTAGATGAAGTAGGTGGAGCAGATTTAAAGTTGGATGAGTATCTTTGGTTGTTGTTTGTTGGTTTGTAGTAGTACTTTTTCTGATAGTTTGAGATTAGGGACATTGCCTAAAGTACATCCTCAAGATCTTTTTCCATATCATCAGGTGGTGAGAATGCAGACGGTTCTACATTTTCTGACATTTTAGGATATGTTGGATACTGATGATGTTGCTTGGTGAGGAATGAAAGAGTATCTGCAGTCTCTTGGCGGTTTTGAGCTGTCTCTTGACGACTTTTAGTTAAGTTTTTGACCATTGGCTCATTTTGGTGCAAATATTCAAACAGTTCATGAATGTCAATCAGACTGAGATCCTTATGTTGCATGACACTATTCCCAAACATTTCCCACTCAGGAAGAAGACAATTGATAAATTTGATATTCACCTCCAGATTCTCTTTTCGCAAGTAGTTTTTGCGAAGATCATTCAACAATGTACAATACCGATGATAAGTGCTCTCCAGGTCTTCTCCGATTGTGGCTTTGAATGTCTGATAATTGTTCAAAGCAGAAACCATTTTAGCTTTGTTTCCTAAGACCGTGCCCTCCATTTGCTTTCTAATTTCATCCCATAGCTCTTTACCTGTTTCAAGGCTATCCAAACTGTTGTAGATTTCATTTGGCAGTCCTTGAAACATAAATGAATACGCTTGAACATCGGCTTTGGCACGTCGTTTTTGTTGTGTATCATACTCATCAGGAGGAACTAGTCGTTTACCACCAATAACTGGAGGAGTAGCAGTTGGATCAATAACAAGATCATCATAAAATACCGCTTCCCCATGAGTGAGTGATTCCATAATTTCTTTATGTAGCTCCTAAGTCTTGATAAAGTGGAGAAATCGTTTCTTCCACTGAGCATATTCTCCTCTATATAAAACCGGTGATTTTAGATCAGTTCCGATTGTGAGTGCATCTTTAGAAGACATTTTTAAAATGATTTTTAAGGAAAATTGGAATTTAAAAATAATTTGGGCCGAAGATGGTGTTCGGGCCGAAGAATAGTTGAGCCGGAGATGATGTTCGGGCCGAAGACTTGGTTAGGTAAAAAATTGTGTTCGGGCCGAAGATTTGTTTGGGCCGAAGGATTTGTTCGGGCCGAAGTGTAGTTCGGGCCGAAGATTGTTCGGGCCGAAGACTTGAAGCCGAAGTTTGAAGCCGAACAAGTGAACAGTGATCTGTTCGGGCCGAAGATTTTGGTCGTGCCGAGTACAGAAAATTGTTCGAGCTGAGCCGAAGAGTAGGTCGGGCCGAAGTGTAGTTCGGGCCGAAAACAGTGTTTTGTTCGGGCCGAAGATTGATTTGGGCCGAACAATAAAACCGAACTAAAGTTTGAACAGTTGGGCCGAACTCTTTGATGAGCCGAGAACAGTGATGAGTTCGAGCCGAACACTTTGTAGCCGAATACTGAGCCGATAACAGTGTAATGTTCGGGCCGAACTTGTTCTTGACTGGTTCGTGTTCGCAGCTTCAAAAACTCACCATTTTGATCCAATCTCGCTCAAAACTTGACCAATTTCACTGATTCCAATCCCTAAATGCTCGAAAATGATTTCCTAACACTTTGATCCGATAATATCCTTCAATCCATAACAACACAGCTCGAATTCTTCGATTTTCAGAGATTTTTTGAGTTTTTCAACTTTTGTACAAAAATCACTGAATCATGATCAATTGTTGATGGAATTGATCGTAATTTGATTCTATTGTTATTAGAATCAATGGAGAAACACGAATCTTCACTCAATTCATCGATTTAAACAGAAAAATTTGCAAATTAAATTTCAAGTGACGAACAAACTTTTTCTTCAAAAATTCTCAGATCTGAACGAATTTAGCTCGAATTTGGATCCACTCACCGAGAGTTTTTGCTCTGATACCAATTGAGAGATCTAATGTGATTGAAATGAAGCTAATTCATGATGATTTGAGTAGAATTGAAGAATTAAGTGTGTGTGTTCTTGGTGTTTTAGTGTGTGTAGTTGAGAGAGAATGAAGGAGGGAAAGATGCTTTCAGAATCTGTTATTCAATAAGTGTGGGAAAGCTTACATCATTAGTCATCACAAGGGGTATTTATACCCTAACCTCTAAACACACTTAAACTAGTCTAATTAAGACTAATTACATCATTTAAGCTCAAAACTATTTCTAACAACAACCTTGGTATTGATGCACTATAGAAGACTACCAACCTTTTGCCAACGTCGTAAAGACAACCATATATAATGTTGTTTTTGATGTTCCTTATTATGCTTGTGCTCAATAACATCCAACATTGACACCAAAGACAACCCATAATGTTGTTATACGTGAATGAGGAACATACATTTTTGTTCCTTGAGGTCCGTTTGTCTTTGTTTGGCCCATTAAAAAAATCTAAGATTTATATAAGGTTTGTTTGACACACTTGTCCCAAAATTTGTGTTCTTGAGCTGAACAAATTTTAAAAACTAATGCACGACATTCTTTGAATCAACGGACTTTTGGATTAGATTATGTTGAGTATTCTAAGAATCAACTGGATCAATTATGTGTTCTTAATTTTTATTCTACGTCACCTTGTGATTATGTAAGTAATTAGGTTATCAAGTTGACTCATGTTATCTGCAAAAGGTAAGCTTATGAACTTTGTTTTTCTAAACTAAAACAAATTACAGAAATTACAAGCAACACACCAACAATATAAACCTTGTTACTAGCTAAATGAGAAGCTCAAAAGCTCATTGAGAAGCTCAATAGCTCATCCTAGTGCAACACACCAACAATATAAACCTTGTTCAAATCAAATAAGCAAGTAACATAACTGACTAGTTGTCATACACATGTTTATGAACTAGACGACCGGTTTGCATATTCTTGAACCAATGCTCCAAAAAGTGAGGGCTTTTCGATCAAACATGAAGGCTTGTCAAATTCTTTTGCATGCCCTGTTAAAACAAATTAAGAGTACGTAATTAGTGGACATCGAGCTTCGAAGTAACTTAATTTGACTTCAATTTGTGTAGAAACTTATGAGAACTAAGATGTGGCAATTTTGAATCATTTACTTAAATTGGTCGATTTAAGTTGTATCCATCTTAACCGGGTCACATGGCTTTCAAAATTGTGTAATGTCAATTCTTGGTGAATACAACCTTCTATAGTTTTTTTTTTTTTTTTACTAAAAGACTTATGTTATCATTCTAATTATATTGTTTACGGAATTATTTTAAAAAAAGTAATAACATGGACAAATTAATTGACTAAAGGTAAACCTAGCCCTGCCCGTTTGGATATGTACTTTTTGACCCGTTACCCAACCTGTCAAATGTACATGCATTGCCACCTCAATGGAAGTCCGAGAGATGTTTTCTGATGAAAGTGATAAGAAATTACCCGCATCAATGACTAGAACCCGATCACAATCCATGACGGTGGGAATCCTGTGAGCAATACTAACGATAGTACAATCTTCAAAGTCCTCTCGTATAATTTTCTGAATTACAGCATCTGTTTGTGAATCAACAGAAGCCGTTGCTTCATCCATAAACAATAGCCTACTTTTCTTAAGCAACACTCTTCCTAGACAAAGAAGTTGTCTTTGTCCCACACTCCAATTATCGCCATTATCAACAACTATATATATAAAAAATAAAACATATAAGTGAAAAGATATCACCATTTTAAACCAAATATAGTCTATTAAGTACCTGTGGCGTTAAGTTTCCCGGGTTTTGCAGCTACAACATCAATAAGTTGGCACCGTTCCAGACTCTACAATGCATCGTCCGGAGTAATTTTTAAATGTGTAAAACCTCCTAAATCATCTTATTCAAAACGATTAACATTTTTACTAAAACTTTTATAATTATTTATAAAATGCTTAATTATGTTCTAGTACTCAAATAAGTGGTTTGGCATTCTAACCCTTAAACTTTTGCTTTTCTTTATCTTAAAATTTAAAAAATTGTGGTAAGGGAAAAAGAGACGTGGCTTACCCTCCATATCTCTTCATCAGAATGTTGACCAATCGGGTCAATGTTGCTTCTGACCGTGCCTTCAAAGAGGATTGGTTCTTGAGGAATGATGCCAAATCGGGATCTAAGATCATGTAGCCCGATTGTGGAGATATCTATACCGTCAATTATTATGCTCCCACCACACGGCTCGACCAGCCTAAACAGAACTTGGATCAAAGTTGACTTCCCGCCACCTGTCCGACCAACCACCCCGATCTTTTGACCCCCTTCAATTTTTAATGTAATCCCTTTAAGCACGAGTGGCGTGTTTGGACGATATCTAACCTGCTCGCAAACAAATATATAATCGAGTTACTAAATGTAAATTGGGAGTGTTGAATCTTGATTATTCAATAAGTTAGACTACCTGCAAGTCTCTAAGCTCCAAACTGCCATGATCGGGCCAATTTGAAGGAGGGTTGTTGTCTTTCTTTACCCATTCGGATTCTGATGGTATGTTGGTAAACTGTTTTATCCTCTCGACCGAAACCATTCGGTTTTCAACAAAACAACTTGTGTATAAAGCCCAAAACAGGAGACCGTTGAGCGACAATCCATATGAAAGTGACAATCCAACATCCTCTGTGATCAAATAAGTGACCATTAGTTTATCTCTCTAGAGAAACAGGTCTTGGCGGTTGTGTAAGGCGTCACGTAAGATAAGGCGTGCCTAATGGCGAGTTGTTTTTGAAGCTGGCTAAAAAAATTGATTTTTTTTGAAAATACGGTGATATATTTAATTATAAATTTAAATGTAACATTTTTTTGTTAACTTTATATATGAATTATCATATAAAATCAATAGATCTATAACTTTTTGTAAATTTTAATATACATATATATATAAATTATATAAAAAATTGCAGCTTTACGTCACGCCTTGAAAAACGCCGTGGTTCGCCATGTCTTGTCATGGCTTGAGGCTTGACAATACCACCACACCACACCTTACGATTTTTAGAACCTTGAGTATAAGTGATAAAGTGAGCACGTAAATTATGAGGTTGACCCGAAACATTTGTTCATGATTTAGTAAATGCATGGTGTGTTAGATATGATTACAAAAGTTACTCTTTCAACAACGCGGTTCGTAGTAGGTTAAATTGTTTGAAAATGCACTTTTGGCGAATCTAGACCCGTTTAACCCATTTTCTTTTTCGCTAGCTTTTTTTTTTGTCCATTTCAACCCGTTCACCTACTTTATGAGAACATATGTACGGATGTACCTGGTTTGATGACGTTGCTAGGTAAAAGGATCATGAAGATGGTGGAAACGCAAAGAAACAAGCTTCCAAGAAACTCAATACGGAATCCATACCACGCATTTGAGCCATTATTGTGAAAATCCATTCGTAGATTTCCATCCACACGATCAACGTTTTCTTCAACAAATCTGTCTTGTTTTCTAAAACACCGAATTGTCATAACCCCCGATATGCTCTCTGAGAAGTGTTGAATTACAGGTGCTTTTGTAATCGAGTTGAGTCGGGTTATTTCACGAGATGTTGCAAGATAATACCCCTAAATAAATTGGGCAAAAAGATCATTAATTTAAAAACAAATAAACACTCTTTTCATCTTATGCCATTTAATGACCAATGTCTAGTATACTTATAAATTCCACCTATGTACACTATGAGACTTGAACCCCCAACCTTAAAGATGGGGGCAAACACCTTACCGATAGGCCAAAAGCGCTTTAGTAGTGATGACTGACTTAGTTCATCATGACTAATAAATGATTTTAGTGTCCAAATTATGGATCGTCATGAAAGATAATATTATTTTATTTTTTTTGTATGATATGAGTTGCATATTGTTGGTTTTGAATTTTATATTTTGACCAAACCTGTCAAAAGTAGAACCGGTCCTTGGCTACGTTTGGGACTTATTCGCTACTGTCCTCGTGTTTAACCATGTGTTTATGTTTCAATTACAAGATTTCCCACGGAGGGTTTTTTGCCATAGAAAATTCACTAAAAAAAAAAAAAAAAGTAGCTTTTTTTTTATTATTATTTTGACTGTGGAAATGACTTGTGTGACGCAAAAGATATTTTTTATTTTATAATTTTCTTCTTCCCTCCAAAAGGTATTTTTAAATTTTTTTATAATGTGTCACATGCCTAGTCACATACCTGATACCAGAAATTGAGCCAACCAAGCGGAATGAGTAGGAAAACTGTTGGCCATGCGTATTGACAGGTTATAATGATCACACCAATCACTGACGTGTAAAAAACAATGCTCAGACTCATCATGTATGGTAGAAAAATATCGATGATGCTTTGATCACTTGATGCCTGAAAAACATTCAACGATTAACATAAGATAAGTGGTTGCAAAAATTATTAAAGACGCAGTATGGCATCATGAACTTGGAATAATAGTCAACTTAGCACTCTGACTAACTAATTTGATCTTGAATTGTCATTTGCTTCAAAATTCAATATATTGATGTGAATTTATACTTTTTACTTCGTCAAAAGTTATAAGAGAAGTAAATCATCTAAGAAAACGTAACCAAATTAATGAGTTAGTATACTAAATTAACCATTTTTTCAAGTTCAGGATACCATGATGCACCTTTAATAGTTCAGGATAGTAGAATATCCGGTTTTTAATCCATTTGACAAGTTTTCCTTGTACGTGTTTCCTTTTAATAATTATATCCGTTTCACTCGTCCTTAAAAAGAAAACGTTACCCGACTAAGAATTCTCCCGGAAGGCGTGGTGTCAAAAAACGACATTGGAGCATGAACGATGCTATGAAGAATTTGATTAAAGAATTTTTGGGCAGTTTCGAGCCCTAAAAACGTTGTAAAAACAATTCTGCCAATAATCAAGACAAACGCAACGCCCGCAATAGCTACATAGACTCCAATGAAAAGAGACCGGTCAAAAGAAGCGGCTCGATCTTCTGAAGTTTCATAAGCCAACCAATAATCACTCGCCATCTGTGCGGCTTGCCACAAAACCGATAACAACAAAACTAAAACCACACCGGTCCAACCAAAAGCCTCGGTCGCGTACACTTTGTAGACATGTAAACTGACTCTTCCTGTTTCCCGTTCTTCATCTTCAATCAGTTTTGATGTTCCTTCAATGAGATTTGATTCGGACCGTTGTATGGAATTTTGATTCGCATTGTCGTTTTCTGTAGTGTCAATGGTACGAGATTTTGTTTGGGTTTTTGGTTTGGTGAATTCCGTTTGAACTAGTTGCATTGAGGTCTCGTGAGCAGATACTAAATCTTTGAAATCTAGTCCAGATTGAACCAGTTCATCGTACTTTCCTGATTGGACGATCATCCCGTCTCGCATCACCTGCGAGATGTTACGTTCAATCACAAACCCTACTAGTTAAATACAAAATCAGAATCATAAAGATTGCTAGGATGGTCAAAAGGAAAAATAATCTTTGCTATCACTATCAGAAAAGTAAAAGTTTCACCATATATATACTTTATCACACTTTTTAAAAAGTATGGTTAAAAGGGAAATTTTTGTTTTCTAGCGACTTTATGTGAAAAAATTATGTCAAAAAAGTATGGAAATCTATTCCAATCTTTTTGTGTTACTATATAAATATCATTACGGGGCACCTTACTCTCACTTTTTATTGTTTAGGTAAACCATTTGAACAATTTGATGACTGAATTTTGACTTTGACATTTTTTTTACCTTTACACGTTGTTTTTACATCTAATAAGTGTTACTGAATGATAATTTTCTCATAGTGTTTGAACTATTCATATTCCTAAAACTTAGATCTATAAAATCTTTTTGTAATTAAAATAGTTAATAGATTAAATATAGTCACAAAAATAAAATTATGCCAAAACTAATTTAACTAATAAAATTAAATATAGTCACAGAACTAGATTATGTCAAAACAGAAAAGCGAGACTATATCATATTTTAGAAAAGTAAGTTAAATGTCTTATTTACCCACACGTTTAAAAAACCAAAGGGGTAAAGGGGGGGGTAAAGTAAAACTGTAAAAGTATCAATTACAACTTTTGAGAAATTGGGTAATTCATGTAGTGACTGAATTGACTAGCTTTTTGACACTTCTAAAATGTCTGGACATCATTAATGACTGCTTTAACATTTAGTACGAGTAGTGTGAAGACAACTTCAGTGACCAGTTTCAGTGTTATCATGTTCTTGCAGTGACTCCTTTGAATTTCTGACACTTCCAGTAAAATGCCTGGACATCTTTAATGACTGTTTAGACATTTAACGACACTTCAGCAAAAACTTTAACAAGAAATGGTAATTTTACTTCTTATCTTGCAACTCATTTATATCGATAAATACAAGTATTCAAAAATAAAGAATGATATTGATGTCTATTATTTGTGCTTACTCATATGCCTATCTATTTGATGATGACAAGTGTCAAAATTAAGGGATATGAGGAAAGAAAATTAGTAAATTATAAATGTCAAGTTTAGATATGGGTAGACACGTAAATAGACACAAATATCATTTCTCTTAAAAAAAATAACAAAATCAAATAATGAGATTGATTTTTTTTTTTTAGCGAATTCAATATTTTTGAATGGGACCAGAAAAGGTCTTTCGTTTTCCCCCCTTCGTCGGCCCTTGCCGCCTTCCTTAACAAGCCCTCGAGCCTCCTTTGCGCCGCCTTCCTAATAGAAGCCACCGGGTTGACCCCGAAGGCCGAATTCTATGGTAGAGAACGCTGTAATAATAATTGGGTAGAAAAAACATATTTCTTTTTCATTTTTAACCTGTTTGTCCTCCTAGAGATAAATACGTTCCCAAATCAACCAATTGAAGTCTATTACTCAACTCAAGAGCAATGAATGACAATTCGCAAAGCCTATTTTGGGAACCCAAAAACATAAGCATATTGGAGTACTTACTAAAATGAGATCGACATTATGGAGGAAGTCAACTTGGTGAGTAACGAGTAAGATCGCTTTGTCTCTAAGGATTTCCCTCACGCATTCCTGCATATTTATGAAATTTATGACAATTTGTACAAAGACAGAAATGGACATGTGTATTAGGTTCACTACAATAAAAATAATATTTACTACCAAAGGTAGACATGCGAAAGATGTCGCTATCTTAAGTTTTAAATGACACTTTTTCAAATGAGTAGTGAAAAGTTTGATTTATTAATCACACTTATTAGGAAATAATTGGGTAAAGAGGATTAAAAATATCTATCTCCACGGGACTTTACATATCGAAAACATGTAGTAACTGTTTTCAACTTCTAGGCTGGGGCAGTTTTTTTTTTTTACTTTTATTGACTCGTTCAGACGTGTGATGTGTCACTAACACCCTTGGCAACGTCAACCCATAACTTATCCTAGCCTGATAACGAATCGGAATCGGATTCGGATTTAAAAAAACCTGATATCAATATAAGACATGAATACATCCGACCCGATTATCATAATCAAATTCATGTTTGGGTCGGGTTGACCCTTTGGGCACCCCTGCATGCTAATATTGATCTATAATGAGTTAATCACCTTGAATATTTTTGAACCCGTGTGAGCGTCAACGGCACTAAAAACATCATCAAGAAGATAGATGTCGGAATCTTGGTAAACAGCTCGTGCGAGCTGAATTCTCTGCTTTTGACCACCGCTGAGATTGATTCCGTGCTCCCCAATTTCGGTTTGATCTCCGAATTCCATCATCTCTAAGTCTTTTTCCAAGCAGCAAGCTCTGATTACCTTATTGTACTTGTCTCGATCCATTGGCGAA
This sequence comes from Calendula officinalis, assembly GCA_963853835.1. NCBI lineage: Eukaryota > Viridiplantae > Streptophyta > Magnoliopsida > Asterales > Asteraceae > Calendula > Calendula officinalis. Next base: position 37,634,310 of record OY970831.1, read on the forward strand.
CCGAACAGAATGTTATCTTGAATTGTTGAATTCAATATCCACGATGTTTGCGCAACATACGCCGTGCTCCCAAAAACTTTCACCGTCCCGGAAATCTTGTTCATCTCCCCGATAACCGAAGCAAGTAGCGACGATTTCCCCGATCCTACGGTCCCGACAATGGCTGCGAGTTCGCCTTTTTTGATCTTGAAGTTTATGTTCTTGATCATATCCTCTTCAGAAGGTTCGTCCTGCCAGCTAAACGATCCGTTTTGGACCTCAACCGCCGTTGTAGCTTCATCATCACCATTTTCATTCCTCTCGATCGAACGCTCGTCTAATTCCTTACTGTTCATATACTCGTCTAATCTCCCTAACGAAATCATCGCCTGAGAGAGCGAGATCATCGACTGAGGAAAACCCCGAATCGGTTCTTCTAAGAACTTGAACAACGACGTTGCAGTGAAAACTGTCGCAGCATCAAGCCGCACCCCAACCAAAATCGCGGCTGGGAATGTGACGGCTGCGATAAACAAAGGCGCGCTCCACAAAACAATCATATTTGCACCCATCAAATACATGAACTTACAAAGCCAACCGTATTCCGTCTCACGAAAAGACCGAATCCTTTCGTTAAAATGTTGTTCCCAAGCTTGAAACTTAATCACCCTCATGTAATTCAGCATCTCATTTGTGGCTTTCATCCTCGAGTCACGGCTCATCATGATGTTATACTGGTAATGATTGTTTCGTTTTGTACACACAAACACAAACGAAAGAATCGCTAAAACCGCAACGAGTGTAACCGCCACCGATGGACCGAGTTTGCCGTAAAGTATGGCTAGCGCTATTGCAACTTGAATCGGCATTAGCCATATCGAGTGCAAATAAAGCATGACATCAGCTACCTGTTGAGAATCAACAGCCATATAGTTCACAATTTTGCCTACACCATGAGATTGTCGGGCAGAACACGAGATTCGTAACCCTTTTTTATATAAACACGAAATCAAACTCGAACGGATTAACATCCCGAGTTTTTGAGAGTTGAACTTCAACTGTTGTGCTGATAAAACTTCAATAAATTTCGCTACTAGAAGTATTAACACCAAATAATATCCTTCATAGGGTGAGCTTCTCTTTCCCGACATGAAATCAACAAATCTTTGAATTAGCAACGGCCCAACATACCCGACACTAAGCCTCACTGTCGCTAAAAAGCCCGTGAACACGATATCTTTCCAAAAACAACGAAGAAGTGTGGATCGAACCGGATGCTTCGGTTTCTCCTCGGGTTTGGGCCACTTTTGTTGGAAAATTAGTGACATTTTTCCGGCTCGGTGTTCTGGCGAAAGTGTCGGGATGTCATCGATTGTTAACGGGGTTTTGTAACCTTTTTTTAGCAACGGATTTAACCATAACCAAAATGCCTTTGATAAGATCGAAGCAGATGCATATTTTCCCACATTTGCTGATTTGTTAATCGATTCCTCAGGTTTATCTTGTAATTGACCCACTTTAATCTCTGTTGAACCGGTTACTGACACTATCAACAAAAAAGCAGAAAATGGCAACGAAATCGTTGCAATTATGTCACTGGATTTGGATAAAGTAGTGTTTGAAACCAGACGAATGATAGCAGAAACTGCAATTAATGCAATCACGATGAAATTAACGATCCAAAATACACGAAGAGAGATCGAATGTGTTACAAATTGAAACCTCCTCTCATGGATGATCAAAACAGTGATTATGAGGAACGAAATCGCTTGAATTAACGAACAAGTTCCATCGATCAACTTCCATGGCGTCTCTGTATTCTGCATGAACCCTAGAACGGATGAAACAATTGCTAAAACAGTTAAAATGAGGGTAACAAGCAGTGTTGATTTGAACCAGAGATTGATTTTGACAGAAACTGGGGCTTCAGCGGCTAGTGGTTCGTTAATGGTGTAATCGACTCCGCCATTGTTGCGTGAGGTGAAGTTTGTATAGAGCTTTTGAATTGAGAAAATTAAGAGGATGAACAGGAAGATGGAATCGATGGAAGCTAAAATTAGCTTCTGTGGACATGGAGAGAATAAGATGAATTTTAGCCATTGTAGCATGAGTGACGTCATTGAGGTGCTTTCCGCCATTGCTGAACTTGTAGAACACGAGAGAGTTGCCCCGGTAATTTGTTATGTAGATCTGACAATCACCAACAATCATTCTTATGTAAATATTCGCTGTCCCTACAAGCAAACGTGGTGGAAGCACTTTTCAGAAATCAATTGATTTGATATTTAATATCAGACGTAATAATTTCTCTTCCATATAACGTCAGACGTAATTAATTCGACTTTTAAGACAATTCGAGTCAAATTAATGGCTAAAATCTATTCCTCTTTTCTTTTTTCGTTTTTTTCCACGTGCTTTTCAAAATTCTACGATTTTATTCTTCCGTCCACCTGCCGTTTCTTTTGTTCAGTTAAAGTCTTCATGTGCTGTAAACGTGAGGGACTTTAGTCATTTTATCCTTTTCTTTTATATTTCTATTTTTCTATAATATTTCTTCATCTTCTTCCTTCCCTCACCATGAACTAGGGTTTTCAAACTCCCTCCTTAATCTAACAAATTAGAGCCGACAACATCACAATAACACAATCTTCTTGCTTGAAGAAACCCAAATTCCTTCAATAAGAAAACATCAAAGTATGAAGATTGCACAACCACCGTTGACGATTTAAATCCAATTATGTACAAGGTAATTATGTACCTGGTGAAGGATTTCAAAATCGGGTCGGGTGGAGTGCCTGAGAGAAACGGGTGCGGCCGCCGGAACAGAAAGAGAAGCTGTTGAAGAGGAGGAGTAAGAAGAAGATTTGGGGAGATTGAAACGGAATTTGAAGGAAGTCCGATTGGTGATATAATTAGGGTTTATAATTTGAGAAAAAGAAGGAAGCTTGAGAACCACTGCTTTCACGGTCATCATTGGTTATCTCTGTGTATCAGGATGAAGATCGAACACAATCAGCAAACACAAACATCATCAACTTTTTCTTCAAAAGTCAGCGATGGAGAACTTCAGCGATGGCGCTCGTTAGTGACGTCAGCGATGGAGAACTTCAGATCTGCATCTAAAGAATAGTGATGGAGAGATCTGTAATCATCAAATTTTTTCGTTTAAGAACTTCGGATCTATCATCAACTTTTCTAAATTCGCCGGAAAAGAACGGTGGTTGTGTTCGCCAGAGAAGAACGACGGATGTGCTCGCCGGAGAAGAACGGTGGTGGTGGACGCCGGAGAACGGTGGTGGTTTGTAAGCATCGTTTGATTCTGGTTTGTAAGCATTAAATAATTTGAGCTTGTTCTTCATGAGGATGGTGGAGAAGAAGGCAAGTATGAACAGGGTACAATTTTTATTGCACAAGATACAAGTAATTTAGGGAAAGGACTAAAATACCCTCACATGTTTGGCATGTGAGGCAAGTTAACAGCTTAATTCTAACAGAGTTGGACGGAAGGACAAAATCGCAGAATTTAGAAAAGCACAAGGACAAAAAAAAAGAAAAAAAAAGTACAGGGACAAAAACGTAGAATCGGTAAAACCACGGGGACAAAAACTGTAATTTATTCAATCTATTTTAATAGAGTTATTATAAAAAAAAACAAGGATTCTCACTACACAATAACGTGATTGTTTAGCCGATTGGTTTTAGATCAATTGACAATAAAAAATAATCTTAAAAGATTTTGATTCAATAGGTTTTGAGTTTAAGTTAATTTGTTGAAGACATTTATAAGAAGATAATAAAAAAGAAGTTAGGTTATTCCCCACATAAACGAGATAGGTTGTAAGAAGGCATACTGACCACTTGAATATCAGTGCATGACTCGAATCACCGATTGATAGTTCGAAAAAAAAACTAAATAAAGATTTTTAATCATTGCTTGATATTTGATTATATCTTTTTAATATTTAACATTTAACCATTAAATTCTTTTTATTTTTTTGTTATCTTTATTTATTTAATTGTTAATTGTACATACATATTAACATATATAGAAATAATAACTAAATATTAAAACATTCATTGATTATTAAACTATAATTAATATATAAAGAATGTTGCAGAATTAATTCGATAGATTTAGGAATACGATAATACATTTGTGAAACTATTCCAGACGACTAATATATTGATCCTTCCATCCAGATACAATGTCATTTTTTATATGTTCTCTAAAATGGGTGAGTTATCAGCAAAGAACAACCTTCGCTTAATTCTACTTTATCGACAAAGTGGGCCAAAGCAGAGAATTTATAGTACAACCTAATAAACACTTTTAATAAATTGTTACCCGAACAAACCAATTGGGGTTGTAGTAACTAGGGCTGTCAAAATCTGGCATGACACGACAAAAATACATGAAACGAAACGAAATTGGGACGAAATCGAAATTTGAATTCGTGTTCGTGTCGTGTAAAACAAACAATAAGCCGTGTCGTGCTCGTGTTCAGAGATTAACACGAAATTGACATCGTAGTTATGATTTTAGGAACATTTAGAAATTTATATTATATTTTTGTGTGTTTGACGTGTTTTTAGCATGTAGTAAGTAAGAAATGTAATATATTTCTTATTTATTTCATGTTCTCATGTTTATCGTTTTTTAATTGTGTCGTGTTCGTGTTAGAAAAATAAAACACGACTTCGTGTCGTGTTGTTTTCGTGTTGAACGAATTCGTGTCGTGTTGTGTTACTCAAAAACACGAAATGATAGCACGATTTGGCAGCTCTAACCAAAAGTGTAGTTGTTCAATGAAATAACCAATGAAATTTAATAATTACATAAAACCAATGAAATTTAATAAGAAATAACCAAATTATATTTACATATAAATTTAATACCTTATCTCTCTTCATTTATTACACTAAACATTACTTATAATTTATGTGCATTAACTTTACAAAAAATTAATTTCACAAATCCTTATTTATATAATAAGAGATATTTTAATATCTTAAACTTAGTTGTTTATCATTTCTATTATACTCAACTATCAAAGATCAAACATAGTAGTATAATAGGGGTGACATTTCAGGTCGGGTTCGGGTTGACGGGTTCGTGTTCGCGGGTTGGCGGGTTAGAAACCTTCAACCTGATACTGACCTATTTATATAAACGGATCATATATCTCAACCCCAAATTGTTTACCTTCAACTCGAACCTGACTCATATAACCCATTTATTTAAACACGTAAACGGGTTAGTAGGTCAAACAAATTAAACGGGTCATACATGTCAAAATGTTGTTATTATTCCACAAATTCATAACAAAATATCCAAAACATGAAATTACTAAGTAACCTTTTTATTTTTATCTAACCATTAGCTATGTGTTGAACTAGTAACTATATATTAAGTATATATATGTATATTTTTTAATATAATTTAATAATTAAATGGGTTGTCAGCTCGACCCATTTAAATTATCATTGATCCAAACCTAACCCGTTTAATAAACGGGTCGACGAGACTAACCCAAAACTTTTTTACCTCAACCCAAACCTATTTTTTTCGTGTATGTTTTAGATCGGGTTTCGTGCCAGGTTAGAAATTGTCACCCCTAGTACATAATATGATATAATCGTCAATTTATTATTCTGATTCACTAATTTAATATTATTTTTGTTATGTGATTTACTTCTAATTTCAATATATTAGGTAAACTTTTTAGTCAACGAAAGTAAGTTAAGTGAGAAAAAACGACACAATTAACGAGGGAGAGTATTAAGTTAACCATTTTATCAAGTTCATGATACCATACCTTTAAAAGTTCAGGTTAGTAGATGAGAAGTTTGTTAGAAAATAATAGGATTTTTAATTAAGTTTTATGTTATATGGTGGTTTTGTAAACCATTTCTAAAATATAATTTCCGAGTTTTTGAAACCCGGATTATACACCCATCTTGGCGATGTGTCATGCATAGTCTGCCATTTACCAGATATCACGAGTTTCTGGGATTCGAAATCCTGAAGTCTCAATGTACCCAATCGATATTAATACACATGCCTACCCACCCACCCGAATAAATACCCCAACACCAACTGAATTCCTGGGTTTATGGATCCCGGATTCTTTCAAAATTCTGACAATTCGGGTTTTTGAACCCCAGAGTTGTAACCCATGATTGTGACAACCCTCGCAATCAGGTACTTGACTTGACATTTATTGAACTCATTTTGTTTTAATACAATCATAACATTCATTGTTGCATTTAAGTCTAGCAAAAGCATGCAATTGTGTCGTTAGTACACATCATTTATTAGACATGGGTCACATGTCTACATTTTTGGTACAGTTAAACTGAAATATAGCGAGTCGGTGACTCAACGTAAACTCAAATCAAATCCAAAAATTATAAGAATTTATAATTTATAATACTTGGCTCTGAATAAATGTGTTCAAAAATGTATACATCACCACACGTGATGTAATATATAGTTAAAAGAAAGTTAAATACGTAAATAAATGTATCATACACGTACACTAAATATGTTAACAAGAATGATGATTATTAAATAAACGAGTCAACATGGCCCGTGCGATGCACGGGCTTTGTTCATGAGAAAAAATATCAGTGAGTAATCAATTTGATTAATTATGACAACTCTGACCCGTTTGACTGTAACAACATGGGCGCTACCAGAAACTTTTTTAAAGGTATGCAAAATTTTGAAGTGCAAGTCAGGTGCTTTGAGTGAGGTTTTAGTTTGAAGAAAGTCTAATCGTAAATTAAACTAGTTAAAATGAAAATTCGTGTGTTTAGTTTATTCGAAAATAAAAATTCTAAAATTTAGCAGTATAAAAAATAGATTACAATTTTTTATAATGGTAGATTTCGTATACATAGTTTATGTTCTTAACCCATATTCATATTCAATTTTGTTATAACGTTCAAGTAAAAAATGTTCATATATAAATGATGTGGACTAATATGTCAATAATTAAAATACATGTATGATCAAATAAATGGTAAGCATAAGATTTTAGACCGAGAAACCTAGGGGAAAATGAATCAAATGAAAACAAAATTTTAATCAAATGAAAACAAAATTATAATAGGAAATAAAGTAGAATAAATGTTAAGACAGGAAAGAAAAAAAAGATTTAAAAAAATATATGTGTATCTGGAAGGGACTCGAACTAAATGTTATATATTTTAAGATACATGAGCTAACCACTAAGCTAATATATGATGTGTATTAGTTCTCGCTCATATATTATGTATATATGGATGAGTAAACCCAAAAAATGAACCAAGCCTTAAAAAATTTATACTAATCGGAAAAATTTCGGGGTGGACATGGACAGATGCCCACCCTGCCCACCCCTTGATACCGCCATTGTGTAAGAGGCAAAGCTTGATGAAAAAATGCAAAAAAAAAAATATATAAACTAAATGCCTGTTAGAGGTCAAACTTTGATCCGAATATGTAAAAATAAGTACATATTTAGAAAAGAATACTTTACAAAAGATAAAAAGTAACTATTAGCTATTATTCACCTGACTTGCAAAATGTAATATATATAATATAATGGGATCAAAATACATGTTTTGAAATATTAGTGGTTATTTTTAACTTTCTAGGCTGGCAAATTCTATTGCTTGAAAGTTGTAGAAAGTGTTATTGGGCTGCTTCATTTTATACACGCAATATGACTTTAATTGGGCTGCTTCATTTTATCAAAGACTGTATATGGTCATGTGTTCTCTTGTTGTTCACCGACACATAGGACATATATCGCCTGCTAATCTTGGTTTTTTTAGAATACATGTTTCATGTTTGTTTATATGCTTTTGAAAGTTAAAACCTAGTATCTTACACCCGCCCCACGTATTCGATGACTGCCATCAGTTTCCCCCCCATATATTCTAAACCCTAATTACAACATGTGCTTGCTAAAATCGATTGGGTAAATCGAAATTTAGGGTTAATAATTTCTCATACATAAATCAAATAAAAACATGTACGTTGGATTTGTTTCTTGATAGAAATGGATTACCTTTTGGAGTTTGAATTCTGAATCGATCCACTTATTTGGATGTTAAATCTGCAAATTCGGGCATTGTCTGCATAACTCGATTTACAATGGAAAATCAGCAATTGTGGAAAATGAAATCAGATTACTATGTAAGTTTTACTTAAATTTCTGATTATAGAAGAGTTTTCTTACCTTTCACGATTTCTGCATCTGTGCCTGATGTTAAATTTAACGATTGGCTAAACCCTAGGGGGGGTTAAGATATTAGGGTTGATGTTAGTGATATTTCATATATAAATTGTGTACGTTTCAGATATATTTTATACAGATACAAAATTCGAATTGGTTTTCAATATAAATGTACCGAAAACATATAAAATTGAAAAAGTCAATATATATATCCAATGAATAGCTACTGTTTATATAAATAGCTATTGTTTATAAACATATACATGTATATATTTGCATATAGAGGTCAAAACTTGATCAAATATATGAATATGCATATATAGAGCATAAATATGAAGAGTAGTTTAATAGAAGAATCTGGAAATTAAGTTGAAATGGCTGCACCAACCCGAACATCATATTTATAATACTAAACTGAGCCTTCTGGAATTAAAAAAAAACTAAACGTACATTTAAAACATAATAATTTACTTACTTGCTGATTCTGGAGGATTGTATCAAACGCAGACTTTGATTTCCCGCATCGTTTAAAAGCACATACTATATTATGCTAATACAGAACTGGTCACAAAAAAATCCTTGTCTATATGATAATGGTTGTGCATTATATTATGTAGGAAATCATTAATCTACAGCTTAAAATGAAAAAGATAACTCAATATACATGGTGCAGAGGAAGGTGGAATCGTTTTTTTTTGTACTCAAAGGAGTCAACGCGTTTATAATATGAATCTTCTTGAAAATGGCGACCCATAGGTACATATAAATGGTGACCCAATTTATATGTTGTTATTTTGAATGAAATGCAACTTACAAATTAATGATTGGTAAAATTCAAAGGCCCGGAGTTATAAAAAAATTATTTGAACAACCGATTCAGTTATAGAGTAGAGAATGAGTCGATTCAGTTATAGAGTAGAGAATGAGTTACATACATGTTCAGTAACTCCCTTTATGTATTTATATGTTTTTAATAATTTTTAATGTAATGCAGAAAGACGTGTCATGTTGCATGCAAGAAGGCCACGTGACTCTTTTATAAGAACTTAAGAAGGTCACACTGCATTGAAAGGATGCTAATTCTCTCTATTAAATTTTCCATAAATATGTGCAAATGGATGGGCAACTTAAACGAATGAATTAGTACTAAAAGGTGATATCTGCAAATGGTTGAGAAACTTAAACGAATGAATTAGTATTAAATACATGGTTTCATATAAGAATTTATATCTATGTAATTAATGCTACATCAAAATGGAACTCAATTTTTATTGTTATATAGATGTAAAAGTTTCATCTTATCTTTTTAATCCATCTTATCTCCTCTTCCAACTCTATCATACACGTGCAACTATCCACCTAACTATCCGAAATGCTATGAATCCTTGGAGATTTTCGTGATTTTAAAATGCCCACGTTGTTATCATCATCTTCTTAAACTTTAAATAACCAACCACATCTCCATCACCTCCTGCACGTAAACAATCACCAAAAACCCCCACCGTCCCTCTCGTATTCTCTCTTACGCGAAGCAGGCAACACGAACAAGAAGTCCCTAAATTTTCTGGCGACATATCACTAAACTCTCTCTCTTTGTTACCTGAAACTTCCGGTGAAGGTATTGCTCGAACCTTATAATCACACATGTTCGTGTATTGTCATATCGGTTCTCATTCGACATATTTTCTGTTCAGTTTTAATCGCCACTTTCGGTAACATTAGAAACAATTGCCGGCGATTCACAGCACGTTCTGGCAGCTACGATGACACCGACGAAGCAAGTTTTCCGGTCTTTCTTCATCTCGCTTGGTATAATTCTCTTGACCGTTTTGTTTTTCATGTTGTTTTAATCACGTATACGAGTCGGTTAATCGTTTGTTCAGTTTTATATGCTTTCCCGATTCTGGCGAGATACATGTAGTAGTGTGTGTGTTCTCGAGAGTCCATACCGAAAATACACCATCGCTAATTTTTAATCAGTTTCTCGAAGCTATTAATACGTAAATGTGAGAATACGTTGAGGTGTTTTTGTGTGTGTATTAAAAATAAAACCCATTTTCTTTCCGGTAAGCATTTAAGACGCCGGCAGCCTTAGAGCTGCCGGAGTTATTTTGTGTTTTTACTTGATGAAATAAATACCAACTATCTTGATCCAGCAAATTTTATTTTAGTCCAGTATTTGATTTAAACCAAACAATATTTTCTTTAATCAAGCCCACAATTAATTAGTTTGATACACAACCTCAAAATATGTTTTAAGCCCACTTGTGTTTAAGCCCTTAATATTGAACATGCAAATAAAATAAAAGACTGCCATTGTTATTCGGATTTTCTGCCCAATCGTATTACTGGGCTTTGGCCGTAGGCCCGCCCAATTGATTAAATTAAGTCCAGTTCTTTAAGCAAAAACCCAATCAGATGTTACATTAATATTTAAATCATTTATTTAATTTTAATTATTTATTTAATTATGTAAATGATAATAAATTTCAAAACTCTTTAGGAGGTTACGTAATAACGAATTTAAGTTTCTTTAATTAAATTTTTATTAAACAGTTACGAATAGAAATTTAGAAAGTTATGACATTTTTATTTTAATTTAATTAAATTTTTTTTCTTAAACAAGAATATTTCAATTTATTAATTTAATTATATATGTATTAGTAATTAAACAATTATTATTTTACAATTATTTAAACTCATGTTATTTGAATAGTTATATAATGTATAAATTCGTGCACTTTCGGTTGAACTGTAAACCGTTCACAAAAATTCGTAATCCCAAACAAACGTATTTAAAATATGAGACCGAATCAATCGAGTCACCAACGTATAGCTCGAGTCTAATTTTCTTTAAGGAATCATTTTGCATCACTTAGTTTAGACGTGTCGTTGAGACCGTCACTCATACATTTATTTCTATGCGTTTAGGACGCTAGGATCTTTTGGTTGGAAACCACGTTATTATCTACAGTTTTGGCTAGCATTGCATCAGGTGAGTTCATAGCCCCTCATTCTACTATATTTTACTGTTTTACAAGTTTGAGGTGAAAAACATATCAACCATTTTAAAAATAATTTCTATTATTTACAAACAATTATTTTTTTGTGATGAAACTATTTTTGGAAACTAGACAACGAATCCTTATGCTTGGACTAAGTTTAGAGGTACATGTAAGTGCGTATATGTTACTTACATAATCATTTACTAGTTGCGGCTAGACCCTGGATATGCAAATAGTACTATTGGCCGAGACTTACCCTCCCACGATTTTGATCATTTTTATCGGTATCTACCGAACCACGAGGAGCGCATATCTAGCACGTATAGAGTTGTTGTTTTGGTTATGGACTTAGAGTCATCATTTTAACTCAAGGGTTTAGCTAACTTGTTGGGGGATCACCGTCTATTATGTTTCTACTATTGCTTTTGAGCAAACTATTTATAACATGTATATCATCACTCAATTTTAACTATTTGAACTTATTAAAACTTGTGAATTCACTCAACAATTTTGTTGACACTTTTACTTATGTTTTTCAGGTAACAAAGCTAGGCATTGAGTCGTCGCATGCATTGGGAGTCAAGCTTTCATTTCAAATAAGATGTCATTTTTTTTATTTCATTTCCATCATACTAAGTTTTGGATTTAAACTTGTTTACATTAACTTTTGGTGGCATTACTTTTTATCAAACATTTATCACACGTTGAAAACCTTTTATTGTTCGCAATAATCATATGCTTGTATATACTTGTAAAGTCGCACGCCCGTTCTTCCGCAAACTATTTTCTTTTATAAACCATTTTGGCGGGGTGTGACAGATTGGTATCAGAGCTATTGGTTATAGTGAACTAGCGAGTCTAGTCTATAACTTCAAAATGTTTTGGGTCAAAATGTTTTTCATTGCATAAAGAGTCTCCTTGCATATAGAATTGCATTGCATATAGAGATGCATCATATATTACCTACCAGACCTATGCCTTGGAACTATGCCACTTTCCTCACAGTTACCTTTAGAAACAATACTGAAATCTCATATCCTTATGTTATGTTGTTAGAACCCAAAAATGCCTCCAAGAAATCCTCCAAGAAACGCTGCACGTGGTGGTCGTCGAACCAACGAACCCCCTACGAATGAACAATAGGCTGAAACTGTGGAAGAAATAGTAGCACGTCGAGTAGCCCGTGAAAATGGTGAAGCTAATAATAACAACAATACTGGAGGTAACGATTCAAATTTCTTACCCTTTTTGGGAAATCCCTCGTAATTCTAAAACTCGTGCTAATCTATTATTTCTATTCTCGTGAGCAGGCGCAAATGCAAATTGCCAAGGATGCTCTTTCAAAACATTCACTAATTGTCGTCCTCCAACGTTCTCTGGAAACGAAGAAGCCATCGCAATCATTCACTGAACTGAAAGATCGAATCAATTTTCAGTATTATTAGATGTTCCCCAAACGTCATGGTTAAATATGCTGCCAGCACACTGGCAAAAAAGGCGTTATCATGGTGGAATTCACAAGTCCAAACTTTAGGTCGTGACACTACTGATGTCACACCCCGCCAAAAATGAGTTTTACTTCATTAAAAACGTTTTGCGGAAGAACGGAGGCGTAACGTTCATGACAACATAGCAAAAATTAAATAAACAAACAACCACGCAATAACGAAAAATAAAAGTAGTTTCACTTTCCAAAAATAGAAAGTTCCCAAAAATAGTAAGTTTTCCTAAAAAAGAAATTGTTTGAAATGAAATGATTGTTCGTAAACTTAATGTTTTATTCATGGCTCACGACAATCCCACTGCTCATATCCTCCAGTTCCATTGCACCTAATCACCTGGAAAAACATAAATATAAAAGGGTCAACAATAATGTTGAGTGAATCTACAGGGTTAATGTTGTAACAAAAGTAAAGTGTTTTGCTACTCAAAATGTTTGTTAAGAAAATAGTTTTATGACTGAAATTATAAGGTTCAACACTCATATGATATGAGAAGTAAGTACGAAAAGTAAAGTGTAATTGTAGAAGAATCTACAATCACTAGTTTGTTTATGAAAACGTGTTGAACAAGTTGTTATGTTTGACATCGCATGACCGTATCCCCAATAGGTAGCTAGTCTATTGAGTTAATATACCAACCCCTAAGTCCACAATCAACACTTCAACTCCAGTATGTTATGTTCTTTTATGGATATACACTCCCGGTAGCACTGGATAAACCAGCAATGATCAAATATCGTTGGGAGGATGAGTGTCAGCCAATAGTACTATCTGCATATCCATGGTCTAGATCCACTAGTTAATGATTGCTGGCACCTTAGTCCGGCATAATAATCGTTTGTCATACCAACGCGATGATGAAAATGTAAATGTTGTTGTACAGTCATAGTAAAATAGTAGCGTTTGTTTATGTTTTCCACCCCAATAGTTTATAAAAGCAGTAAAAAGAGTAAAAGGGGTCTGTGGACTCACCTGGACAAAGCTTAGTGATAGTTAGGACAGAGGATCCTTCAAAGGCTCCTAGCTTCCTAAACAATATGACTTTCTAATTAGACTAAGCTAATACAGGCGATTCTAGATATGTTATAAGATACATGATATACGTTAAATGTTATGTTATATGTTTTGTGACATCGAATGAACTTGGATTAATAAAATGAAATGAAATGTATTGGGCTTTATAAAATTAAATGAAATGGGTTCCAAAATGAAATGACATGAAAGGAAATGAATCTTGAAATGAAATGAAATGAAATGAAATGAGTTTGGCTTAATGGGCCTAGATTGGGCCTAAATGGGCTTATTGGGCCTAGATGGGCTTAGTGGGCCTAGATGGGCCACTTGGGCCTCATATTGGGCTTAGGTCCAATAGAGTGGGGCCATGGATTGGGTATGGGCCCAATGGGTTCGGTTTGGGTATAAGTGGGCCAAAGGTTTGGGCTTTGGTCCAAATGGGCTTGAATACTAATGGGCCAACTAGATTTTGGGCCCGATGACTAAAATAGATCGAATGGGCCAAGTACGGGCCTTGGCCCGATTAGGTATTCGGGTTTGGGTCACACGGTTTGGGTCAAGATCCTGCCTTGACCCGGTTAGACATATGGGTCAAATCTAGTCCATTCTAGAAGTCAACATAAGTTAAAATAGTCAACAAAAGTCAACTTTGGTCTAATAGATCTCGGCTAGGGTCTAGGTCCGAATTAGGGTTAGGGTTTTGGAGTAGATGCGGGTCAATATGGTCAAATCTAGCCAATCTAGGTCAATGAAAGTCAACTAGTCTACGGCTAGGGTTTAGGAGGGTTTAGGGTTCGGTTATAGTTGGTCTAGGGTTGGCCGAATGGCCAAAACCCTACGGGTTCTAGACTAGATCGGTCTAGGTTCGGTTCTAGAGTCTAGCTCGGGTATATGTTCGTGTTTAGAGGCTAGATCTAAGGGTTAAACGGGTCGAATAACAAGGAATAAACGAATGAGCAAGCTTGGGACGGAATCCATATGCATGGGGTGACCATGCACACGTACGGCTCGGGATTGACACAACAAGTAAATGCTGAGACCATATGGCCTATGCCATGGTCTCGGGTTTGTGTATTTGGACCGAAACAAAGAAGAAAACAATTGCAAATCAAAGGGAATTCGGGTGTTACCTCTTGTGATCGGACGAACAAGGAAACGAAGGGAGATGCTTGCGGATTGCTTCTAGCTCGACACTAAGGATCAGATGAACTAGGGTTTGGGTTTGTGAGTGCTTGGCCGAAAATTGTAAAGAGGAAGAGGGTTTGCATGGTGTGGTATTTATAGGGTAGAGGGAATTAGAGTTAGTGTCTAACTAGGACTTGTTTGAATTATGAAAGATAAGCTTCAAGTGTTAGGGATAGGATCAAACCAATTGCACCACACCCTAAGGGGTGTTCGGCCAAGCAAGGGTTCGAGCAAAGGATGTGGAGGCCGGCCACATTAGTGGTCGGTCTAGACTTGGTGTCGGTTTTAGATATTTGGTTCATTCGAGTCACGTTTAATTTATTTTAATGTGTTTATTGTTTTACCGATAAAGTTACCATTTTTAAGAAATGTTTTAGCTCAAAGTGTCACCATAAGAAAAATAAAAATGTTGTGTTGACTAAAATAGTCAAACACTAATGTATGGTGTAAAAATAGATGTTTGTTGTGTGTATGGATGCCAAAAATAGAAATGTCTATAAGTAGAAACTTTCTAAATAAGGAAAGTTCTAGAATCGAAATGAGATTACATACCGGAAATATCGAGTTGTCACAGCTGATGCTATGACCTGGGCTGATTTCAAAAGCCAAATGACCGATAAATTCTGTCCGAGGAGAGAATTGATGAAATTTGAGACACATCTGTGGAACATCGCTATGGAAGGGTCAGATATTACTGGGTACACTACGAAATTCCAAGAGCTTGCACGATTAGTCCCTCATATGGTTTCTCCTGAATATAAGAGGATCGAAAAGTATACCCATGGACTATCTCCCGTGATTCGAAGCTACGTAACTGCTGCTGAACCCACTACTTTCGAGGATGCTGTAAACCGAGCTCAACGATTAACCGGTGATGCTATCCGTAATGCTACCTTACAAAAGAAAACCACCAATCGAAACGACAACCGATCCAACGACAATGGGAAACGTGTACGTGATAATAATCGAAACAGTCAACAAAGTTCGTCTTCCAACAAATACCATAAATCCACACGAAACTATGTAGCCACCAACTAGACCAACACTGAACCCCAAACCTACTTCGGAAAGAAACCAAAATGTAACAAGTGTGGAAGACATCACGAGGGGAGGTGTGATCATTGCAATAATTGTGATCGTTGGGGTCATCAGACTCAAAACTGTCGTGACAAGCAATCAAACCAAGGGAACAATGGTTCAAAATCTAATGCTTGTTACAAATGTGGAGACCCCAACCATTATAGAAACAAGTGCCCGAAACTCAACCACAATGATGGCAACAACAATGACCGTCAACCTGCTCGTGGCAGGGAATTTGTGATAGGAGCTCAGGAAGCTCGACAGGATCCCAACACTGTGAGCGGTACGTTTCTCTTAAACAACCAATATGCATCAGTCTTATTTGATTCGGGTGCCGATTTAAGTTTTGTGTCTATTGATTTTAAACCTTGCTTGGGAATGGAACCTTCTAAATTAGATACAAAATATGAAATTGAACTAGCAAATGGTAAAGTGATTGAATTTGGTGAAATCTTTAAAGGTTGTGACATAAATCTAGAGGGTCATATATTTGAAATAGATCTTTTGCCCGTTGATCTAGGTAGTTTTGATATTGTAATTGGTATGGATTGGTTATCTAAAAATCATGCCGAGATTGTTTGTTTTGAAAAATTTATTCGAATTCCTCTACCGAACGGTGAAATACTGGTGATACAAGGCGAACAAAAGACCAGTACTCTTAAAATCGTTAACTGCATGAAAGCTCACAAATATTTGAAGAAAGTTTACCAGGCGTTCTTAGCCCACGTTGTCGATAAGAAACCCGATGGACGGAAGATTTGAAGACATTCCTATCGTATGTAATTTTCCAGGCGTTTTTCCAGATGATTTACATGGATTGCCACCTCAGCGACAAGTCGAATTTCGAATTGACTTAATCCCGGGAGCCGCACCGATTGCGCGTGCACCATATCGACTTGCACCTTCTGAAATGCAAGAACTTTCATCTCAGCTGCAAGAATTATTAGATCTTGGTTTTATTCAACCGAGTTTCTCACCAAAGGGAGCTCCGATTTTATTTGTAAAGAAGAAGGATAGGTCGATGAGGATGTGTATCGACTATCGGGAATTAAATAAAGTAACTATTAAAAATCGTTATCCTCTTCCGCGTATTGATGATTTATTCGACCAACTGCAAGGGTCAAGTTTTTATTCAAAAATCGATCTTCGTTCTGGTTATCACCAATTGAAAGTCCGCGATGAAGATGTACCAAAGACTGCATTTAGAACTCGTTATGGCCACTATGAATTCCTCGTTATGCCTTTTGGTTTGACCAATGCTCCTGTAGTATTTATGGATCTCATGAATAGGGTGTGTAAACCTTATCTCGACAAATTTGTCATTGTATTCAAAGACGACGTCCTGATTTATTCTAAATCCAAAACCGAACATGAAGAACATCTCCACTTGATACTTGAACTGCTCGAAAAAGAAACATTATACGCAAAATTTTCCAAGTGTGAATTCTGGATACGAGAAGTGCAAATTCTAGGCCATGTGATAAACGATAAAGGAATACACGTCGATCCCGCAAAAATCGAAGCAATTAAAAACGGGAAGTACCGAAGTCCCCAACTAAGGTTCGTCAATTTCTTGGTCTAGCTGGCTACAACAGACGATTCATCGAAAATTTCTCCAAAATAGCCCAATCACTAACCTTGTTAACACAAAAAGATAAGAAATTTGACTGGGGCGAAAAGCAAGAAATGGCTTTCCAAACTCTAAAAACTAAACTTTGTACTACACCAATTCTTTCCCTTCCTGAAGGCACCAAAAACTTTGTAGTATATTGCGACGCATCTCATCAAGGTTTAGGCTGTGTGTTAATGCAAAACGGAAAAGTAATCGCCTATGCGTGTCGACAATTAAAAATCCGCGTAAAGAATTATACAACTCATGATCTCGAACTTAGTGTCATTGTATTCGCGTTAAAAATCTGGAGACACTATTTGTACGGTACAAAATGCACAATTTTGAGTGACCACAAAAGTCTCCAACACATATTCGACCAGAAGGAACTAAACATGAGACAACGACGTTAGGTCGAGTTGTTAAATGATTATGACTGTGAAATTAAATATCATCCTGGAAAGGCCAATGTTGTGGCCGACGCTCTTAGTCGAAAGGAACGAATTAAACCACGACGAGTGCGAGCACTTGAAATGTCCATCCACACAAACCTACCTGCACAAATCCATTTCACTCAAACCGAAGCGTTAAAAATCGAAAATTTTAAAAATGAATTTTGTTCGTGGTATGGAAAAACAACTAGAACCCAAATCAGACGGAACGTTATATTTCATGAACAGACTATGGGTTCATGCTTCGGAAATCTTCGTGAAATTGTTTTAGATGAAGCTCATAAATCTAAATATTCTATCCATCCCGGAGCTGACAAGATGTACAAAGATATAAAGGAAATGTACTGGTGGCCGAATATGAAAAAGGAAATTGCGATCTATGTCAGTAAGTGCCTTACTTGTTCTAAAGTTAAAGCAGAATACCAAAAACCTTCAGGCCTCCTGCAACAACCCGAAATTCCCGAGTGGAAATGGGAAAGAATTTCTATGGAATTTATCACCAAGTTACCCCGAACCTCGAGTGGTCATGATTCTATATGGGTAATTGTTGATTGACTAACTAAATCTGCACACTTCATTCCTATTAGAGAAACCGACCAAATGGAAAAGTTAACTAAAATATATCTCAAAGAAGTTGTATCTCGGCATGGAGTGCCAATATCCATAATTTCTGATAGAGATAGTCGCTTTACCTCTCGATTCTGGCAATCACTGCAAAAATCTCTAGGAACCCGACTCGACATGAGTACCGCTTATCACTCTCAAACCGATGGTCAAAGTGAGCGAACCATCTAAACCCTAGAGGATAAGTTGCGGGCATGTGTGATAGATTTTGGTGGCAATTGGGATTCCCATCTACCGCTAGTCGAGTTCTCTTATTATAATAGCTATCACACTACTATCAGGGCCGCACCATTCGAGGCACTTTATGGTCGTAAGTGCCGATCACCACTTTGTTTGTCTGAAGTGGATGACAGACAAATAACTGGTCCTGAAATGCTACAAGAAACAACTGATAAAATATTCCAAATCAGGGACAAAATCAAATCAGCCAGAGATAGCAAAAGAGTTATGCAGATAATCGACGAAAACCACTAGAGTTTAATGTAGGTGACAAAATCTTATTGAAAGTATCGCCTTGGAAGGGCGTTGCTCATTTTGGTAAATAGGGGAAACTAAACCCTCGATATATTAGACCTTTTGAAATTTTGGAGCGTATTGGTCGTGTCGCCTACGGATTGCAATTACCACAAGAACTTAGTAGCATTCACGACACTTTTCATGTTCGAATCTTAAGAAATGCCTGTCTGATGAAACATTGATTGTGCCAACGAACAAAATATATATCGACAACCAACTCCACTTTACTAAGGAACCTATAGAAATTTCTGACTGGAAAGAACAAAAACTCAGGAGGAGTAAAATCAAAATTGTGAAAGTTGTTGGAACTCTAAACGTGGTCCCGAGTACACATGGGAACGAGAAGGTCAAATGACAAGAAAATATCCACATCTTTTTCCGACACTCAACTTAATAATCCAACGCTTTAAATTTCGGGACGAAATTTCGTTAATGAGGGGAGAATGTGACAACCCTCGCAATTCACGTACTTGACCTGACATTTATTGAACTCATTTTGTTTTAATACAATCATAACTTTCATTGTTGCATTTAAGTCTAGCAAAAGCATGCAATTGTGTCATTAGTACACATCATTTATTAGACATGGGTCACATGTCTACATTTTTGGTACTGTTAAACTGAAATATAGCGAGCTGGTGACTCAACGTAAACTCAAATCATATCCAAAAATTATAAGAATTTATAATTTATAATACTTGGCTCTGAATAAATGTGTCAAAAATGTATACATCACCATACGTGATGTAATATATAGTTAAAAGAAAGTTAAATACGTAAATAAATGTATCATATACGTACACTAAATATGTTAATTAGAATGATGACTATTAAATAAATGTAAAAGTTTCATCTTATCTTTTTAATCCATCTTATCTCCTCTTCCAACTCTATCATACACGTGCAACTATCCACCTAACTATCCGAAATGCTATGAATCCTTGGAGATTTTCGTGATTTTAAAATGCCCACCTCATTATCATCATCTTCTTAAATTTAAATAACCAACCACATCTCCATCACCTCCTGCACGTAAACAATCACCAAAAACCCCACCGTCCCTCTCGTATTCTCTCTTACGCGAAGCAGGCAACACGAACAAGAAGTCCCTAAAGTTTCCGGCGACATATCACTAATCTCTCTCTCGTTGTCACCTGCAACTTTCGGTGAACGTATTGCTCCAACCTTTTAATCACACATGTTCGTGTATTGTCATATCGGTTCTCATTCGACATATTT
The DNA here is from genome assembly GCA_963853835.1 of Calendula officinalis. Lineage (NCBI taxonomy): Eukaryota > Viridiplantae > Streptophyta > Magnoliopsida > Asterales > Asteraceae > Calendula > Calendula officinalis. The sequence continues at coordinate 37,654,740 of OY970831.1, forward strand.
TCTGTTCAGTTTTAATCGCCACTTTCGGTAACATTAGAAACAATTTCCGGCGATTCACAGCACGTTTCGGTAGCTACGGTGACACCGACGAAGCAAGTTTTCCAGTCTTTCTTCATCTCTTGGTATAATTCTCTTGCCGTTTTGTTTTTCGTGTTGTTTTAATCACGTATACGAGTTGGTTAATCGTTTGTTCTGTTTTATATGCTTTCCTGATTCCGGCGAGATACTAATGGTGATTTTCGGTTAAACAAGTAACATAAACGCAGCGGAAAAGTTAAATCACCATGAACGGATCTAATATTGAATGACACAATTAAACTAATAAAGAAATCAAAGAGAATGGATGATAAATTCATACCCTAGTTGCCTTTGATCTTGATGATTCGGATGGGAGTGAAACACGACCGAAACCAAATATTCCAATGGGGAATATCTCCAAAGCTAGTCCACACAACACTTGCTAGAACACCAAAGGAGGATGCTAGTCCTTGTGCTTGGAGAAGAAGAACAAAAGAACCCTAGAGGGTTTAGAGAGGGGGCGGCCGAAGTTATGGAGTTGTAGGGGATTATGGTTGCCCTAATCCCTTTTAAATGCCTTCCATAACAAGTTTGTCAATGTTGCACTCTAGCCCCTTTCCTTTAGTTCTTCTTATAAGCACACAATTAGTTTCAATATTAACATTTAATATTAAACTATAATATATATATATATATATATATATATATATATATATATATATATATATATATATATATATATATATATATATATATATATTAATGCAATTACACTAATTACATTAATGATATGATGATGTTTAGTGTTTAAGTGTGTGACCCTTTAGGCTCACATACAACTAGTCATATAACTATATGTTATACGCGTGAAGCATATTCCAACAGCTCCCACTTGCGCACGTGATAACATCAAGTAGTTATACAAGCAAAGGTTAGAGTCTAGCAACCCGCCAATGCCCCTAGGAGTATATGAGGAGTTTCATAAAATCTTTGTTCAAAGTTTTTCAAGCAGTTATCCTTTTGTTACTGATACTATGTTGAATTTTAGACAAGGATCAATGTCAATCTAAAACTTAAACGATTCTGTTTCTCGATCTATATAATGAAATAGATTACCAAAACCAATCAAGATTCATCTTGATTACCTTTTGGGTGTGGCCACACATACATCTATTCAAAATCATCGAGGGGCCCAGTAGTATCTAATCCACATTCGTGGAGGAACAAATTCTTTATTGACTGCACGTGTCTGTCATATGATTAATGACAAACCCGATAATGGTTGTTATAGCAGCCTTATCCAGGTCAGCGTTTAACCAAATCAAAGTTTGTCCCTCTACACACACAAACCAGCTTGCATCTCAAGTCAGAGGATAAGTGACAAAGCCTTTGTGAGATTCACTTGTGACATAAATCCAGGAAGTGATTTCTCATAGGTTGGGTCAGTCCAATCGTGCATCGTTATGAACGACATGTGAGTTTGATTCCATCATCCTTAGTCATACTAATATAATGTCCTCAATGCCCTCAGATTTGTCTTAATAATATTTCCATATTATTAATATGACAATGGACAATTTAGAATATAAAACACAGTAAATATTCATGGGTATAAACATGCAAATATAGAACACAGTAGATATTCATATAAAAACGATCATATCCAATATATCAATTTATTACAATAAAAACTGCTCAATGTTCCATTATTCAAATACTAAAACAGATTACATGAAACTACTAGCTGGTCGAAGCCCAATGTTTCTAGCATGCTCAATGTGTTTGGTACATGACATTGGCTTCGTGAAGGGATCAACTAAGTTGTCATCTGTATGAACTTTGAGTAAGCGTACATCTTCCATTAGGATCGCATCTCTAATGTAGTGAAGCTTCCTCCGATAATGTCTGGCGCCTTTCTGAACACCAGGTTCGTTGGCAATGATGATAGCACCTATGTTGTCACAGTACATATCCATAGGTCTTTCCTTACTAGGGACAACTCCAAGCCCAGAAATGAATTTCCTCATCCAAACAGCTTCCATTGCAGCTTCAGTAGTTGCAATGTATTCAGCTTCTGTAGAAGACATAGCGATAGTGCTCTGCTTTGCACTCTTCCAATCAACAATGCCTCCGTTCAAAACGAAAACATACCCTGTTTGAGATTTGGAATCATCTCTATACGTCTCAAAACTAGCATCAGAATAACAAGTGACACTCAGTTCATCTTGACTTTCCCATGCCATATCTCATATGGTGTCTTTTCAACCTTCTTGGTGGGAACCATATTCAATATTCGAGCAGCCGATTTGAGTGCATAACCCCAAAAGGATGAGGCAGAGTGGTAGGACTCATCATCGATCGGACGATGTCAAGCAAGGTGCGATTTCTCCTATCTGATACACCATTATGCTGTGGTGTATAAGGGGGAGTGAATTGTGAGACAATCCCACAATTCTTTAGATGGTCTTGAAACTCATGGCTCATGTACTCTCCTCCTCGATCGGACCGGAGAGCTTTTATCTTCTTGCCGAGTTGATTTTCTACTTCATTTTGGAAAGCTTTGAACGTTTCAAAGGTTTCATGTTTATGTTTAATCAAGTAAACATAACCATAATGACTAAAGTCGTCAGTGAAAGTAATGAAGTAGGTAGCACCTTCCCTAGTTCGAGTTCTAAAAGGGCCACATACATCGGTATGTATGAGTCCAAGTAGATCATTGGCCCTTTCGCCTACATGGGAGAAAGGCTTGCGCGCCATTTTACCAGATATACAAGAAACACATTTATCAAATGATTCAGAATCATCTGATTTTATAAGTCCATCCTTTTGTAATTTTAAAACACGTTTCTTGTTAACATGGCAAAGGCGACAATGCCATAGGTAAGTAGAATCCAAATTCAACTTGGATTTCTTATTGCTACACGTATAAATAGAACTATTGTTTGTAATACGATTATGCATGTCAATCTCAAAGATACCATCACGAGGAATAGCATTAAAGTAAAAAACATTATCCTTTGAAACTGAAATACCATAATCCGTAAATGTATGAATAAAACCATTATTCCACAAACAAGAAAGCGATACTATACCCCTAGTAATACTAGGCGCATAATGACAATTGTCTAATACAATAATTAAACCACTAGGAAGGATTAAATCATAGCTTCCTATAGCTTCGACCGGTGCACGCATTCCATTGCCTACGTAGAAGTCCAAAGCTCCATGGTTTAGCTTTCTACTTCCCCTTAGACCCTGCATCGTATTACAAATGTGAGTACCACAACCAGTGTCATATACCCATGATTTCTTAGGGAAAGCATATAGTTCTATTGTGAAGATACCTGATGTGCCAACCTTGTTGGCTTTGTTCTTCATCAACTCTGCTAGGTAGGCAGGACAATTCCTCCTCCAATGGCCTGTTTCACCGCAGTGATGGCAAGCAAGATCCTTAGCAGGATGCTCCTTATTAGTAGGTGGGGGAACCTTTGGCTTGGGCTTGTAAACTTGCTTTCCCTTGCCTTGGCCCTTAGCAACTACTTGCGGTTTTGGTTTTTGGATCTTTCCTTGCCTTAGGGCAAGGACAGTAGGGGTAGGAGTTTTCTTGGGTAGCCCAACTTCCGTTTGTTTCAGCATAGCATGTAATTCGGCGAAAGTCTTCCCCATACTATGCATATGATAAGTCATGACAAACGGCGCATAGTCCTTGTGTAGTGAAGTGAGAATTAACCCAATTCCAAGGATATGAGGCATAGGGTAGCCAAGTTTCTCCATTCGGTCTAGGTAAATCTTCATCTTCAAAAGATAAGAGCTAACAGACTGTCCCTCCTCCTGCTTTCAAGCATGGATGGCTTTGACCGTGTCAAAGAGTTCCTGATCAGCTTGCTTTTGATATGATGTCTTAATTTCAGCCATCATATCGAATGATGTGAGGTCCTCGAGATTCTTCTGAATCTCAGGGATCATGCTCACCAGCATGAGCACGACGACCTCTTGCTGTTCGTTAAACCTCTTGGTATAGGCCGCACGAACAGCAGCGGTGGCGGTAGTAGCAGGGGCAGGGGGCATCGCCTCCTCCAAATGGTGGTACTTGTGCTCGGCCCAAAGGACAATCCTTAGGTTACGAGCCCAGTTCACAAAGTTCGTTCCATCAAGTTTCTCTTTTTTAAGAACGGAACGAATGGTGGTGTGAGTTAGGGTTTGATTAGTAGAAGTCATCTACAAAATTAGAAAATTCATTAATTAGTATTTTCAATAATCATTTCTTTTAATCAATTAACTACCCAATTAATTTTAATTAAAAGCTAAGATCCCATTGAGCTTCTATCACCGCATCAGTTGATCTGCTAGAGGTGATAGATTCAATAGGTAGGTGACGATCAACAATTGCATTACAAGTGCAACTCTTAGATGTATGGGACTTCATGGCACCTAGTGAACAAGCATCTAGGGTCAAGTGGCATGTTTGTCGCATCGTCGCCTCGAGTCAAGGTCTCACCGTTAACTCGATTAAGTCATCCAATGTGAAATCATGTCAAAATAGCTCTAGGTCTCACGCGTAGAGAATAATGACCTCAGATCTAGATTCAAACCACGTCTCACGTGAATTCAAAAATAGAAGCAAGTGATTTACAACCGATTGGACGGCGTGACTTAAATTTTAGGTATGTTAAATTTTAATTAATAAAATTTTATTAAGATATGAATGAATCATGTACTTCATTCATACCACTTCATAAGTCGTTTAATAAACGGTAAAAACTTTTAGCGATTATTAAGTGATAAGTTTCAAATCATATTTAAACTTAGTTTAATCTCAAAACAATTTTAGATTAAAGGTTAATCATCAATGATTAACTAGTAATCATCGATGATTAAGAGTTTGGATGTTTTAATGTTTGTGTCTAAAAACCATTTTTAATTGTTTTACTACTTGTATCTAATAGAAAAGAAAACAACCACAAACAAAGAATAAAGCATGCAACAAATCTTGTGCAAACCTCGACTGATGAAGTCATAGGTTCGGTCACGCGAGTCATCACGACGGACCGAAAGGTCAAACTAGGGGACGGGCCAACATGAACCCAAACGGGCCTACATAAACCCAATGGGCTCCCACTTGCTCCAAGACATTCTTGAGCAAGTAGAAACCAATACTTGTGAGAAACTGCAATCTGCCAGAAAATTCCAGCAGACTTTGAAGCCCGAAAAGTCACTGAAGGAGTCTTCGTTAGTCTTCCCGGCCTTCCGGAAAGTTGTAGCCCACGACTTTGCAAGCATTTTAGGCTTTTGAATCGCCCAAAACGGAGTCCGTATGCCCCTGGAAATCCTGTTTTCGTGCAGCCCTCGTATTGGTGACGGAAATTTGTTGTTTTCTTCATTTGTCTTCAATTTTGGTCAACAATTTACAATAAAAGGAAATAAAGAAAGACAATCTATTCTATTTACTTTTACATTACAAATTGCCCCAAAAATGGCACCAAAATAAAAGAAAAAATTAAAAGGATTACAACAATATTTAGCCAAAAATACACGGCTTTCCCAAATTAAACAAACATTCAACCACAATCAATCACAAGGTCTAGGCTTTCATCTGTTTGCACAAACAATCAACAATTGACAAGTTTTTGGCTTGGGATATGGCAAAAATACATATTTTGCCATATCAATAAAAATGAAAATTAAATGTAAAATCCAAGCAAAATAATCAAAAAAACAATAACAAGATTAATTTTTGATTAGTGTTTTTGTAACAAGTAGCATGTAGGGTTACTAAAAATCATATTTTTAACCCTTGATTTTTAAAATTACCGAAAAAATAAATTAAAGAACCCTAGGGTTCATAATTCCGATCGGGTATAAAAATTACATCAAAAAATCGATTTTTTTGCTACTTTTACAAAAACTAGTTAATTATATCATCAATATAATGACTCGTGATACCACTAATGGTGATTTTCGGTTAAACAAGTAACATAAACGCAGCGGAAAAGTTAAATCACCATGAACGGATCTAATATTGAATGACACAATTAAACTAATAAAGAAATCAAAGAGAATGGATGATAAATTCATACCCTAGTTGCCTTTGATCTTGATAATTCGTTTGGGAGTGAAACATGACCGAAACCAAATATTCCAATGGGGAATATTTCCAAAGCTAGTCCACACAACACTTGCTAGAACACCAATGGAGGATGCTAGTCCTTGTGCTTGGAGAAGAAGAACAAAAGATCCCTAGAGGGTTTAGAGAGGGGGCGGCCGAAGTTATGGAGTGGTAGTGGATTATGGTTGCCCTAATCCCTTTTAAATGCCTTCCATAACAAGTTTGTCAATGTTGCACTCTAGCCCCTTTCCTTTAGTTCTTCTTATAACTTTATAAGCACACAATTAGTTTCAATATTAACATTTAATATTAAATTATAATATATATATTAATGCAATTACACTAATTACATTAATGATATGATGATGTTTAATGTTTAAGTGTGTGACCCTTTAGGCTCACATACAACTAGCCATATAACTATATGTTATACGCGTGAAGCATATTCCAACAGATACACGTAGTAGTATGTGTGTTCTCGAGAGTCCATACCGAAAATACACCATCTCTAATTTTTAATCATTTTCTCGAAGCTGTTAATACGTAAATGTGAGAATACGTTGAGGTGTTTTGGTGTGTGTGTATTAAAAATAAAACCCATTTTCTTTCCGGTAAGCATTTAAGACGCCGGCAACCTTAGAGCTGCCGGAGTTATTTTGTGTTTTTACTCGATGAAATAAATACCAGCTATATTGATCCAGAAAATTTTATTTTAGTCCAGTATTTGATTTAAACCAAACAATATTTTGTTTAATCAAGCCCACAATTAATTAGTCTGATACACAACCTCAAAATCTGTTTTAAGCCCACTGTTAAGGGAAAAAGCCTTACCCCTTGGGATCTTAAGATAACAAGACAACCTAGACTAGCTTAGAATAGTTTGTAGAATAATATAGCTAAGTCTTGGTCCAACACTGAGTAGACACTATTGGTCACTCAGTATTGGGACTCAGTATTGACATCCAATACTGAGTACAAGGACTAAGTTAAACATTACCATGTTTAACAGACCAGATCAAATCCATTTGATCTCGGTCTCTTTCCTTTCTCAGTCCTTCCATTACTCATTGCCCCTTTTGTAAGATCTCTATAACACTATAAATAGAGATCACTTGGAAAAAGAGTACTCACTAATTTACGCTTTCACATTTCATATCTTGTAATTGATCAGTGGTCTTGTTATTCCGCAACAAGCCACACTTAGTGAAATTATACATTTGACTCTAATATTGTGTTAATCACTTTAATTGTCTTAAGTTTAATTATTATATCAATTATACAAGCAAACCAGGGTTGTTGTGACCTAACAACTGGTATCAGAGCAGGCTAAATTAATCTCTATTTAGTCGATCTATTACCCTGGTTGCCATTCCATATACCTACTCTTCCAACCTACAAAATCCAAAATGTCTTCAATCACTGCTCCAGTTACTTCCCAATAATGTAATGATTGCCATTTAAGAGTATAAATAACCATTTGCTTAAATTTTAAATCATTTTCTCTGTTATTTACTCTCTTTCTCTCTAAACTCTCTGCGATTAACCATCTCACTTTCTCATTGCAAGCAATTTTTCAATTCGTAATCACAGATAGATGGCAAATTTTCAATTCATTGCTCCAGACTTGGTCGCACCAGCACAATATTTTCAAAGGGATGAACTCCCAAAATTTTTTAGGAACAATATCACTGCTAATTTTATGATTCCTCAAGGTTGGGTATGCCCTCAATTCCGGCAAATGGTTACCTATCTCAGGCATTTCCCAATCTCTAATGCTCTTCAAGCCTCACCAAGAGCAATTTATCCTTCAATGCTGTGTAAATTTTGGTACTCTGCAATAATGCATTCGTCTCAACTGCAATCATTAGACGAGATCTTCAACTTCCTGCACATGTCCAGTATGACGAATTTGTTGATCGTGATACTGCACGCTCAGTGTTGCCGCTCCTTGGAAGACAAAGAACAACATGAACAATCAAGAGTCATGATTTTGGAATGCAAATGGTACATGACATATATCACAACAGACACATTGATTATGCAAGATTGATCTTCAATGAGTCAGCCTCACAAATTCAGGCACGACAAAGGAATCCTAATGTTCCTTTATGCAGGTTTTTATCAATTGCTTTCAAAATTCCATGCCTGATAACATGTATGATGATTTTGATGGAGTAAGAGCAGATCTTCCCCCAATCCATGAGAAGATTTTCTTCCATCAGCCTAGGGAAGATGAATCCCCACTCAGTGCCACTATCTTGGCCATTGTTCAGGCTCACATAGATGATGATGAAGATGAAGATGAAGATGATACTGATGAAGATGATGATAATGAAGATGACAATGGGGATGATAATGTTGATGTCAATGTTGATGTTGAAATGGAGGATGTTCAACCCCCTCCAGTACATTAAGCAGAACCGGATGCTCCTCATACTGCATCAGATTCTGATACTGAAGACCACCCCTTAATCATTCAACGAAGGGTTAGACGACAATTGAGTCCAGTAATCATGGGTGCACTGTCAACGGACTCAGTGTTGCATAGTCACCATCTAACACTGACTCCTTCAATGGAAGAACAACACAACATTGCATCACAGGCTGATCTTCCAGAACCAGAACAAGAAAACATTGCTCAACCACCACCACATATGGAACCACATGTTCCATTGGATGTTGAAATTGCTTATGAGCAAATTAAAAAATCTGGAGGAGGGTCGAGAAAGAGGACAATAAGGTCCAGAAGGTGCTGGAGGCTAAAATCAACATACAAATGATCTAGCACCTACCTCTGTTGAAGGAAGAAGGGAATCTGACAAAGTCTCGGGTACAAATTTCTAATAAAACCCTAAAACTTCCATATATATATATATTATTGTTTTTTCAAAACATAGACTAAATATTAGCCTGTACCAACTCAATAATGACCACAGTCTCAAACGATTTTTTAAAATATATATCCTCTTAAGGCGAACATAGTCAGCCCACTGCTACTATACAAAAATCCTACACTGAGCACCAATGATCATTGACAGCCTACAGTTGTCTTCTCATACAAAAAGACAACGGTGGTTGATGTCATACTGACACCCACTGGTGCTGCTTTTATCCTGCCCAATTTATGTTAAGTTGGATTCCATGATTTAAGAAATGATCACAAACCCTAAAGCCACACTATCCAAATATTTACCATGGGGTTTAAGCCACATTACTGTTATCACTCTAACACCGAGTGATTGAAATAACAAAGAAGCATATCCCAGGCTTCGTTTCCTAAACCCAAACCTTTTCAGACAAAGTGCCTTATCCTACACTGAGCTACTCAAAAAATCACACTCACTTATAGTGAAAATTTTCTTACACATCCTATGCACGAGTCCACAATATTTCAATATACACCAGATGAAATACAGACTTCACAAACTCCGTTTACATGATTTTAGAATTAATCAACACCACAATTCTATCTGATAAGCCAATCCATACTAACCAGTTACCATTTTTGTTTCTTTAGCACCATCTGTGCAGGGTACTCAACAGGCTCCAGTTGAAGAGGTTTCCTTGCAAACAATCATGCAGCAACTCTTGACCATGCAGAACACACAGAATACAATACTGGCCAGGATGGAAAGAATGATTAATGAGATTGATTCACTAAAAGAATCAGTTGCATTACTTCAACAACAACAACCACCACTGACTCCACAACCATAACACAGTGGAGAAAATGAAGATCAAAGTGGATATGATGATACCGAGCCAAGGCAATCACCCACAAATGAAGATCAAGGGGGTGATACTGATGCTGCTACTGAACCCATGCCATCTCCTACTCATGATAATACTCAAGGAGATGCAGGTGGTGATACTGAACCTCTTCCTTCCCTATCCAATGATAACAATAAGGGGGAGAAGAGATAAAGAGAAGATGAGGTTGATCAACCTGAGCCATCTGCTCAGGAGGAGATAATAAGAAAACTTAATGAAGATCAACCTCAACAACAACATGCTCAAATTATTACTCAGGGGGAGTCTTCTGCTCAGGCTCAAAGGCCATTGCTTAGGTATGAAAGAACAAGAGACAGAGGATTATCATTCCTAGCCAAGCATGAGCAGATACAATTATCAGATGATGAAGAACCAAATCCAGTGCAAATGCACAACTTATACAATTCAGCACTGGATATGGCAGATAAAGAAAGCTCTTCATCATCATCCTCAGATGATGAAGAGCCCCAGAAGAGCCTCAGGATCCACAAGACTATCTAGTCACTAGAACTAGAAGGCCATTAAAAAGAAGAAAGATAAATGTTGTGATGTCATCAGAATCAAGTGAAGAACCAGCTCCACTGATCACTAGACCAAGAAGGCCTGTTCATACTGTGTCTAGTGATGATGAACAAGTTCTAAGGAAGACTCACCATCAAGTTGAAGAAGAGGCACAATAATTCTTCTATGAGCATGAACTTGGGATTAAAGAAGAATCTGATACTGATCCAAAAACTGGAATTCCATCCAAACATATAAGAACAAAGAAGAAAGGCTCTGAAATGTGTGAGCAGTATTGGAATGTAATTGCTGAAAGAGCCTAGTACAAATCTAGCAGGATGGACATACTGAGAAACAAAAGGTTCCTTAGTGTGAGAGACATATACTGGCTAAACATTGATGTCAACCATGTGACAGTCAAGCCTGCAGAAGGAACAATCATTACAACGTGCACTGGACCAGTCAGTCCTCCTATGAAGATATATCTTTTATGACATTAAGAACATGGGACTTCAAGACTGGATCAAGATCACAAGACTAATCAAGGAAATTCCTTCTAGATCAGCTGTAGCTCAAGTGGTCTTGGATGAAATCTGTGCTGTCTCTGCAGTGTGCTATGAAAAGGGAATCCTATATTCTGGAGAGTATAGGACATTCTGTGTCTTGACTGAAGCTTATAAGAACAATCGACCAGAATGTCTCAACACTTTTGATGTATCTAACCCATACACTGTCACTCCTAAACTTGTATTTCAGGACAGAAAGAGCACAATATATCCTACTTCTGGATATATATATATATATACTGATTCAGAGGACATGGAGTGCTTTATTACATAAGTAGACCTTCCCAAAGCTCGATTAAATCATCTGGTTGGATTGAAATGAATGATCACCTAGAAGGAGGATGCCTGGTTCAGGAAAATGATCATTGCTGTACTGTGGAGCAGAAGAGAAGAACTTAAAAAGAAAGATAAATTTGTCTACATAAAGCAAGAAGTCTTCTATGAGCATGAAGCCATTAGCAGAGAATGAGGAAGAAGACTCTACAGCTTTTATTTTTACTTCTCTTTGTAATATTGTCTTGTTATTATTAGATAGATGGGGATTGTTAAGGTAAAAAGCCTTACCCCTTGGGATCTTAAGATAACAAGGCAACCTAGACTAGCTTAGAATAGCTTTCATTTCAAATAAGATATCATTTTTTTTATTTCATTTCCATCATACTATGTTTTGGATTTAAACTACTTTGTCGCCAGAACCAGGGTGATGACAGGCGGGAGGAGCAACCAGGAAAAACATGCATCTTGCCGGTTGGGTGAACAGAAACACTGGATACGTAGACGACCCGTCGGAAAACCTTCACCGGAAAACCTTCGTGGGAGAGAAACTCCCAAAACACACCCACGCACAAAATAGTGGCCAGATTTGATTTGGGGATTTGAGATTTCAATTAAATTAATACCATAAATAAATTGTTGATAACATTACCCTTTTACCCATCTTTCATCTTAGCCCTTAATCTCCTAATCTAATGGACCAAATTAGTTCTCGCAGTTCTCGCATAAATAAAGGTACTCGCATGAACGCTCACCTATATATATATATATATATATAAATATAAATATAAATATATATATATATATATATATATATATATATATATATATATATATATATATATATATATATATATATATATATATATATATATATATATATATATATATATATATATATATATAGTGTAGAATTAGAATCAGAACCAATTAAGGCTACAGAACCAGCAGAACTCAATCTAAACCATTGATTTTTGAAATGAAATGATCATTGAAGACACATTAATATATTTGATGAGGGACCCCCAAATATTGGTTTGCATGGATGTCATTCATGCATGTATACATATATGTATAGATAACACTTATGAATACATACATGAAAACATATACATATAATATGTCTAATGAAGATAATCCAAGCGATAGTGAAGAGCACTTTGACCCAAACGAAGAAAACAATACAGATGACGATACTTTTTCATTTGACTCTATTGCTGAACATAACCTAAACACGTGACTAGACAATTTCTGACAAAAGATTCCATAAATAAATACATCAGACAAAAGGTATCATGCAGCAGACAAGTAGACAAGACTCATGCAGAAAAGTTAACGATTTCCAAAGACAACAGAAGAAATGGTTAGTCATCAGCTCACAAAGACACGTGCCTACAAATCTCAACAGATGTCAATCTAAAATGAAGAATCATCAAAAAACTATCCTATAAAAAGCAATCAAGAGTACTGAAGGCGGTAGAGCGAAACAGGGAGCAAGGAAGCAAGCACTCCAAACCCTTAGAAAATAAAACCCACATCCAGCCATTGTAATATATCTGTAGTATATCTTGTGTGTAATCTGTATGAACTTCTACTGTTTATGTAAGTTTTTTCTTTCAGTCCTCTTTTAGTTTTCTGTTGGGATTTCCCGAAAGGGAAAACCTTAAGTCCTTTAGTATCATGTAATCTTTGATTCCCATCTTTTTTGTAAAAAGTTTGTAATGAATAAAAATTTGCTTTGTATTGTATATTCTTGTTTATCTTTAATTTTTGCAAGATCTTTATTTTATTACTGAGTGACCCAAAACCCGGATTAATCAAAGGCCGGAGTGAGCCTGTTTTGTAATCCATTCTGTTGGGGAAAGGTGATAAATTAAAGAACGAAAAAAAAAAGTTTTTGAATTAAATTTCTTGATACTTTAGGAACAGACTTAAGGGAAGTACTGAGTACGGATTTGTTTACTCCTGATATATTTATTTGCAAACATACAACATTTAGTTTTACGTAATACACAACCACTACGATTACGTTTAGCCATATTTTTACGTTTAACCATATTTGGCCACCCCTCTCTTTAGTATATTTACTAGCACTATTATTTGGTCACCCCCTCCTCTTAATATTGGTATATATATATATATATATATATAACATATAAATATATATATATATATATAAGTGGGATTCGGTGAGTACTCAAAAAACGGTGAGGACTAGTGAGGACACCTCAAAAAAATTTCAAAAAATTCCGTAAAAAATATATATAACTCCCCATGAATATTACTACATTTGACCCAAAAAAAATTTTGTAAAAAAAATTATGATCCATTTTTTTTTTGTGGATCGTAATAATGATCCATATTTTTTTGTGAATCGTTATTATGATCCTTTTTTTTTGGATCATTTTTGAAATTTTTTATTTTTTTTTTGGATCATATAGGCTGCGAT